>CM062804.1:384221259-384756608 GCA_031772625.1 Pinus tabuliformis | reverse complement strand
AATAGGTCTGAGATTCAGCCTTACTGCGTCCCTTCCTATGGTCACAATCTTTGTGGCTAGTGATGCCATACCAGACCTCTCTCTGCGGCTACCTCAGGTGAAGTTCAGCTCTTCTGCGGTCTGCTACAGGGATATATTCGACCCTAATTTCGACCTCAGAAAAAACTCGGTATGTCACAACGAATCCCATAGACAAACAACCAAACAAAAAAAAGGATAAAAGTAAACCAAGCCCTTTAAAACTCAACATTGTTTTAGATCTGCGTGTCTCCCCTTGGCTTCAGAAATTTCAGAGCAAATTACACAAAAGATGATGAGTGGAATGATGTCATTTGAGGGCAGACAGGTACCCTATTTATACTTGAGCAAGGGGGCTCTTGAGGGGGGCTGACTTGCCCTAAAATACCCCAAAAATAGGGAGCCGGCTTGAGCTTGATAAAAAATCAAATTTACAAAAATCATTTTTTTACAGGGTCGAGCTTAACACATCTTTTGAAACCGATTTCCTAGTGAAAATTTCTCTTTCGGAGGGTCGACTTGGTTAACAATTTGAAACTGCCAAGACCACATAATTTATCCAAGAATCAACATATTTTCCTTAAATTTTAATGCCAAACTATTGGACCTAAAATTCATTCATTTTGGGGCACTTTGACCACATCGATGCTTCAACTTTGAGAGGGCATATCTCCTCAACTGTGAGGAGCCACGAGGCATGCCACTTATCAAACAAAATGGTGTAACGAGCTCTACCAATTTAGAGTGGTATTGCACTCAAATTCAATGACTCTTTCATGCATATCGTTAAATATGTGCATCATATCAATCAGGGCCATTCACCCTTTGACATCAATGACAATTTCTTCCAACAATCTCCCCCCTCGTCATTTATGTCAACACTCATGCTCCCCTTCACTTCAAGCTTTCCTTGTCTTCATGTTTCACTTCCTTTCTCTCCCCCTTTGATTTCAATGGCAAAGGGTGACTTGCTTCTTTGGGGCTGCTCCCCATGAACATATGGCACTCAACGAGACTTATGTCTTCATACCCTTCCCTTCTTTGTTGTCCCTAGAGCTCTTTTGTTTGGCTGCAATTTTTTTTTTTCGCTCTCCTTGGTCTAAGATGTGTATGTTGTTTTGTCTTCTTGAGTTGTTACAACCAATTTTCTTGAGTCTACTTCTCTAATTTCCCATGTTTGGGAATTAAGCAAGAGATTATACCTTTGACCACACATTTTGCCTACACTGAGAAGATTGTGCTTCAAATCCTGAACCAACAAAACATTTGCTACTTTTACATGTTCACTTCCAAGATTTACTACACCTTTTCCAAGTACCTTAATGGAGGTCTTATCTCCCAATTCAACACTATCAATTTTTCTTTTTACACTGACAAATTTGTTTTCATCTCTTGTCATATGTGTCAAGCACCCACTGTCTTTGTACCGTTCATATTCTTTATCTTTAGCAATCAACTCTAGATTTCAATGTTCCTTCTTTTTCTTTTACTATATCATAGTTGGTTTCTTTGTCTTTATGATTGGAGCATCTACTTTTATAAACCTGCAATCATGTGCCTTGTTACCAAGATTATTGCACTTGTAGCATACGATGTTTTGATTCATCAATGGTTCAAATGGGTTGTAGTTTTTGTTAGTAGATCCATGAACATTTCATAATCTATGGTCATTTCTTACAGATCCATAATCATTCCTACTTCTTGTATAGTTACACCTTGTATTGATTTTATAATGAATTGTTTTATGCCTGAAATTTCTGCAAGAGTAACAATGAACGAGAAAGATATTTTCATACCTAGGAAAGTTGGATTGCCATTTGAATTTTTTCTGCCTTAGAGGAGGTTCAATCCATTGTTGATCTTTGTCCTTGATTTCATTGTTTTCATCTTTGTGATGGGCAGTGACTTCTGAATTATTTTTCATTTTTTTCCTTTGGAGGATTGGAACTTGTGTCCTCTTTGCTTGAAGATACACATGTATAGCCAAGACCTGTTTTGTCGCATGAGGACCTTTGACAGCTAAGAATTCTATCCAACACTTGTGAGCTCTTCAAGTTCTTTTTGAGCTTGTCAACTTCAACCCTCAATGACACATCTTCCTATTCAAGCTTCTTACAATCTTCTTCTTTCTTCATCATCTAGATCTTTATTACTTCCTCAACTCTTTTTGCTTCTTCAAGCTGGACCTTAAAGAGATATTTTTTTAATCATATTTTTCAAGTAGGTTTTTCAATTCTCTATTTTTGTTTACGAGCTTGTGATTTTCCTTTTCATTATTCTTCAATTTTTCTTTAAGATCTTTATATTCTTGTTCCGTTTCTGTATCATTTTTTATTCCCCAAAAATAATCTATTTTCATATTTGGTTCTTCTATTTCTTCATTTGAATCATTGACCTCTTCGTTAATATTGACATTATGATCATTATTTTGGGTTTCTTGGGTTATGAAGAGAACTTCTCTTGCTTCCCCTTCTTAGGTATCACTCTCATATGAAGAATTGTTGTCTTCTTTAGAATAAATAGTTTTCTTGTGGAAGTTTTTCTTTTCCCCAAAAGGAAATCTCTTAGCATAATGACCTATTCTGCCACAATTGAAACATTTAAAGGGTAACTTACCTTTGTGTTTTCCGGTTCCCCTTTTGAGCTTCCTGACGAAATTCACTTGTTCTTCATTTGATTCATTCTCTAGTATTCATTATACCTTGAATTCTTTGTTTCTTGTCTTCTTCGTGACTTTAAAAGCTAGTTCTCTATTTGAATATCTAGCTTTTGTATTTGTTCTCATTTCATATGTTGTAAGGGTTCCATGTAATTCATTCATTGTCATTTTGCTCAAATCCTTGGTTTCTTCAATGGTAGATACCTTCGCAGCATATCTTAAAGAAAGTGACCTTAGCACCTTTTGTACAATCAAAGATTTGTTAATGACTTCTCCTAATCCTCTAATGTCATTCACAACAACATCTACTTTGAGTAAGTAGATTGCAATATTTTTTGTTTCATCCATTTTCATATTTTCAAATTGTTCTCTATGTCATTGAAGTTTGACCTATTTGACTTTATCATCACCTTCATAATTTTTTTAAAGTTTATCCCAAACCTCTTTAGTTGTGGTGCACATTATCACCTTGGTCCTTATGGTTCTTGACAATCCACTTGTGATGGCATGATGAACTTTTGAATTATAGCTAAACAATTTCTTCTCATCGGGATCAATTGTAGGATTTTTTGCGGTTTTGTAGCCATTAACAATGCAACTCCAAACATCCACTCCTAAAGCCTTCAAGTAGGTTTCCATGCTGTTGTTTCATAATTCATAATAATTTCCAACAAATACTTGAATTTTTCTTCGAGGGATGCTTTCTATTTGATCCATATTTATTCACAATCTTCCCTCCACTGATCAGACTATTTTGAGGGTATCATGCTCTAATACCAATTGTTGGAAATACTAGGGGGGGTTGAATCAATATTTCATAAATTTTAAACAATTTAAAGATCCTAGAACATTAACAGAAATCCAATGTGGAAGAAAACCAGAATAATATAGAATAATACACAATGACTTAGGTGGAAATCCAATGTGGGAAGAAAACCACCGAAATTTATCTAGATAGTTTCAATTTGTTTACAAGTTGCAACTTGATGGAGGCTACAAACCCCTAGTTTACCAACACCCACTGGAAGGAGGCAACAACCTCCTAAAGGAAGCTACAACTTCCTTTCCTAGCACCACCCTACCATCCTTAAAATAAAAGATAGAATAAATTGTGGGCTTCTGGAACAGTGATCATGACCCACTTACAATAGCATCCAAATACTAATAACTTCATTGTTGTCTCAACTAATACATGCCTGGATCATTGTCTGCTAATATAAGATTCACTATAGTAGATTTGTTTGTTGCTTCATTAACTCATGTACTAGAACATGCCAAACATTCACCTATAGCAATGTACAATACCAAAAAATTGAACAAAAAGCTCATACCTCAATTCTTCATATCAGTGTGCGAAGGTTTGGTCATCATTGATCTTGTTACTACTATTTGTGATTCCTTGCACACTAACCTTGATCAGAGATTTATGTTCAGGTCTGCGATTAATTATCTCTTTAGAATATGGACTAACCAAGCCCTTCAACTTCCTTTTACTTAGGGCCTTAAATAGAGATCTAACCAAGTATTACACTGCTCCTTAATATCTGCTTGATCAGGCCTTAAACAACCTTACCTCTGCAGCTAGATTATGATTAACCTAGTCTCTCTTTGTGGCTATTCTTAGCCCTTAACTACAGCTTAAACTCGACCTCAAGCAACCCTACTTTTGTGACAACCCCAAATTAAAGGTTCATGTAATAAATTTAAGAAATGAAAAATAAGACCAAAGTCATTGGACACGTATTCCAAGCTAAATGTTCTGCAAAGCATCCTAGTGGGCATCACTTGTTGTTTATTATGGCTAAGGAAATCGGCAAAGGCATAAAGACATTATTGGCATTTATTTATGAAAATAAATGAACTTAAGATAAAAGGGAGGTGAAAGGTCATAGATTGCATGTGAGGAGGAAATTGAAGGAAAATAGAGGAAAATGAAGAAATTAGAGGCATCAATAATAAAAAGAAATATAAGCATTAGTTTGGGGCCTTTTGTCAGTTCAGGTTTGGAATTGATTTCAAGAGGAGAAGTGCACCAAGAGGAGAAGGAAAACAAGCAAGCAAAGGAAAGCAAGGATCAAGCAAGAGTTGGATCAAGTGGCTTCCACATGAATACTTGCAGGTAACAGGTTGCATGTATGATTTCCTAGCTGGTTTTGGCATGCATGATTTATGCATGTCTGTATTTGGTTCATTTGTTGTTATTGGCATGAGTTTTACCCAGTTTGACAGTGGTTTCAACCTTGCCTTGCCATTTCTGGATAGCCATGCTATGATGGGATTAATTCTTGGCTAAGCTTTGAATTGCCAAAAAAATTTGGATCTAGTTGAGATGGTCTCTGGAAAATCCCAAGGGTTGCGGGTGGAGATGATTTTCTCTGGGAAGCCCTCGACAGGTGGGAGGAGATAGGAAAATTTCTCAAGGGATGGTGAAATAATATTGAGGAATCCAAGCTCAATTTGGTTTTGTGATCTCAAGACCGGTATAAGTGAGATCATAGTAGGGTGAGGGTGGAGGTGGTTTAACCTCTAGATTCCCTTGTTTGTTTATGGATTGATTTATCCCATAAGATCCCACATTCATGCTTGGAATATGGCACATGAGTGATTGGCTGAAAGAAAGATTTGGTTCAGCCCAATCTATGGTCAGATGGTACGTGGAAATCCCTGACTTGGTTGGCTTTTTCATATGTTAATAAGAGCTAAATTCCTCTTGTAATTCTTGAGTATTTATACTTGTTATTATGTGGGTTTAATAGTTTTATCATTGTTATTATCTTGGTTATATGTTGGTTATAAGCATGGTATTATGCCATATTCTAGTTATGGTCCTCATCATGTTTGATTGGTAAATAAATGGTTATTGAATGCATGACCTAATAGATGATATTGCAGCTATCGTGAGAGGGAATTAGACCTTCTTGATAATCCTTAGATAAGTATCAGATCTCTATGTTCTAATATGCATTCATGACCCATAGATTGCATGTTCACTATGTGTTTGATGAAATGATTTTTATGGTTATACCTGGTTAGGTCATGTCCTTGTCTAAGTTTTGTGTTAGAGGATTTTTCCTTGTGTCACTTACCATTTACAAAAGTTCTATCAAGTTCTAGGCATAGGTATGGATCCTAGCCCTGAAAAAGTGGCTCAGATCTCGGGGTCGCAGGCACAAAACTGAGTAAATTAGTTTACAGTCGCTAGGAGGCAGGGTCATCCATGCGACTAGAGGGCTACAGTCATTGTTTTGCCTTGTTATGCAAGTGATTGGGGCTCTAGGTCAATGAAAAAGCAAGTTATCTTAGGGTCTGGGCACTTGGAGTGGTTGTTTAGCTCCTGGGGGTCCTGTAGCACCTAAGGGAAGTCCATAGGAAATCAGAAAATTTTGAAGTTGTTGATTCCACTTCCTTAACTATACTTAAGAGGTTGAGTCATGTTATAGTATCCCTTCGCTCATGTTTACCCCGGAAGGCTAGTAGAAGCGAGTAAATGTGGGAGGTCGCATTACAGAGTGGTATCAGAGCATGGTTCAAACACTTGGACCTGATGGGCTAGATGCATGTGGTTATGCATGCATTGTCATGGTTATGGTTTTCATGCATGAGGTCATGGTATGTAGTTGGTATTGTCATGCATGATGTTGACATATTGATGTGATTATTATTATACATGTATCATGCTAATGTGGACTCATTTTGCAGATGAGATAAGCCTCCCCTGAATGTCATTGAGTTATGATTTTGGTTGTGGTATCTATTTGGTTTATCTAACATGATATACTTTCACGAAGAAGAAAATCAAATATGACGAGAAAAATGGTGGACCACAGTTCTCGTGACTCTCCTTATAGATCAATTGGGCAGCAAGGATGAGTATTATCCTGATATAGTAGACACATTGAGGAGTTTGAGGGTATAAATTAGAAATTTCAAGGCAGAAAATGATAGGTTGGTTGAGGCACAGGAAAGACTTGCAAGGGCTTAGGAAAAATAGCTAGAGGTCAATGCAGTCATCTTCAGAGTTTTTCAGACTTACAGAGACATGGACAGTTGAGGATTAGTCAAGAACAGGAAGATGAGACTAATGGAGCATATGGTAGCATGTCTTGGTCAGGATATAGGTTGGATAGAGGGGACACAGTTAGAGGTGGAAGATCATTGGGCACATCTGATAGGAGGACTGGTATGTATGGGTTTCATTCTAGTTCTTCATCTAGGAGACATCATCATCATCACTGCCATCATACTTATATGAGGAATGAGTACTTTCCTGAGGAGTTCAAGAAAGTCAAACCTCCTACCTCTGATGGAGAGATGAAGAAGTCAGATGATGCATATGCATGGTTGCTTGGGATGAAGAAATTATTTATATTGCATAATTATTAAGAGAACATGGAATCCAAAATAGCCACCTTCAGTCTTAAAGGAAAAGTAGATATCTGGTGGGAATATGTGAAGAATTTCATAGGAATTCGAGAAGAAGAGTTGATTCAGGATGAGTTTGAGAGACTCTTCAAGAAGAAGCATTTATCTGAGAGACATTATGATGACGAAGCTAAGGAGTTTTATGAGTTTCAAATGGGTTCCATGGCAGAAGATAAGTATACTAGCAGGTACCTGGATTTGTTGAGGTATGTTCCTTACCTCAAGGATGAGAAAGCAAGGATTCAAAGGTTCATCAGTGGGTTGCCAGCAACATATAGAGACCAGATTGAGTTTGATGAGCCATGATTGCTGGAGGAAGCCATCAACAAAACTGAAGCATTGTTATGAGAAATCAAAGCATAAATATGAGCCTAAGTGTGATTCAAAGGGGAATGGGAAAGTTAAAAGGAAGTGGGGAAGACCTTAGGATGCAGGTGAGAAAGAAAATGTTGTTCCTTACAAGAAATTTAATGCAGTTGAGAAGGGACATGGCTTGCAGCGTGGAGAGAAACAAAATAGAGGTGATGGTAGGGGACTATTGCAATGATGGATTTGTTGCAAAGATCATCGCAAGAAGGATTGTCTATTGTACTAGGGTGGCAGGCCTCAGGTGTATAACGTTCAAGAGGCACAGACAGTTGGGAATGTTGGTCATAGCATTCCTCATATTTATGCAGCCATGGACAACAAGAAGACAAATCACCAAGAATTTGTTATTGAAATGGAAGGTAAGCTTTGTGATCGAGTTGTTTCTATTTTGATTGACCCTCGATCGAATTATAGTTATGTTAATCCTGACCTAGTGGATAAGTGTGGTTTGAGAAAAGAAGTGTGTGGAGAGTCTTGGTTGGTGTATTTGGCTACAAGTACTAAGAAGAGAGTTCATCATTAGGTACGAGCTTGTGCATTTGAGCTGAATGGTATGCCTACATTAGCACATCTAAATATGCTTCCGTTGGGGTCATTAGCATGCCTTTGGGTATGGATTGGTTGTACCTACACAGGACCAAAGTAGCTTGTTATAACAAGGCTATTGAGTGCCTAGATGATAATGGGGAAAAGAGAATCTTGCAGGGAAAGAAGAAGCCTACATCAGTTAGAATGGTTACATCTATGCAAGGTAAGCACAGTCGTAGGAAGGGGTGTGTACTATTTGCAATCCATATTTCCAGTGACAAGGGTAAGGACGTTGAAGATGTGGAAGTCCTCAAGAGGTACCCTATCTTGCAACAATTTTAGGATGTATTTCCAGCAGAGATTTCAAAGTTTCCTCCCCACAAGGAAGTGGAATTTTCTATTGAGTTGGTACTAGGAGCAACACCAACATCAAAGGCACCTTACAGGATGAACACTCTAGAGTTGATGGGATTAAAGTTGCAGTTGAAATAATTGCTTGATAAGGGATACATTAGGCCAAGTGTATCGCCTTGTGGTGCACCAATATTGTTTGTGAAGAAGAAGGATGACACTCTCAGATTGTGCATTTATTATAGGCAGCTAAACAAGGTGACGATCAAGAAAAGGTATTTGTTACCAAGGATTGATGATTTGTTTGATCAGTTAAAGGGCGAAGTAATGTTCTCAAAGATTTATGTGAGATCAGGATACCATCAGGTATGCAACAAAGAAGAGGACATCTACAAGACTGCTTTTCGGACCAGGTATAAGCATTATAGGTTTGTTGTGGTTCATTTCAGTTTGAATAATGCTCCAAATACTTTCATGTGCTTGATGAATAGTGTATTGTGTCCTTATCTGGACAAGTTTGTGATTGTATTCATTGATGATATATTGATATATTGATATATTTTAAGAATGAGGAAGAACATGCAGAACACTTAGCAACAATATTGAGATTTCTTATAGAGCATCAGTTGTATGTCAAGCTTAGTAAGTGTGACTTCTTTTAGACAAAGGTACACTACTTGGGACATGTTGTTTCTAAGGAAAGCATAGTAGTAGACTCACCAAAGATAAGAGCTATCATGGAGTGGGAAAATCCTAAGAATGTGGATGGGGTCAGATCATTCATGGGGCTAGTAGGTTACTACAAGCAGTTCATCAGGAACTTCTCATGGATTGCATATCCTATTACATCATTGTAGAGGAAAGGAAATAAATTTGAATGGGTAGAGGATTGTGCAAAAAGTTTTTAGTAGTTGAAGCAATTGATTACAAATGCTCTGGTGTTAAATATTGTAAATCCAGATAAAGAGTTTGTAGTGTGCAAAGATGCTTGCAAGAGAGGACTTGGTGGAGTCCTTATGTAGGAGGCACATGTGCTGTGCTATGATTTAAGGAAACTGAATGAGCATAAGCATAACTATGTGACTCATGATCTTGATTTGGAAACGATCATTCATGCCTTGAACACGTGGAGGAATCATCTTCTTAGTAGGAGGTTTGTATTAATGAGTGGCCATAGTGGACTAAGGTATCTATTTGACCAACCTAATCTGAATGCCAGGCAAGCTAGATGGTTAGCTACCCTCATTGTGTTCGACTTTGAGATCAGATACATTAAAGGAAAGGAGAACATGGTTGCAGATAGTCTTAGTAGGAGAGTGCAGGTAAACCATGTTGCAGTTGTGAGCTCTTACGGGACATATTTACAGGATTGGATCTTACAAGCAAGATAGCAAGATGACAGGTACAAGGAGCTTAGGCACAGGTTACAACAGGGTACAAGTGAACAGGATATGGCCTATCATCTCACGACAGATGACTTTGTGAGATTTAGGGACAAGATCTATGTATCAGATGATAGTGAGCTCAAGAAGCTTTTCTTGAGGGAGTTTCATGTTAAGTCATATTCAGGGCACCCAAGATGTTAGAAGATGTTGACAGTTGTGAAGAAGTTATACTACTAGTCAAATCTACAAAAGGAAGTGGCAGAGTTTGTTGCAAGATGCTTGGATTATCAGCACGTGAAAGTTGAGTGTAAGCACCCAGCTGGTTTGTTACAACCTATTCCAATTCTAGAGTGGAAATGGGAGGTAATTTCCATAGATTTCATTATAGGTTTTTTGAGGACATTAAAGCATAATGATTCCATCATGGTTGTTGTTGACAGGTTGAGCAAGGTATCTCACTTCATTCCAATGAAGACTACTTATTCAGCTAGTGAGGTAGCACAAGTCTTCATCAGGGAGATAGTGTGGTTGCATGGTGTTCCAAAGAAGATTGTATCAGATAGAGATGCCAAGTTCACTTACAAGTTTTGGAAGGAGTTATTTGTAGGTTTGGATATAGAGTTGGCCTTCAGTATAACTTATCATCTGCACACAGATGGATAGATAGAGAGGGTCAACATGACACTGGAGGATATGATGAGGATGTATGTCATGCATCAATAGAGGAGGTGGGAGGAGTATCTTCCACTGGTTGAGTTTCTTACAACAATGGGTATCAAGAGTCACTAAGGATGAGTTTGTTTGAGGCACTCTATGGGCAGAGTTGTAATACTCCCATAAGCTAGAGTGATCCAATGAACATGCTACTTATAAGACCGAACATGTTGGCAAACGTGGAACATGAATTGCAGGTTATCAAGAAGACTTTAAAGGCAACACAAGATAGACAAAAGATTTATGGAGATCAGCATAAGGCATTTAAGGAGTTTACGATTGGGGAGTATGTGTACTTGCACATCAAGCCCAAGAAGAGCTCCTTGAGGATTGGATCATGTGCTAAGTTGGCACCTCGGTATTGCGGGCCTTTCAAGATCCTTGAGAGGATTGGATTAGTGGACTATAGACTTGCACTGCCTCTGACAATGAAAATCCATGATGTTTTCCATGTTTCGTTGCTTAAAAGATATGTGAAAGATGTTGATCATGTGAATTATTGGTATGTATTGTAGATGGAGCCAGAGGGAGAATTCCAGCTAGAACATTAATGCATATTGCAGTGGAAGCACTTTGGGTCCGAAGAAGCTACATGGGAGATGGTTGATCAGATTTGGGCTATTTATCCTTCATTATTTTTCAGTGGAGGCAAATGAGTTTTTGGTATATGTACATAGTTATGTATGATTTTTATTATAAATACCAGAACGAGTTGTGTTATAAAGCTCCAATAAGTGGTATGGTTGTCATGTTTGTCATGATGGTTTTGCTTTTGAGCAGGTTGTTCACTGTAAATACTACAACGAGTTGGGTTATAAAGCTCCATAGGCAGTATGTTTTTATTTTCAGTGATCTTGTTGGTCATAGGTATCATAGAACACCGAAGACGATGTTCCCCTAAGGGAGAGGGGTCTATAACAACCACGGGTTATAATTTCATGTAATAAAAGTTAATAAAGGCACAAATAATGTTAGAAAATCAGAAAGGCAAAAATATTTTATTTATGTTGATAATTACTTGTGATATTATTATGTTTTTATTAACTTTCTTAAGTTAAATTTTTTCATCAAGCAATTACCAATAACAATAGCACGAAGATCAAAGACACTAGAAGTAAATGAACACCAAGGGAAAAAACCCTATCTAGGGGAAACCCAATCAAAAAATCTTCCTTAATAATTTCACAAGATGATCCAAGACTCCTTGACCTGGACACAAAATTCCTCCAACCACCAAGTCATCCTTTCCCTTCTTCTGCAGATGATAACCTTCCAGCAACAGCTTTGACCTAAATGCAACAACAAGACTTCAACCCAGCAGCAGCCCAGCAAAACTTCGACGAACAGTTAGCCTAGAAAAACTTTGACCCAACAGTTAGCCCAACAAACTTCGACCCAGCAGAATCTTTGATCCAATATAAACTTCGATCTAGCGAAATCTTCGATCCAGTAAATCCACACGAGTGAGAGAAATACAACCCAGAAAAACTTTGACTGTCTTTCTCCAACAAATCTTCACCTCCTTTTGTAATTTCACACTTTTTCTACCTCCTCTTGGATATCAAACTTCTGCGTTAGTGAGTTCCAAATGAATCAAACTGCTTGTATATATACCCTTTTCTGGAGTTCGAATTATCCTCATGTAGGCCAACTTGATAAGGTAAGGGCCGACTTGGTGTGGACGTGACAAATGACTTATTTTACTCAATAATAATTATTTTAACATGATTCAAAAGCCAAAGAAGGGGCGACAATGACTCTAATGACTCAAGACAAAACCTATAAGTCATCAATGGGGACTTTGACCAAAAACATGATGACCCAAGCGTGAAACCCATGCTTTAATAAGTCATAAAAATAATAATAATAATAATAAATTTCTTTCTTTTGATAAATACATTTCATTATGACTCAAATACAATTTATGAAGACCAAACTTAGTTACATTATTCAACACTCCCTTTTAACTAGGAAGGTATTCATACATACATATACAAGTACATGGAAGATCACAAAACACATGAACTCTGAAGAGTTTAGGAACTTACGGTGCCACAAACTAGATTCCTGACTAGGGTAATCTATCTGGGTGAGACTAAGATGGACTAAAGCTTTCAGCCTCTATAGGTACCATTAGGCTTACTTGCTAACCATCAACCCAGGGAACTAGGTGTGTAATGCAAGTTCAGAGCTCTATGATCAATGCCACCCTCCCTACTACTTCAGAAACTAGGCATCAACACATATGTTGACCAGATGTCCTCCTGGAATTTTACACACACAATGCCTCAACACATCAAATCTCTTTTGATCAAACAGGTTGATAACCTCAAGCATGATTTTCAAAAGCTTCGATAAATCTACCTAAACAGTCACAACCCCTATTAGTAACAACATTTCAAATAGTTATGAGTAAACACAAATATTCGGGGTCTTCCGACATCTTGATGTTGCTTCACAGTTTATCACATTAGGACTTAGAGGCTTCCCAAAAAAATCTTGACAAAAGATTAATCAATCATATAGCTTCCTTTCCTACTTCATATGCAGCAATAACAGAATCCAACTTTCATTCTTTCAGTAGCACTTCAATATTCATTCTCCAATTTCTTCAAGGTATCCATCGTGACTATATTATGCCCTCCCTCTCAACTTGGGAGATATCCTTCCTTTTATCTTGGCTCCCTCTTCATTTAGGGAGATCAAATTCTTTCTATGAAATCAGAAAATATTTCATGGCTTCCATCCTTCTCATCATAGTCATCTTGATCATCACTATTCATATAACTTCCTTCTTCATGCTTATCAATCAAATCAACTTTACTTACGAATATCTTCAACATCTTGAAGATTATGTACCTGCACAACTTAGATAGAAAGTACAACCAAACACATATATAGAAGAATGAACTTAACTATATCAGAATCATATAATAACAGAAGCTTTTAGACATCAAATACCTAAACTTAGTTAGGTTCATAATCAACAACATACACATAATTTTATACTTCAACTTCTTGCTAGGGTTTTTTCATAAAGCTTGATTTCATCATCAAGACTTCGAGCAACTCAATAAAGATAACAATCTTCATTACATCTAGGGTCTTAGTATTTTTTTGAGAGATATGACATATTATACTATAAGGTATTGCAAACCCTAGAAGCAATTCAAACAAGTATAGTTCTACAATGCATCCAACAACTTTAGAATTCATATGTTAGACTTCTACTAGGATTTAATGCAAACCCTAGATTTCATACATGAGACACTAAGCTTCAACAATTAAAACCAATCACAACACAATCTAAGGTTTCAATAATATGACCAACCTTTTTGTAAACCCTATATTTTATCATCACATTTGAAACAATATCATCACATCATATCCTATAATATCAAACTTCTACTAGGGCCTAGTTACAAACCTTAGAACTTTATGAACATCAACAATTTTGGTTAGCACATATATCTAGGATTTCATAATCATGCACAAGCATATCACAACAATATCCATTAGGTAAACCCAAGACACAAATATCAATACATTTAAAGTCAAACATATAACGATCTTGATTAGGCTAGGGTTTTGATCAGATAGACAAAAATACAACTAGGGTTTCATTCCTAGGAGCTTACTCTTGATACATAAGGGTTTTTCTCATAAACCCTAATTTACCAAAACCTCAAGGTCTAGGAACACATTACCATCCAACCCTAAAGGACTAGGGTTTCCATAATACTAAAACACTAAACATGACATTACCATCAAAACCCCAAACATCAAAATAATAGTATTTTCTAGATTTCATTACTAACCCTAAGTAGGCTAGGGATTTCACATTAGCATTGACATACCCTTAGGTTAGGTTTTACATAGAACCTTTTAGGGTTCCACAAACATAATGACTTAATGAAGGTAGATTTAATCTAATGATTAATCACCCAAACAAGAAACTCTATGATTCAAAGGTTCTAGACATAACATGTGTTAGTAATGTAGAGCAAATTTATTAGAATGAATGAATGTACCTTTTTCTTGAATAGAACACAGATTAGGGTCTAAGACATACCTTTTATTTTCTTTCTAGACAAACCTTATAGGACATCAATTCTAATGATTTGTCTTGTGAGATCTTCTCCATAGCCCTTGAGCATATTAGCAAGATTTTCCTAAACAAGGAAGATATAAAAGGAAAATTTTATTAGCATCTAGTATAAACACATCAAGATAAGAAAAGGAAAACCAAATATAAAATATAAGACAAGGAGTATGATACTTATCTTTGGAAAAATCATGAGGGATCCATCTTAATCCAATCTCGAGGGATACCTATAACTTTAACAAAACAATCCAAAAATGTTATTCCAAAGTATGTTAAACCTACAAGTGCTAGAAATCAAAGCATAAAGGAAAATAATTCAAAACTTTAGAGTAGAAGGATAGAGTCCCTAGAAAATAAGTCCTTGACTTCAGATTCTTCCTTCTTGTTCTTCTTTGGTGGTCCTTCATCAACTACTTTGCATATTCCCTTTCTCTCTTTTTATTCCTCGGATTCTTAGGACAATTGCTTTTATAGTGACCCATCTTGTGACAATTGTAGCATTCAATTTTGGATAGGTATATCTTCCTTCTAGTCCCTTTAGACTTCTTGAAGGTTCTTTTGTTTTTGTGATGAGAAGAATAGGCATTTAAAACTTTCTCCTCTCCATTCTCTTTGTTGCTCACTGGAAAAATTTTGACTTCTTCTTGACTACATGCATTCTATAATTGTTCAAATGTAGAAGTTTACTTCCAACTGTTGAGACCTGATGAAAAGGCACTCCAAGATGTTGGTAATCCTAAAAGTGCAGTGATTACAAGTTCCTTTTCAGGTACTATCTCATCGATTTCCTGGAGTTCATATCTGATTCTAGCTATTCTCACAAAGAAGGATGCCACAATATCTTCCTTTGTCATCTTTATTGATCTCAGTTCATTCTTAAGACTTTCTATTTGACCAAGATTCTTTATTGTGAATAAATTGGATAATTCCTCATACATCTCTTAAGCAGAATCTATGTTGGATATATATGGGATGAGGTTATCCTTTATTCCATACACCATTAGTGTCATGGCTAATATCACTTGACTCATTTGTAGGCTTCTTTACTTTTCCTTTGACTAGATCCAAGATATTATTCTTCTTGAGGATGAGGTCTATCCTCTTCTTCCATGCCTTATAGTTGCATGCTCCTTCTAATTTGTTTTCTCCCTTCATTGGGTTAGACATTGTCCTTGAAGATGCTAGACTTATCTTCTTATATGACCCTTTTGATGAACCTTATTCAAACTTTTTAAAACTCCTTATTCTGATTTCAATAGATCTTCAAGCTACCTATTTCCTTCTTCTTCACCTTACCTTTGAAACCATGTTAGAAAATCAGAAAGGCAATTTTTTTTTTTTATGTTGATAACTACTTGTGATATTATTATGTTCTTATTAACTTCCTTTATCTCTTCTTGTATCTTAGTTCATTAAGAAATTACCAATAACAATAACACGAAGATCAAAGACACCAGATATAGGCAAACACCCAAGGAACCCCTATCTAGGGGAAAATCCAGTCAACAACTCTTCCTTAATAATTTCACGAGATGATCCAAGACTCCTTGACCTAGACACAGACTTCCTCCAACCACCAAGTTTGCCCTTCCCTTCTTCTGCAAATGATAACCTTCCAGCAATAACTTTGACCTAAATGTAGCAACATGATTTTGACCCCAAAAAAACTTCGACCTAGAAGTAGCCCAACAAAAATTCAACCCAACAGTTAGCCTAGAAAAAATTGAACCAACAGAAAATTTGATCCAGTAGAATCGTTGACCTAGTAGATCCACACGAGTGAGGGAGAGACAACCTAGAAAAACTCCGACTTTCTTTCTCCAGCAAATCTTCTCCTTCTTCTGCGATTTCGCACTTTTTCTTCTTCCTTCTCTTGGATATCGAACTTATGTGTTAGTAAGTTCCAAATGAATCGAACTAATTGTATATATACTCCTTTTTGGAGTTCAAATTACCCTCATTAGGTAAGGGCTGACTTGGTGTGGAGGTGACAAATGAATTATTTTATTCAATAATAATTCTTTTCACATGATTCAAAAGCCCAAGAAGGGTATATTTAAATGGAAAATGACTCTAATGATTCAAGACAAAACCTAGAAGTCCTCAATGGGGACTTTTACCTAAAACATGATGACCTAAGCATGAATCACATGCTTTAATAAGTCATAACAATAATAATAATAAAATATTTTTCTTTCTTTTGATAAATACATTTCATTATGACTCAAATACAATCTATGAAGACTAAACCTAGTTACATTCTTTGACAAATAAGACTAAGGTTATGGAACACATATTCCAAGATGAATGTTGGGAAAAGCATCCTAGTGGGCATCACTTGTTGTTCATTATAGGTAAGGAAATTGGCAAAGGCATTGACAAAGCCTCTAACAAAGGCTTAAAGACATTATTGGAATTTATTTATGAAAATAAAGGAAATTAGGAGAAAAGGGAGGTGAAAGGTCACATGTTGAATGTGAGGAGGAAATTGAAGGAAAATAGAGGAAAATGAAGAAATTATAGGCATCAATAATAAAAAGAGATCAGGGCATCAGTTTGAGGCCTTTTGTCAGTTCAATTTTAGAATTGGTTTCAGAGAGGAGAAGAACACCAAGAGGAGAAGGCAAGAAAGAAAGAAAAGGAAGGACAAGAAAAGAAAAGGAATGAAAGGATCAAATAAGGAAGACTTGGATCAAGCGGCTTCAACAAGAATACTTGCATGTAAAAGGTTGCATGTATGATTTCCTAGATGGTTTTGGCATGCATGGTATATGCATGTGTGTATTTGGTTCATTTGCTATCATTGGCATGGGTATTTCTGGGTTTGGAATTGGTTTCAACCTTTCCTTGCCATTTCCGTATAGCCATGGTGTGATGGGATTCATTCTTGGTTGAGCTTTGGATTTCCAGAAGGTTTTGGATATGGGTGAGGTGGTCTAAGGAAAAAACCAAGGGTTGGGGGTGGATATGGTTTTCTTCGGGAAGCCATCGATAGGTGGGTGGAGATAGGAAAATTCCTTAAGGGGTGGTGAAGGAATACTGAGGCATCCAAGCTCAGTTTGGTTTTGTGATCTTGGGTCCGGTTTAGGTGAGATCACGGTAGGGTGAGGGTGGAGGTGGTTTAACCTCTAGATTCCCTTGGTTGTTTATGGATTGGTTTATCCCATGAGATACCACATTCATGCTTGAAATATGGCACAGGGGTGATTGGCTGAAAGAAATATTTGGTTTAGCCCAATTTATGGTTAGGTGGTACGTGGAAGTCCTTGACTTGTTTGGATTTTGCATATGTTAATAAGATCTAAGTTCCTCTTGTATTTCATGAGTAATTATACTTGTTATTATGTGGCTTTAGTGGTTGTTCTATCATTAATGTTATTATCTTGGTTATATGCTGGTTATAAGCATGGTATTATGAGAGATTCTAGCTATGGCTCTCATCATGTTTGATTGGTAAATGAATGGTTATTGAATGCATGACCTAATATATATTATTGCAAATATTGTGAGAGCGTATTAGAATTTCTTGATGATCTTCAGATAGGTATCAAATCTCTATGTTCCGATATGCATTCATGACTTGTAGATTGCATGTTCACTATGTGTTTGACAGAATGAATATCATGGTTAGACCTGGTTAGGTCAAGTCCTTGTCTAAGTTTTGTGTTAGAGGATTTTTCATTGTGTCACTTATCATTTTTGAAAGTTCTATCAAGTTTTGGGTAGAGGTCTAGATCATAGCCTTTAAAAAGTGGCTCAGATCTCAAGGTCATAGGTACAAAACTGAGTAAATTTGTTTACAGCCATTGGGAGGAAGGGTCATCCACGTGACTGTAGGGTTACAATCATTGGTTTTCCTTTTTATGCAAGCGATTGCGGCCCCAAGTTAATGAAAAAGCAAGTTATCTCAAGTTTTGGGCATATGGAGTGGTTGTTTAGCTCTTGGGGGTCTTGTAGCACCTAAGGGAAGTCAGTAAAAGTTTCAAGTTTTATATTCCACTCCCTTAACTATAACTAGGAGGTTGACTCATGTTATAGTATCCCTCTACTCATGTTTTCCCCGGCAAGTCGGTGGAAGCCGGTTAATGTGAGAGGTGGCGTTACAACTTCTGTGGCTAGATCAGGCCCAAACATGCCCTTACTACAACCCTTCCTGCGGTATAGAACATGTCCAAGATTCATCCTTACTATGGCCCTTCCTACGGTGACAATATCTGCGGCTAATGCGGTCGTACTAGACCTCTCTATGTAGCTACCTTAGGTGAAATTCAACCTCTTCTGCGGTTTGCTATAGGGCTAAATTCGGCCCTTATTTTCTACCCTTAATTGGACTCAAAACACCTTAGACGAGGCCTAAAATCAAGCCTCAATCACCTCAGAAAAAACTCAATTTCTCCCAACGAATCACCATAGAAAAAAGGATAAAAGTAAAGAAATCCCTTTAAAACCTAGCCCTGCTTCAGATCTATGTGTCTCCCCTTGGCCTCAGAAATTTCAGAGTGAATTACAAAAAATATGATGATTGGAATGATGCCATTTGAGGGCAAACGAGTGCCCTATTAATACTTGAGCGAGGGGGACTAGAGGGGTGACGAATTGCCCTAAAATACCCCAAAAATTGGGAGTCAGCCTGATCTTAATGAAAATTTAAATTTACAAATTTCATTTTTTTATACGGTCGACCGTAACACATCTTTTGAAACTATTTTCGTAATGAAAATTCATCTTTTGGAGGTCCAACTTGGTCAACAATTTGAAACTTCCAAGACCACATAATTTATCCAAGGATCAACATATTTCTCTTAAATTTTAATGCCAAACTATTGGAACAAAACATCATTCATTTTGGGGCACTTTGACCACAACATTGAGGCTTAAACTTTGAGAGGGCATATCTCCTCAACCCGAGGAGCCATGAGGTGTATCGTCTATAAAAAAATGGTGTGATGAGGGCTACCAATCTAAAGCAATATTTCTCCCAAATTCACTGACGTTTACACACATATTGTCAAACAACTACATCATATCAATGGCCCATTCACCCTTTGACATCAATGACAATTTCTTCCAACAAGATAGACTTAATCACTAAATAAAGTTTATCAAACCAAATTGTTTACATATTAATTTCAATGGAGAATGTGACAATGAAGAATAAGGTTAGTGAGTTGTTGTCCAAATATGTGATTCAAAAAGGTATGAGTTTGAGCACAATGGAAACATTGATTACCCTAGAGAAAGGAAGGAATAGAGGACAACATTAAATTCCAAAGTAATGATCAAAATTACAATAATAAACTAATTTCCATTACATATTATAATGATTTAATGGACAATTTGAGCAAAAAATTCTCTTTTGTCAAACTTGATCATTTATAGGGTGCATATCAACAAATTTAGTTTAAAGAAGAGTTGGATGAAAGATAACATTTAAGACCAAGGATGAAAAGTGTGAGTGGTTTCTTGTGCCTCTGAGTTGACCAATCTCCTAATACTTTCATGAGGTTGAAAACAAAATCTCAAGGTCCTATATTCATAACTTTGGTGCAATCACCTTGGTGATACTTTTATTTTTAACAAAGCCAATGTAACACTTCAAATTAGTTTTTTGAAAGTTAGAAGTGTTTATAGTCATAACTTTCTATAGGAAGTTAATCAAGAAGTTTAGAAACGTTTACACACAAATTACATAGTCTCTTAGAAGGTTCACATTCAAGTGGATGAAAGTGATTCACTACAATTTTGAATTATTAAAGAAGAAGGTGATAGAATCCATGTCTCTTGCATTGTTAGTATTTTAGGTTGATTATGATGCTAGTGTAGTTGTAATAAAAAAACATACATGAATGAGAAGTTGAGTGAGGTGATGAAAAGGATTTATTTACAAAACCTAGGAGTTTTATCCAATATGACAAGTGTTGAAGTGTTAGACAAATTATATGTTACCTAACTTGTATAGTGTATATATCACTAGGAAATAATGTTCATTAACATATAGGTGAATTCTAATTAGAAACATGTCAAGTGGGTTGAGTATTTTCATGAATACTTTTTTTGTTGAAAAACACAAAGTAGGGAAGCATAATAAGGTGGCCAAGAAATTGAGTGGAAAATTATTAACTTTCACTACCCTAAATAACAAAACAAATATATTTTTAATCTAATTAGTGAGACACATGAGAATAACATGAATTTTGCATAGACCATGTAAATATGTAATAAAGCAGTGTTGCAATATAGGATATCACAATTGGGTCTTTTGTTGTATAATAAATACTTGTTTAAAAATATGTGATTAGGCATTATAGAACTATCAACAGTGTGAATGTCCTTAGGGAGATGCATAGTGTAGGATGTATTGGAAAAAAATTTGGACATGACAAAACACAAGTGTTTCTAGAGAAGAGTTATTGTTGATTGAGCAAGAAGGAGGAGTTGAGCATATTTGCTAAGTGGAGTAGGATTTTTCAAACGAGGAAGGGACAAAGTTAGAATATAGAATTGTATATACCATTTCTAATGTGGAAATATATATGGGAAGATATCTCGATGGAATTTGTTATTGGATTGATAAGAATACAATTAGAGTTTGATGCAATATTTGTTACGGTGGATATATTTTAAGAATGTTGCACTTTTTCATTATAGGAATATAAGTGATGGTAATTACTATATGCTCTTCAAAAAAATTATGGATTTCATGGACTATTTAAAACACTCACTTCAAATAGATATATGAGCTTCATAAGTCATTTTTTGTGTGGATATTTTAATAAAATACAAGATATAAGTAGAAAAATAGTTCACCATACATCCTCAAAGGGATGGTCAAATTGAGGTGGTGAACTTAACTTTAGGCAATCTTTTGAGGTGCTTGGCTAGAAATATTTCAAATGATGGGATGTGATATTGGAGGATATTTTTTTTTACAACTTAGAAAATATGATTTTCCCCATGAAAATAGTGTATGGAAAAGAATTAAAGGATGATACAGACTTCATTGAGTTTAAATTTGATATGAAAAGGGCCATGATGATGAAAATGCATTTGAAGAATAGTTGAAATGTATTTATGCACCTATTCATGAGAATTTGTTGGAAGGAAATACAAGAAACAAGGAAAAAACTAATACACATCATAGATTTAAAGTCATTTGAAGTTGGAGACCAAGGGATTGTTCACTTGAGGAAGAAACACTACCTTAAAGGAACCTACAACAAATTAAACTTTGGAAATATAGGACTATGTAGGATTGAAAGTTTGGAGATAATGCCTTTGAAGTAGAGTTGCCATGATAATTCGTTTTTTCACCATATTCAATTCCGCAAACCCCTATTGGTACAATGAAGGTGACACCATTGCAAAATAAGAATAGAGAATGAGGATTGATCACAGAAAAAAAATGCTAATGAGGAGACTAGAAGAAGGAAAAATCCCTAAAGAAAAAGGTACTTTCAACTTGACATGTGAAATGTAAATTTATAATAGTTAATTGGTGAAATAGGAAGGATGATCAAATGGGGACAACACTTGGACGTCAATGTTGAAGTATTGAAACCTGATGGAAAGGGGAACTCAAGTTATTTAGAAAATGAATGAAGATGTGTTGAACAATGTTGCAAGTGTATCTAGGAAAGATATGAGCACAAGAGCATTAAGGAAGGTGTGTGCTATAATGGTATAATATAGTAGGAGGAAAAAATAGCAAAAGTAGTGAATGAATAATGTGGGATGAAAAAATCAATGGCACATATTTAACAAGTTTAAAAATGAGTGGCTCAGAAAGTGTGTAATGGTCTTGTAATTTTGGCCTAAGGAAAAGAAGCATAGTGGAATGAAGGGACCAGGAAAATTCAAAATTAAGGCACACAAGGATGTAGCAAGCACAACGATCAATTGGAAAAATAATGTGCATGAAATATTATATAAGAGAGCACATATTATTTCAGCTTTGAAAACTAGAATTGGAAACGGGAGAGGACCTAAGTGGAGTTTGGAAGAAGATGAACATGAAAACTCAACTAGAGGAAGACAATGCAATGAGCAAGAAATGAACATGCATATGGAACTAAAGAGACAAAGCATAAGATAGATACACCGAGAAGCTAGAATGGTTATAGTATAAATACTCTACTAGCTAAATAGATATGATAGACTGTGATGTGATACTAAGCCAAAATATCAAAACAAGGTCTAATTTTAAGTGAAAGAGTGCCTACAAAAAAGTAATTTTCATAAGAAAAGACTAATTATCAAGCATTGTAATCAAATAACATTATAACTGCTAGAATGATTGTATTTTCAAACACATTCCATACTCATCTTCTTATGAAAACTACACTTGAATTCAAAGTGATGCTCGAAAAAAAAAAAAAAAATGTATGAAAAGGTCAATATATTGCAACAATTACAAGCAAAGTAACTCCAAGCAAACTTGAAAATAACTAGCACAATAGTTCAACATTACATTATTTATCACAACCATCCTTGTCACAATCTTAGGTACTAGTGATAAGCTTGAGATTCTAACTTACTTCCAACGGAAATGTGTATGTCATTATGGGCACTCAATACAAAAAGTATAAAGTTTGGCTTATAATGATGCCAAATTGTTTACTTCTTTTAAATCTTTATGTGATCATTTTCTTCTTTAGTGAAGTTACATTATATGAAATTTACATAAATTGTAGTGTAAGTATTATAAGTTAAAATTGTATGGTCATTTGAAGTTGTATGTAAAGCATTAAAGAACATACTAAACAAGAATCAAGGATCCTATGATAAATATGCTAACATAACTCTATCTTAATCTAGGTTTTCTTATGGGCCTAGTGATATCAAATTGAGATTTGCACCTTGAACGATTTGATGTCTCCTAACACAATAGATTTGAGATTAAGATCAATGTTTTCTTAAGTTATGCACCATAAAATTGTTTGATACTAAGTTGTTAATGTGTACATAAAGTATAGCATATTTGACATATTGATCATCATCAAGTACCCAACAATCACAATTGCCATGGATCAAATTGTGCACTCTATCCTTTTTACCTCCTTTATTGTAATGTCAACATTGGCAGTGTATTTTTTTCTTTGTAAAATGGAATATGTCAATACTATACAAAGAATTATTGTTACACATCATTTTGTCGCATTTAGGAAAATGACCGTAAATTCATATTTCTCGCTATCCCATGAACCCTTTTCAACAATCCCCTATAAAGTTGGAAGAAAAGCCATTATGAGAAATACAAGAGTCCTGGATAACATTGTTAAAAAACCTTAATTTCAAGCATCATTGGACCTTGCACGTTATAAAAGTGTGATGTCGCATCTGTTACTATTGTAAACCTAAGATGATCAATGAATTTTGTTTTATTAAAAAGTGCGATGACCTTTTGACATGGGTAAAAAATAAAAGGTAAAATCTAGAAACCTTGTTGGAGAATCTTATCCAAATAAAATGGGCTCGACTCCCTAACTACTTGGACATCATCCCTAACTTGATGGATCCCATTCCCCCTTTATGTGGATCTCATCCCATGAGAAATGGATCTACAACCTCCTCCCTTCTCCTATATATATAGAGCAGACCAAATGAGAAAAGATTTACATTTGAGGTTCTTAATTTATGCACTTATGCTGTCAAAGTGAAGGCTTATCATTGCAAAGGGAGGATTGGAGATTGTTGGAAGGAGGTTTATGACATCAAGGCCTATTGGGTTGTAACCTTTTCTTCTCATTTTTAATACAAGTACATTATCTTTCTCACATGATATGTTGAATGTTTACATGTATGTATCAAAGCTCCTTGATCTTTTGTTTAGTAATAGCTTGAACATATTGATATATTGTATGCTTTGATCTTGTACTTGTTTCTGTTGTTACCAATTCTAGTTTCAGGGATTGAAAGTGGAGCAGGATTTCAAGAAAACAAGGAATTTGGAGACTTATTTCGTTAATCGAGTAAGTGGATCTCTAATTGTTCAAGTATTTCTAGATAAATGTTAGTGTATAATGTTCTATTTGTTCTAGACTTAGTCACTGAGTCTGGGGAGGTCGCGTTTGTCTGCAAGAGAGATTAGTCCACTAAAAATAATTGTAGTAGTAAGTAACACTCATCTTTTTTTAGAAGTATGGTTCCTAGTGCTCCATGGTGATGTCCTAACTACCCAACATGCCTTTTTTCCATTACACAAACTTATTCTATTTTTAATTGTATTATAATGGTGTATTGAAGTGGCATTATTGTGTCTATAGCCCAGTATGATAGAGATGGTGTTATGTATGTAGGTAATGTTTACATGTTGGCTTTGATTATATATATATATATATATATATATATATATATATATATATATATATATATATATATATATATATATATATATATATATATATATATATATATATATATATATATATATATATATATATATATATATATATATGTTACCCAAACATAGATACAAAAGGCAATAAAATTATCTCTATATATGGAGAGTGATTTAGTATATCAAGCTCCTCACCTTGCGGGAGTCCAATTGTGTTGGTGCAAAAACAAGATGTCACATGGGGAATTTGTATTGATTATAGAGCCTTGAACAAAACCATTATCAAAGATATATACCTGATCCCTCATATCAATGATATTCTTGATCAGCTTAAGGGTTCCAAGTTCTTTAGTAATATTGATCTAAAGTTAGGATACGACCAAGTTCTAATTGAAAAAGTTGATGTATGGAAGACAACATTCAAATCTAAAGAAGGATTTTTACAGTGTTATTCCCTTTGTCTTGATTAATGCTCCAACAACATTCATGAGTATGATGGATGATATCCTATGACCATTCACAAATTATTTTAGGGTTGTATATTTGGATGACATCCTCATATTCAACAAATATTTGGAAGCAAAATTGCAGTACATTCAGTAGGTCTTTAGCACCTTATGAAAAAATAAGTTGTAAGTCAATCTAGAGAAATTTGTTAAGCATGCAAAGAATTCAATATTTGGGATACATCGTGGATGAGCACAGGGTGCATGTGGACCCATCCAAGACCCAAGTAATTCAGGATTGGCCTACCTAGATGATTTTAACAGAGCTCTATAGCTTCTCGAGTCTTGCTAACTTCTACCAAAGGTTCATGTTGGGGTTCTCTCATATCGCTTGGAACTTAATTCAAATGAAAAAGGGTGGAGAAAAAACAAAGTTTTGATAGTGTGTATCACAACATAAATCATTTGAGTATCTGAAACACTACCTTTGCTCTACACCAGTCCTCACTTGGCTATACCTGTAACAACCATTTGATATTGGTATAGATGACTTTGACACTGAGATTGGTGCAATCCTCACTCAATAAAGACAGATAGTAGTCTATCATAGTGAAACACTCTCTGATACTTTCCAGAGATACCTCGCATATGACAAGGATATGTAATCAATTGTGCAATCATGATGGTAGTGGAAGCATTATATTATGGGTAAGGAGATGATTATTCACATTGATCATAGGCCTCTACAATTCATACAAACAAAAGGAAAGTTACAAAATGACCACCATTAGAAATGGTCCACATACGTGCAAGAATTCCACTTGAACATCAAATACAAGAAGGGTAGCATCAATAATGTTGAAAATTTCTTCAACAGACTATAGATTGTGGCACTAACTAAGTTCTTAACTCATGTGGCACGAAACCTCCAGGTGGCCACAATTATTCCAACATTATATTATGAGTAAGGAGACGACTATGCACATCGATCACCAACCTCTACAATTCATATAAACAAAAGGAAAGTTCTAAAATGACCATCATTAGAAATTGTCCACATACATGAAAAAATTCCACTTGAACATCAAATAAAAGAAGGGTAGCATCAATAATTTTGTAGACTGTCTCAATTGTTAGTTGTGGCACTAACTATAGTTATTAGCTCTTGTGGTAATGATACCTCTAGGTGGCTACAATTATACAAAAACAACTCTTATTTCACTACCACATACTAGACATTAATCATAATAAAACAAGTTCTAGACTTCCACCTCCAAGTTGCTCTCTTGTGCTACCTAGGCCACCTTTGTGTTCCTTAAAGCGAGCATGCCAAGATTATATGGGTGGCACATTATAGTTGGGTAGAAAGGCACTTTGGTGTGGGAAAGACAATAGTAATATTTCATGAGCATTTCTACTAACCAAATCTTTAACATGATGTCCATTGGTATTTTAGATCACTCATTGTTTGTGCCATTGCTAAACCAACAATCAAGAAGAAGGAGTTGTACATTCCTTTTCTTACCTCATACAAGCCCTAAGAGTCAATAGCAATGGATTACATTTAATTTTTCTCTCCTCCATGCATGGTAATTATTGTGTGTTTTTGGTTGTCTACCAGTTCTCTAAGATGGTCATTTTGGCACCATGCAAAAAGAGTATCACACTTGAAGTTGGTAAACTCTTCTTTGAGTGTGTTTAGGTTCATTTTGGGCTACCTCATACCATTATTTTAGATAAGGATAATGTTATCCTCAATATTTTATAGTTCATCCTATGGTCTATGATGAGTTCACCAAATTGATCGCCTTTCATACCCAAAAATAAGGAAAAACAAAACTAGTTAGCAGGATGATTGTGCATATCTTGCACATGTACAACTGCAAGCATCCATTTACATAGGATAAAATCCTTCCATATTTTTAGCATAACTATAATAAATCCCTCCACAACTCTATTGGCCAAAAGCATTTTCAGGTGTGCTTGGGCTTCCAAACATTGGCCTCAATTGATGTAGCTATGCCCATTACATCTTCACCAACAACATCCTCCCATGCTTAGGTCAGGGCATATAGAGCAACAATATGTATTAAAAGGATCTAACACCTCAAACAATAGGTTCATGATATGCTACAAAAAATTAATGCCAAGAACAAGCACCAAGATGAACAGCATAGGGTTCCACACAAGTTTCAGGTTGGTGATAAGATGTAGTTGCATTTATAGAAAGAGCACCTGACAAACCCCCACAAGAAGCTTGAACCACTATGATATGGGATTTACACAATTGCAAAGGATATGCAAGAAAATTATTTTGAATTGATTATTGCACCTTTCCTTGGCTTGCACCTAGTATTTAATTTGAAGATGCTTCAACCCTATTTTCCACCTATGTTGGACTCCTCGGAGGCAACCAAGCAAAGGCCCCCACAAAACTGAATCCTAACTACATTGAATAGGCTATAATGGATCGAATCAGGGATACCAAGACAAAGGATACCTACCAGAAACATATACAACTCTATCGAGTTGTCAAAGTAGGTAAATTTATTTAGTAAGGCAAGTGGCTCACTAGAGGCCAAATTCAACAGAAGTTTCCCCGTTTGATGAGGGAAAGGCCATTATGTCTCTAGGGTTCTTTCTCTATGTTAGAATTTCATTCTCTTGGCTTCTGGTAATAGCTTTTTAGAATGAGAGTAGCCTCCATTCCCTCTCTCTCTCTCTTTAAAGATAGCTACCATAATTCTTTCCATCTTGTGCTCTACAATATTCTACTATTTCATTTATTAAAAGTAGGTTTTTACCATATTATTGTGCTTCTATTATATTTCTCTATGTGTATGTTTAATTTTCTTTCCTACCTTTCATTTAATTCCTTGTACAACTCGAATCAATTTGATATGTACATGAATATAAAGACAAAAAAGGAAAATCAAGATCTACACATAAATAAAAACACAATAGATATGATATTTGTGTAAAATTTTTGTTACCCTATATTCATATTCATCTATATCTATTTAAAAAAAACAGAATTCACACCTCAAAATATTTGATCCCTCACATTGCTTGATAGATCTAGAGTTAAGATGGATCTACATTGATTTAAGAAGTAGAAACTACAAAATTATTTGAATCATAAACAATTTACAACCTTTTTTACCATATCTTAGTTTTGATATTCAAACATTTTGACCCTATAATAAAAACCTAGATTTGTGTTAAGATAATGAATATCGCAACCCTTAATTTAAATGAAGAACTAATTGTATATTATCCCTGCAAGAGGCCACATATTGGCTTGGAAACTTCACAAAATTTACAAAGAGGCCACCTACACAACTCCTAGTAGCGAGTCATGCATGTAAAGTGATATTTTTCTTCCTTTTTCTTTTGAAATTTGTTTTATCTAGCTTGATGAAAGGGATTAGTTCACTTTCCTATTCTATTTTTTCCTTCATGTTTTTTATTCAATCCTCTAGTGCAACAAAGATGTGTAGAAATCTGCAATGGTGGGGTTGACCCCTTAGTCATGTTTGTATCATTGTCTACCCCACCTCGGTTTATGGGAGGGGCATGGTCATTTGTGGAAGCTTCATGTTGGGTGCCTTTGGATCTATAGATGTAGCCATTTAGTGGTAATTTAGCTCACAATCCTTCCATATGTTGGATTTATTATTCATCTTCTTTTTAACCTAAGAGACACTTACCTGATAACAAGTTGCCATCTAATTATGCTCAAAACGTAACCTAAAACAAACAAAAAAGGTGACATGTTTATAATTAAAATTTATATCCAAATGGGATTCTCACTCTCCAACATGATTTTAGTTAGGATGCCCAACTCATATATGCATAAATGAACGGGCATATGTGGCAGTGGTCCTCCCTATTTCTAGGCTTACAACAATGAACTTATCAAAGTAGTTACAAATGGTTGAAAAGGAATTTTCACCCAAGTATTCAAGGAGGAGGCTAGGAATTTTACCCACGTCATAACCCCTAATAATCTATAAGTAGTTTGAAACTAGGTTTCCACAACTTCATAAAGAGGCTCATTTTGTCCCTAAATCAAGTTCCCATACCAACATTCATCTGTTGGACATGGGATAAACTAGTTCTCCCTTTGTGTTTTTTGATATGGACTAACTGCCTCTCGTGGATTCATATCTATGGCGTTGTGATTGTTTACAAACACCTATGAGTTTTGGTCTAACGATGGTTTTGATTCCAAACAAGTGGTCTGAAAGCATAGGTCACAAATTTGATACACACCTAGCTCACAGTAGGGGGTATATTGTTGGACAGTAGATAAACAAGCACTACCCATGTGTTTCGTGACATGGAATAATGTACACCTCTCATGGATCCTTATCTTTGGATATGTGATCATTGCCTAACACCTGCAGGTTTTGAGGCTAACAACAATTTTTATTCCCAACACCATCTTCTATCCTTCTCTGATAAAAGATAAAAAAAATAATAAAAACCTTTTGCAAATGGGTGGATAATCACTAGCTCATCCAAAGAGGGACACCATGATTCATTAATCTAGTTATAGAGATTTTATAGTGATGGCCATAAGAAATAAAACCTGTGAATCATTCCATGTTTTACTAAATGGTCACTTCCTCCTTAACCTATTCAAGTTCAAGCTTTAGGCCTAGAGTGGAGGTTGCCTTATCCATAATGAAATACGAAAGAGTGTCCCTCTCAGGTTGGGGACAATTAGTTGGAACAAATACTAGTAACAAATTTAATGCTACTTGAGGGTTTACTTGATTAAAGAATGGTATCCTTAAGTGAGGTTGATTCACCCTTGAAAGCATCTCAATAGGGATCTAATGTCATTGCCTCACCTCAAGAGTGAGATAATTTCAAAGCCTTGAATGAACATATTTTTTAATGTTATAATAAGCTAGGACAACACTATTTCCTAGTCGCTTGCAAAAATCAACCTTTGTTGCTTGGGAAGGATCCCCTCATCTTGGATATTAGCCTTCACATTGCCAATATTTCTCAAGGTCTACATCTTGTTAAAATATGACAACAAGTGAATTAAAAGAAAATGTAAAAACCAAATTTTACTAGGTAAATATTTGATGATTAGATTAATTGGAAATCAATGATAGTTTTTATAACAATGCCTACTTCATTTATTCTAAAGCACAAGAGTTGAAGAGATGTAAAATTGATTGTGTATTCCTCTTAACTAATAAAATACCTTATCTTTCCTCCTAGAGGTTTCCCTAATAAACTATTAGGGTTTTACTACATAAAAAATCTCATGTGCTTTCTGTCATTATTTATTTGCTATGAATGTTTAACATACTATGAAAACCAACAAGTGGTGTCAAAACACTAGTATGAGGAAGAGATGAATCTATTTGTGCCACACACACAAATAAAACATTAGTCAAAGAAGGAGGAGTGATAGAGTGAATCCATAGTCACCATAACTTGAGTCACACAAAGAAGGAACCTGAGCTTGTATTGTGAGGTTGTCAGATAGAGGGACAACCCAAGCAAGGAGTAGCTTGATCAAGCTAAAGATGAGTCCCCATGCTCGTATTGGAGGATATTGGTCAGAGGAAATAAATCAAGGATATGTGGTTGGGCAATTAAGAAGGTGGAATTGGAAACATAACCAGTTGAGCTAGTAGAAGTGGCGATAGAGTCCAACGAATTGAAGCCATGATGGAAAATTCAAATGCATGAGTCCCTCACAACATAATGGAAAAATGTGAAGCAAAACGTCTGCGAAGCACTATGAGTAGTGATAAAGGAAAAACATTTGAGACAATTCTACCTATGAATGAGTAAAGATACAAAGCACCATGAGAATTAGCAAAGGCAGAGAAATCGAGCTAGTGGTGAAGGCTAAAAGGGATTTGAAAAAAAGTGGGTACCCTTCTCTTTTTTGTTTAAATTCTATGGATTTTATTAAAAAATAAAATTTGGAGACAACAAACCCCGAAACCATTTTTATGTAGGGATAAATCTTTATAAACGGGGTTTCATAAACATGTATGCTAAAAAGCTAAGTTTAAGAAATAGGGTTTGCGAGATGGAGTTTATGAAGATAGATTTTTTGAACAAATGTGTGAAAACAAGGTTTGTAAAAGTATAATTTTTTCCAAATTGAAACATTAAAAAAAACGATTTGGAGGGAGAGTCTGTGTCTAGAGAAAAATGGACTAAATTAAAATGATAAATTCGAGGTTGAAAAAATTAATGGAAAAAATATTTTAGAATGATGGAAACCTAAATTATGAGTATTTTTAGTATATTAAGGGTTGCATAAGGTGTTAGATGACAGGAGGAAGAAACCTACAACGATGACCGATGAAGAGTGAGAAAACCTGGATGCTAAAGAACTTAGTGTTATTCAATTGTTCCTTGCAAATGATGTTTTGTTTAAAATTATCGGTGAAGTAACAACAACATGCTTATGGAGTAAGATGAAATGCCTTTATATGAAAAATTCCTTGATGAATAAAATATACTTGAACAAGAAACTCTTTAGTTTAAATAATGGTGAGAGCGTAAAACATAAAACATATATACACAGAGATTTTCCCCTGGATCCCAAAACTGAGACTACCATATTGATTTTTCATTATATTCCTTTCAATGTTACATATATATACATGTCGAATCATCCATAAACCCCAATCCATTAACCCTGGATTAGAACATAACCGTAGTTCCCTTGACCGGATCTACAAAATACCATGGACATAAAATCATCATGCCAAAACCATATGTGAAATCCATGCACAAAACCATAGGTAGGTCCACCCACATAATATAGGGTTCAAAAAAAATTTCCCGGGGCGTTGCCCTGGACCCTGTGCAAGGGGGATTCCACCCCCCTGCTTACCCTCGACAACGCCCTGCGCAACGTACAAGGGGGATTTTCGCCCCCCCTACTTGGGGTAGTCGTGGAAAGAATATAACACAACCCAACATTATCCCACTTGTTGTTTTCTTTCCACAGGAGAGCCTAGTAATTGATCCAGCCCAACAACCCCCGTTGTTTCTCTACACCAAGAGAAATTCTCAGTGCTCACAAACTTTGTCAATGCATCTGCAACATTCTTCAAAGTGTCCCCTTTACCAGCAACACCTTTTTTTCCTCAACCATATCCCTCACAAAGTGATACTGAACATCAATGTGCTTTGTCTTTGAATGGTAAGCAGGGTTCTTTGCCAAGAAAATTTCACTTTGGATGTCACAGTCTATCCTTATAGCTCGTTGTACTAACGCCATACTTAAACACAACCTCTGTAACAAAACTAATTCCTTGCTTGCATGAGTAGCTGCAATGTATTCTGCCTCCATAAATGAAAGTGTCACTACAAACTGTCTCTTACTTATCCAACTGACTGCACCTCCAAATAGGTTAAACACATACCCACTTGTAGATCTTCTTTGATTCAAATCTCTAGCCTAGTCTACATAAACAAAGCCACGGATGTCCAAAACTCTGTCTAGTCCTAGTCTTCCTTCTTAGCACAAACCATAATCACTAGTGCCACGAAAATACCTGAAAACCTGCTTCACTGCTATCTAATGTTCCTTCCCTGGTTTTGACATAAACCTGTTCAATACTCCCACTACATGTGCAACGTCTGATCTAGTAGAAACCATTGCATACATTAGGCTACCGACTACACTTGCATATGGAACATGAGACATGTCCACTTCCTCTTCTTGTGTCTTGGGTCACTGTTCAACAGATAAATTTACACCTGCAGGAATAGGAACCTTCACCGGTTTACTATCCTACATATTAAACCTCTGCACTATTGTCTCGTCATACTTCCTCTAGTTTAACCAGAGCTTCCTCTTTGCTCGATCTCGTTTAATTTCCATGCCCAAAATATATTTTGCAGCACAAAGATGTTTCATGTCAAATTTGGAGGACAATTGGGTCTTCAAATCCTGGATAATTTCTTTGTCATTTCCAACCATCAACATATCATCCACATACAAGACCATATAAATAACATGGTCACCAATTAACTTAAAATACACATAATGATCTGCTTTGCTTCTGGTGAAGCCAAGTCCCCGTATAAATGTATCAAATTTCTGATACTACATCCTTGTTGACTGTTTTAACACATATAGAGACTTTTTTAACTTGCATACCAGTTCTTTCTTACCCTTCACTGCAAAGCCTTCAGGTTTCTTCATGTAGATCTCTTCTTGCAGATCCCAATGAAGAAATCTTGTCTTCACATCCATTTGTTCTACCTCAAAATCAAAAGCAACAACAAAATATAAAAGTAATCTAATAGAAGCTACCTTGGCAAAATGAGAAAAAATATCACCAAAATCAATTCCTAGCACCTGGGAATAACCTTTTTCTACCAATCGAGCTTTTTATTTCTCCACCTTTCCTTCTGCATTCATCTTCTTCTTAAACACCCATTTGCTGCCAATGGGTTTCCTTCCAATTGGCAACTTCACCAGATCCCAAGCCTCATTTTTGTGCAAAGATGCCATTTCATCAACCATGGCCTCTTTCCAGAGTTTTGCATCCTCTGAATCTACTGCTTCCCTCAGAGTTCTGGGATCATCATCAATAATAGATAAAGCAAAATTTGAACAGAAAGCAGATGGACTATACCTTTCTGGTTGCCTTCTTTCTCGAACTGATCTTCTCATAGCTGGATTTTGTGGCTCTTCATCTTCTAATTCCTCTTCTGTTGTAGAGTTTGGTTCTTCCTCCTTTAGCTGAAACTCTATCTTCTCAAGTTCCTTTGGTAGGAATTCATGTTTAATAACATCTTTCACCTATCTAAACACCACATCTCGATTGTACACAACCTTCCTTTTTTCTTGGTTCCAAATCTTATAACCTTTTAAACCATCCTTATACCCAATAAAGATGCACTTTTTAGATTTAATATCCAACTTTGTTTTTTTATCCTTTAGAACATGTACATATGCATCAAATCCAAATACCCTCATATGTGAAAGAGAAGGTTTCTTACCAGTGCATACCTCTTGTGGAGTCTTATCCTCCAACGCTGATGAAGGTGATATGTTCACCAGGTAACATGCAGTCTCCACTGCCTCTACCAAGAATTCCTATCCTAACCTGACACCATTGAGCACGCTTCTTGCCCTTTCCATCAATGTCTTGTTCATTCTTTTTGCAACTCCATTTTTCTCAGGTGTGTATGGAGTAGTCTTTTGTCGTGTATACCATACTTCTTACAGAACTCTTCAAATTCCTTCTTGCAAAACTCTCCATCGTTATTTGTTCTTAGCACATTTATTTTCTTCTCTGTCTAGTTTTCCACCAGAGCCTTAAATTCTTTAAACCTGGTAAAGACTTCAGATTTCTTCTTGAACATATATATACATGTATTCCTTGAGAAGTCATCTATAAATGATACATGGTACACAGAATTACCCAGTGATGGAACCGACACATGTCCAAACACATCACTGTGCACAAGCTCTAATATTTGTTTCGTCTTCTTACCACCAAAGGGGAAACCCACCCGATTTTGCTTCCCATATACATAATTTTCACAGAAATCAAAATCTAGAGAGAAATTAGACATACCTTCTATCATACCATTATTATGAAGTATTCGATGACCCTTCTCTCCATTATGTCCAAGAATTTGATGCCATATCAAGGTGTTTTCTCCAAAGACCATTAGATTTTCTGCTTCACTTTCAGGAAACACAAAACTATTGTACCCATCAATAAAAGTGCTACCTTGAAGCTTGTACAAAGTTCCAATCCGAACTCCCCGCAACTTCAACTTAACTTTTCCGCGACCAATGATTCTAGCCTTGTTGTCATCCCCTAAGAAGACATCACCACCATCATATTTCTCATACTCACAGAACCACTCTCTATGGGGAGTGAAATGAAAGGTTGCACCTGAGTCAATTAACCATGCCTCATGATCTATATGTGTACTTGAAGAAGAAGCCAACTACACATCCCCACCTTTGTCTAAGGTGGTTTTTGACCCTGCAAAAGGAGATTCATCATATCCCTTTCCTTTCTTAGGAGCTTTAGATTTATAGTCCCTTTTGTAGTGCCCTTCCTTTCCACATTTCCGGCACACATTTACAGGTTTTCCTGGAGATTTAGATCTCCCACTCAAGGAATTATTTTTGTTTCTATTCTGGGACCATCCTCGTACAGACATGGCATCACCATTCTGACCCTCCATATTTTTTTGTCTCATCTCCTTCGACAACAAGGATCAGACTATTTCATCAAACTGTAAGGCAGTCGCATTGCTACCTATTGCAACAACTATACTATCCCACGAATCTAGTAGAGAAAACAACAAACTGATGCCCTTTTCTTCATCTCAAATTTTAATATCAATAGATAATAACTGACTTACCACAATATTAAATGCCTTCAGATGCTCTGTCACCTAGTCTCCATCTTTCATCCTCAGGTTATACATCTTTTTCCATAGGAACAATTTATTCACTAGAGACTTAGATTGGTACAAAGTCCCTAACTTGTCCCACAAAGCCTTTGTGGAAGCTTCCCCTGATACATTAAGTAATACTGAATCTGAGACACACAATCGTATTGTGCTCTTTGCCTTCCAATCCAACTTCGCCCAGTCTTCAGTTGACATTTTTGTTGGTTTAGTACCCAGATCTACTGCGATCCACTGATATTTATCCACCAGGAAATCCTCCATATTGAGTTTCCACAACTTAAAACTCTGGCAATTAAATTTCTTGATCTCTATCTTTCCACTGCTCACCATGTTCTTTCACCACAAGAATCGATCCCGCAACTCTCCCACTGAACAGGGTCTACCGCAGGCCCGAGAAAAAACCCCTTAATAGCAAAGGCATCCCCTTGAAGCCAAAACAACTCTGATACCAAATGTAGGTTTTAACGTCGTATATAAATTACCTGCATACGAATTAAAAAAAAAAAAGAAAATAAATAATTGCAAGAGCATAAAACATAAAACAGATATACACAGATATTTTCCTCTTGATCCCAAAGCTGGGACTACCAGATTGATTTTTCATTATATTCCTTTCAATGTTACAATACATATATATACATGCTGAAGCATCCATAAACCCCAATCCATTAACGCTGGATTAGAACATAACTGTAGTTCCCTTGACCGGATCTACAAAATACCATGGACAAAAAATCATCATCCCCAAAACCATGTGCGAAATCCATGCACAAAACCATAGGTAGGTCCACCCACCTAATATAGGGTCCAATTTTTTTTCCCAGGGTGCTACCTTGGACCCTATATAGGGGGACTACTGCCCCCTGGCGCAACGTACAGGGGGAGCTTCCACCCCCTATGCGTGGGGTAGCCGTGGAAAGAATATAACACAACCCAAAAAATTATGATTATAATTAACCTTAATTAGGTTACTTAATAGGTGGGGAGGCAAATCTTCACCTTAAGAGACAAGATGGCGTGAAAAGTTTTTCATTACTAATATTTACCAGTTGGTCATTCTACCTTAAAGACTCATTTTAAAGAAATCATCTCAGATAATGACTGAAAGATTCCTTGAGTTGATCGTGCTAGGGTTCTCATGAGATCTCATTAGGGTTTTATAGGCCTGGTCCACCATAGGAGGCTTTTCATCAATACCTTCGAAGAGAAACTTGAAAAGGTTCCTTGGATGACAATTTGTTAGAATGAATAGGTCAAAAGTAAGTGTTTCAGCTTATGAATGGAAATTATTAAACATAACAATAACAATACCCCTAATTTACCCAATGAATAATCTTAGCCAATAATCAAATTCACTTTATAAAATATGAGGCATTAAGAGTGAATTTCTTCTGAAAAGTCTTACCATAAGAGTACATTATGATAAAAATTTCAATAGTTCTGCCTTAGGAATTGCAATTTTAAGAGTGTTACTGTAGAAATTTTATTTGAAAGGACATTTTTATTCATTGCTCTTATACTACCCTACCCTAATTTAGAGACATGAAGAGTTACTTCAAGTGTAGAAGTACTTCCAATGTAGCCATGTGTGTAACATAAATATACTCACACTCAGTTTTAAAGAATAAACTTCAAGACATACCGGAGTATGAGTAACCAGTTGCTTTAATTAATATGGTACCAAGAGTTTTTGAATGATGAGGGAATAAGGTGTGTTGATGACTATTTAAAACCATGCTTCCATGGGGTCCACATATTCACGATTCTCTAACTCATGCAAGTCTTCCACAATTTGATAATCACTCTCTTAGAGGCATAAGGAATTTGATGAAAGAAAAAAGAAAAATCCCTTAAGTTCAGGCTCAAATATCTTCTTTTCAAATTGACGAGAATAGTTAATGGGAATTCTAGGGTTTTGAGCTTCAACAATAGTTTCCAAATAGGTTACAATTATAGATTGATCCTCCAATGGTATTTGAATTAAATCTTCCTAGGGTGAATGTTCTGCAGTGATAGGAGATGTTTCCAAGCTCACCCCTTCTCCCAACCTTGATGATGCATCATTTTGTTCAGTAGGGGAATCAACGGGAAAAATGGGTGTTTTAAATTGTTGTTAAACCTCCTTGTTAGGATTAGGGTTAGGGTTTAGATTAGGGTGTGGAATAGGGTTAGGTCATGGGTTTGAATTAGAGTTTGGATTAGGGCTAAGGTATGGATTAGGATAAGGGCTAAGATATGGATTGGGGTAAGGGATAGGATATGAATTAGGATAAGGTTGGATAGGTAGTTGGGACCATGGAGGAGGATGAATTGGTAGTGTATTGAGTGGAAATTATGGTTGTTGTTGTTAATTTTGCATGAAAAAGTTCCCTATGGAAGGGTCTCCAAACCATTCCTAAGGCCATGGGGATATTTGATTCGAGGATGAGGTCCAAGGAGAGTGCCACTATGGCCATTAAGTAAGGTATTCAGTTGGAGGAGGATAAAAAGTTTTCCATGGAACTATAGGATTATAAATCTATTGAGGAACCTACTTAGGATAATAAGCATTATCCCAAGTATTAGATGGTGATGGGTTTTGATTTATACCTGGCGGTTGATTTGATTCATTACTTGATTTCTTAAGTACCTTTAGTAATCCTAACAATGATGGCCAATCTTCTGTTGGATGAGCCTCTTCACAAGTTCAACAAACTTTTAGGCTACTAAGTGGACACTTTCCAAGGAAGTGTTTCTTTCTACAGTTGGTGCAAAAGATCAACAATGGTTCTTCATCCTTCTTTTTTTCTTCCTGTAAATCATTCAATTTTTAAATCAAATATTTAATAATATTATCTTTATGTTCAAGAAAAATATTAAATTCTTCACTTGTGAGTTCTTCATTGGATGATTTATATGTCTCTGTAGCAGCATAAAAAATCCTCGTTGAATTATTCCTCAAAATACCATTTTCCAGTTCTCAACAAGACAACTGGTATATTTTGTTATCACATGGATTAGTATATATATGGGAGTTCTTACAACACTCGGGAAATGAAAATCCTTGAAACAACCAAGATATGCAAGAAATAAATAAATTCAAAGAACATAAACTTGCAAGAGAAACTAGGTGAAAAGAAAACCAAAATGCAACAGGTCACCAAGGTCAATCCCTTAAGCGTCTCCCTGGCAACAGCGCCAAAATGTTGGGCACAATATATGGTGGATTAATGGACCAACATTTAATTATCAATCTGGGAGTTTGTGAACTTCGAGGTGAAACATTAGAAATTCCAGAGAGAGCCCCCAACAACCTGCAAATCAAATTCTAGTCTAACTTGTGCATCAATCTTAACAAATTAAATTAGATCCTGCACTTCAAAGGAAACTTGAGAATCATGAACACCAGTCTTGTAATCCATCAACAATTTTAAGAAAACCCTAATGATAGAAAAGAAAACCTTAATTATTGATCGATTGAAAACAAACCATCATTTTGACAATTTAAAGAGTAAACCCTTCTACATAAACTCCAAATTCAATTCATGCAATTAAATCAAAGTTCCCACTCTAAAAGAAACTTCAAATTAGTCCCCAAAATTCATTAAGAAATTTGTCTAACAAAACATTGGTGTATTATAAGCCTATCAATTGAAAATAATTCACTGTGTGTAAACAAAAATATCCTTCAATCACACTGTCATCACAATCCACAACAAAATGTTCTCAAACCACTATTAAAAACAAAGTTTACAATAATACTATGCAGGTAAGTAATGAAGTCAAATGAAGAATTCTGGAAACAAACATATCATCATTCTGCAAATAATTATTATTTCCTATTTTAACACAGGTTCTTGTACTTAATGTGGTTCCTGTACTGCGCAATTTACAAGAGCTTATGACTTCATCAAGTCGAATCCACAAATATCACGAATCTTAGAAGGAATGGATGCCCTGGATCAAGCACAATTTTATTGTCAGACCATAAAACCCCAAACAACTCAAGAACAAAGTCTCTCAATTTGTCAAAGGGCATAGAAGTTTATTAAGTCGATGTGTCTTTCAACGCACTCTTCAAAATTAGATCTAACTCATTCGACAACCCAGAAATTTCAATCAAGATCCATATCAGGCATTTAAAATATAACACAAGAGGATCGCTAAGAATTCAAACCAGAGGTAAGTACAGTGACAAGTCTAACCCGCTCTCAAAAAGGAAAATAATAACTTAATACTAGAAGCTCACAAATCTGACCACAATCTAGAAATGAAACCATCATTTGAAGAAAACCAAGCCTGCAATATAAAACCTCATTTGACCAATTATCAGATAAAGCATAAATATCATGTGATAGCACCCAAAATGTGTGATAAATACTGGACCTAACGCCTGAATCAAGTATCTTGTTACTGCTACAGGTTCTTCAACTTTCTACAATCACTTTAGTCACGAGAACATTGCATCTATGAAAATAAATATAAACAATGCATACATAAATTATAGTGTTGTCAATCACACAGTATAAAACACACCAATGCTAATATTTATAGATGATACACACCAGAAGGGGATGTCAATATAGAATGGTGACCCAAACCAGACCAGATCGACCCCCTGTTCGAAGACTTAGATCAGGAGTGATAAATAACCATTTGCGTGCATAAATCACAAGGATAAAAATTGGGCATCAGAACCTTTGTATTGATCAAATTCGGTCCTTATTACATCGAGGAGAGGAAGAGTCCAGTGCCTAGAAAATGGGCCAACCCTCCCAATCTAAACCAACAACAATCCTATGATAACATCACCATCCTTTTTCATAGGGCCATCATCCAATTTATATTTGATTTACAATACAAAGATGGCTTTGTCAGGCCAATTTCTGTTACAAAAACTAATCGAATCATATCTATTTGTTTTCCAGGAATAGATCCAGTGAAGTTACTATTCCAAACAAAGGAGATCGGATCTAATAATATCTTAACCATTCGCTCTCGATGGATCAGAGAAATTCAATCATGGACAAAGAAAGTAGTTCCAGAAATGTCTCATGGATTTGCCTGCAAAGTCAGTTTGAACAAATAATTCAGATCTTTGACTTGCTAGTGATAGAAACTCAGTAACGCCCTTGTCCAACTAATGAAATCTGGTCTTATTATGCGAGGGTTTCTTTTAGCATACATTTCTTCTTCTTCAACCTTTTGTTAACTGCAAAGGGAAAGGTAGGTGCACTCCCTCCTTCATTCTCATTCTTTAGGATCTCCTCACGGATCTGCTAGCTAGCCACTGGACCTTGTGGCTAGCTCCAATAACCAACAGTCTTTGACTAGTGCAGGAAGATGAACTGGTGCAGGAATTTAATGCGTGGTGCAAGAATCTAATTCGTAGTATAGGGAGGTGAGTGCAAGATCAAGGCCTATTGTCATATGTGTAAGAAGGTAATTGACCATGTTTAAACCTGCAAACACAAAACCATCATTAATAAAGGCTTAAATGTCAAATCTTGTTAAAACAAGGGAGATGTGCTAAATAATAAATATTTACTTTATCATCTCCAAGAATACACAAAATGATGACAATAACCATACAAACTATACAGAAGCATGAGGGATTTCCAAATAAAAAGTGATATAAAGCAAGAAAAAACAAAGGCCTAACAATATTTTCCCTTAATACTATGAAGAATGGTTGTTATATTTTGGCACTTCTGATCATATGTGTCCACATAGAAATTGGTTTTCTTCATATGAAGCTATTGATGATGGAATTGTTCTTATGGGAAAAACATTTCTTATAATATTATTGGGGTTGAGAGTGTCAAAATTAAAAATGTTTTATGGTATTATTGGGAAATTACCTGATGTTATACATGTTCTTGAACTAAAGGAGAATTTAATTTCCTTGGGAGCCTTGGATTATGGAGGTCATCAATTTATAGGTCAAGGTGGAGCATTGAAGATGTATAAGGTTACTTTAGTGATTATGAAGGTTACTAAGATAGGAAACATATACACATTAGATGGAAGTGTTCAGTTCAGTGAAGAAGCAGTGGTATCTAAGGAGGTGATTTAATCTATTTATTTATGACATGAACAATTGGTTCATATGACTGAGAAAGGACTAAAGGTACTGATCCAAGTTATCTTTTGTTTATAGATGCATTAAAAGAATTACATATACAGTTTGTAGCTTAACCAAAGAGAAACTTAAATGTGCACATGTGAGAAAAAGAAGAAGAAGAGCATAAGAAGACAAGAAGACAAGAACTTGATAACGGAGTTCATCCCCCCTGGACTATGTCTCCGGGCCCTGCTCGATCAATGGGGAGGCCTTCATTCATTAAAAATGGCATCAAAAGAAGTTACATTCATCAGTTACAAAAATGGAGCATTATACCTCCATGCTGAAAAATGCCTGAAAATTGGAAAGCTCTGCTGCAGAAATTGACACCACCATCGAATTAATCGATATAAAACTTGCCCAATTCTGAGACTGGACCAAAATCACCCTCCTGTAAAAATTTAACCAAGCATGGTTCCACCAATATTTTTTGAATGCTCAGGGTTCCACTGCCTCTGTCTCGATTTCCATGCCTAGGCTGCTGTACCTCTGCTCTCCCCCTTGTTCTCCCCACTGGTTAAAAACTTTGGGGTTTTTTAAATGTGTATGTTATAACAGTACACATATATTTTTACCATGTGTTTGTTTTAAAACAAACCAAATCCCAACCGCATACTATATACAACCCTTATATATATTAATATATTAACGGTGGAGGGTGGACCTGCACCCATCCCCATCCAACTGTATCCAATGTACGACTGCATTAATTTGTTGGCGCTTGTACATGTTTCACTGTGGGTGGCTTTGGGTGGCGGGACCACCTATGTGGCCACCTACCCAAGCCCCAACGTACCCATCGTTGACCGTTATGTTACGTGCCGACGCTTGTGTTATATATGGTGTAGTCCATATGGTATATATATATCTATTTTGTTATAACCATATGTGTTTTTGTAAAAACAGTTGGATAGTTTTGTTTATATGTATTAGCCTTTTTAACAACCCTCCACGTGAGTGTCACGTTGGTTTTTGTTGTACTATTTTAATATAACAAAAAATGATTTTGTTATATAGTTTGATTTTGGTTAATATATATATGGTTGGATTTTGACATATATATATTTTTGGTTATAGTTTTGTTTTATATATATTTGGGTTTGGTTATATAGTTAAGGTATTAACTATATAAAAACTATAACCAAATGTTGTTTGTCTCTTGTGCAGGTTTAGGAGGTCACTGGGGAAAGCCAAGTGTCGAGACTTGAAGGCTGCCATGTGGGTCCCACGTGCTGACTGGGATGCCATGTGGTGCACTGTGGGCCCCATTTTTCCCCTGCCATACCAAAATTTGAAGAGCTATATCATTTGCATATGAGCTCAGATTGACGAACCATTCATGTCACTGCGATCAGGAAGACGAGCCCTTTCAACTGATGCCACCAAGTTGTCCTTTCTGCCACTTTGAATTTCTAGCCTTATCCATCCCCTTAGTGTCTCGAGATCCTCCTGGATCAGGTACTAATAAATCACAAATTACTTTGAAATTAAAATCCCTGAATTTGAATTTCTACAAACATTATATATCTAGAAAGCAGTGTAGATAAGGAATCATGTTAGTAAAGGAATTCTTGATTATATCCATTATGATGGTTGAGGGCCATCTCCTATTGTTTCTTTCATAGGATCACCATATTTTGTAACATTTATAGATGATTTCTCTAGAAAAGTTACGTTTTGAAAAGAAAAGTTGATGTGTTTAATATGTTTAAACAATTTAGAGTTATGGTAAAAAAGGAAAATGGAAAAATAATCAAATATTTAAGAACAAATAACGAAGGTGAGTTCACTTCTTTAGAATTCAAAAAGTATTGTAAATAATTTAGCATCATAAGACAAAAAGCCATTGTATATACTCCCTATCAATATGGCATAACAAAACACATGAATGGGACTCTTCTAGAGAGAGATACATGCTCAACAATTCCAATTTTCAATAAGAGTTGTAGGTAGAAGCATCACTACTTCTTGTTATCTTCTAAATCCACCACTAATAATCGAAAAAAAATTATATGGTACCTGAAGAGTTCTAGTCAGGTCATCCCTGAAATTATTCATTTTTTTTTTGGTTATGAAGCTTATGAACTTACTCTTAATCAGTGTTATAAGTTAGACCCTACACCAAATAAATATATCTTTATTGGTTATGATCAATGTTTTGGAAATCGCGATCGGGATTAAATCGGTGTGGGGAACGAATAGGAAAAAATCGAAAAAATTAGGAAAAAATCGGGAAAAAATCGTTTGGTACAAAAATATTCATTTTTTTTCAATTTTTTTAATATCTAAACAATCTACAACATAAAATAAATACATTGACACATAAATATGATAAAAAAACTAATTATAAGATGTTTAATATCATTTCTAGCGCTAAAATCACACATAACATTGAATCATTTCCTGAATAGTAAGTCCTGACTCCTGAGTCCCAACTCAGCCTCAAAATATCAACAAAAAATATGATAATGTATCTCATCATGTCATAATGTCATATACAATAAATAAAAGTATAATCCTATTGATTTCCTCTGCCCCTCTTGCGATAAAATGCCACAACTTTCCCTTTCCCTCTAGATGTAGATGCTGGTGCCCATGCTGGTGGAAATGACAGTGGAGTCTGATTTGCTCTAGAAGCTGAAGAACTAGAAGTAGGAGCTATAGGAGATAGACCATGTCCTCTACTGGTAGCAGTGGTAGCCCAGGCAGGCGGTGTCACCTCCTCCTCCTGTTCCTCCTCCTCCTCCTCCTCCACCTGCTCCTGCTCCTGCTCCTCCTCCTCCTCCCCCTCCACTACATCCTGCACTAACCAATCATCAGCGGAATCCATGAGAGGCCTCTCGGCCTCAACCCTCCATGCAACAGTGGTGTCAATCCCATCCAATGAGATGGCATCCACATTAGGTGTCCTATCAAGTTGCCTCACCCACAATCGAAGATTGTAGCAGATGTAGACCATGTCATTAAGTCGCTGAGACTCCAACCTGTAAAAAGATCATGAAATAGTAATTAATAATTAGAAAAAAAATATTGTTTAATGAATTCAAAAATTTATTTGGAAATTTGCAATATTTTTAAATGTTTAAGTGTTAACTTGTTGCGCTTCTTGTTGTGTATTTTTTCAAATACACTCCAGTTGCACTCACATCCTGAGGAGCTGCATGTTTGGTTGAGGATGCGAATGGAAAGCTTTTGCAGAAGGGGTACCCTACCACCATACATTTTCCACCATGCATCTACAACAAAATTACAAATAAAATTTTAAATAAACATAAGAAAAAAATGGAATTTGAAGAGACAATGAAATTTGAAACAAAGTTACAAACTAAAAAATACCTGGCATTTTAATCGTCCTATCAGTGACAACCATCTCAAAGCCAAATGTGCCACCTGCCATCTTATATGTCTCAATTTGTTTAGAGATCTCTATACGTTGTTCTGGAGATCGCACCATCTTCTGGACATAGGATAAGAATCCATCCTTGATCTCAGCATCAAAATCAAACCCACATGCATAAGAAAATGCAGGGTTCAGGAAAAGCCCAGCAGCATGAATGGGACAATGGAGTGTGTTGTTCCATCGCTCATCAATCACTCCCCATAGAAGGAGTTGTTTCTGAAACCCATCATCTCCCTTATCATCATAGTAGGCCCGAATGGCTTCTTTGGCCCTATCCATGGCTTCATACAAATAGCCCATTGCGGGCTTCTCACCATCAACCAATCGAAGAACCTTTACCAAAGGTTTAGTAACGGCGCACACCTCCTGCACTCCCACCCAGAAGTATTCCTGGTATGAAACTAGTCTGCATACAACCTCTCCTTCTGGTTTGCGGCTCATTGACAAAGCACGCCACTCCTCTGAAAGAAACATTCTCTTCACATCCCACATAAAATTCAAGAGGGATTTAAGAGATATGAAACTCGTGGCAAACGTGTAATGGCGGGGCGCACCAACTCTTTGTTGTTGGTGAATATTCTCATCAAGCTAAGCACAGATGTATGATTATATATAAATTTTATAATGCATTTTGATGAGTCAACAATATCTTTGACAAAGGGAATTTTCCCTATGTCCTCTAACATCAAATCAATACAATGGGCAACACAAGGTGTCCAAAATAAAGTAGGATGCCTCTCCATAAGCATTCTACCGGTAGCAACATAATTTGCAGCATTGTCCGTTATGACTTGGACAACATGTTGTTCACCCACCTCCAAAATAAACACATCCAGCAAATCACATAAAGTTCTTGCATCTTTGATTTGTGCAGATGCATCAACATATTTGATAAACATAGTCCCCTTGGGACAACTAACCAAGAAGTTTATAAGGTTTCTCCCCTTTTGGTCAGTCCAACCATCTGACATAACAGTGCATCCTGTTTGTGCCCATGATGCCCTAAAATCCTCCAATCTTTGGGTGCAGTCACGCTTTTTATTTTGAAGAATCCGGCCTCTGAAATCATGATAAGAAGGGATTTTGTACCCTGGGCCAACACTGGGAATAGCATCAACAGTAGGTTGGAAAAATGGATTATTCCTTACAATGCTGAAAGAAATATCACTCCAGAGGAGAAATTTTGCCATCAACCTGTCAGCTTGTTCTTTATCAGTTCTTTTTAGCATTGAAACGATAGATGGCTATGAACCAGGTGTGGTTCGAGGAACAAAAAATGATGATGCAGCTACCGAATTGACTGATGTTGCAGTAGAACGAGTGCCACTTGGCCTACTTCCTTAACCTGACCTTTTTAGTTGCCTTTTGAGTTCTTCTTTGGCCTCTCTAGTCTGCTCTAATTCTTCCAATGCTCTCATGGCTTTTTGGATAAGTTTAGCATTTGTATTTATACAAGGCCCCACATCATGTCCAGGGATTTGTGCAAGGTGAAACTTCAACCTGTACACCCCCCCGTACATCTCCTTTCCACACAACTTGAAACTCAAGTTTTGTCTATCATTCGGAGCACGAGGTATAGCATATTCCCAGAAAGGATCCAATTTCCTTGGCATGTTTGTTTTTGAACTTTGAAGTTGCAAACTTGAAGTCTTGAATGGTGTTTTGGTGCTGTTGTGAACCTATGGGAAAATAACTTAATAAGGATTAGGATTACAATTTAGCATTTACAAAATTACAAGTTACAAATTTACAAATTACAATTTAGTATTTTAATTTTTACATTGATGATTGAATGAAAATTCAAATTACCCATAACCCAACCTAAAACAACCATTCCAAAGTTCAAAGTTTCAAACACAAATTACCCAATCATTCCAAACTCAAGTTACCCAACCAAATGGCAAAAACAATGAAAAATTAAAAAACATAAACAATGTTTAAAAAAAATGAAAACAAAAAAAAAATTGGTTCCCATAGTCATACCAAGTTACCCAACCCAAAACAATGAAGAAATACAAAAAATTCTTTAAAAACAATGAAAACAAAAGAAAAATGGTGCCCATACCAAGTTTTCCAACCAAAAACAATGTTTTTAAACAATGAAAACAAAAAAAAATTAATCCTCATACCGTTTCTATGGAGAAATCGGTGGTCTCCTCTTGATTTCCTCCTCTAAGCACTTAGATTCGGCTGAAAACCCTCTTCAACTTGTCTCCAATAGCGCCTCCTCCCTCCGCGCGCGCCGCTGTCCAAATGACCAATTGAAAAACCAAAAAAAAGTTTATAAAATCGTGTTGTGGCGACACCCCACGATTTTTTTTGAAAAAAATCGTGATTTTTTCATTTTTATCGCGATTTTTTTGGAAAAAATCGGAAAAAAAAAATCCCGCGATTTTTTCGTATAAAAATTGCGATTTTTTCATTAAATCGCGATTTTCACAACACTGGTTATGATGATGTAGCTAAGGGATACAGAGTGTGAGATCCTACTTCCAACAAAATCATTATTAGCATAGATGTGATATTTGATGAATCTTATCTAACTAAATTAGACAATGTATAAGCTTATTTGAAATAACAACAAGAACTATTAAATCAAAAAAATTACATTGAGACTCGACAATCTACAGAAATAAGAAAGAGAGGAAGTTTTTGTTGAAAAAAAGTCATGAATGCCGAAGATATTCACGAAAATGTGGAAATTCCACAAAGCAACATCGAGAATATTTACACATGAGACAAATCCTCTTAAAGGGTATACCAATTTTACTTCATCTATTTCTTTGGTTACTAGTGATGGAGAACCTTCTTGTTATCAGGAAGTAATATATAACATCAATAATGCCAAATGGAAGGTGACGATAAAGGAAGAAATGGATGCCTTGGAGAAAAAATAAAACTTGGGACTTTTAGAACTTCCTGGAGATAGAGATATTGTTGGATGTAAAAGGGGTCTACAAATTGAGGAAGGGTGTTGATGGTAATGTTGAAAGGTATAAACCCATATTGGTTGCATAAAAAATATGGAAGGTATATATTTGCATGAAATATTTTCACCAATTTTTAAGCTTTTATCTATTCATATTGTGTTGGAACTAGTTGTGATCCTTAATTGCTATGGATATTATACTAGACAATTTGTCACAACATATCTACTAAAATATATTCGTAAATCTGAAATCTACACTATGAAGATTAGTTTTTCCTTAGATTTTGGGATTAATTGATTGTTTTTTTATGCATACAAATAGAAAATGTGGAAAATAGAGAAAAAACATAAATAAAATTAGTCACAACCATAAAAACACAAGATATGACTTAGGAAGCCAAGTTAGAGAGAAAATGTTAAGTTATGGTATGTTCTATGCTTAGAGAAGTTTACTTATCTTTCTTATTGTTATCCACAGATTAGCAATCACATGTACATAAAGTAAAGTGCAGATAGAACATTAAACGATCGACAGAAAACAAACCGAGACAAGAGACACAAGATGTGGCGGCTAGCCAGGGACAAACCCCAATATGGGGAAACACTTTGATCAAATCTTCTTTTATATTCAATAATTCAGTAGAGAGAAATAGTACATAAATCTGATTTACATTAGCAGCAGCAAACCCTAGATCAGCCCTAAACTAGGGCAGACAATATCTTGCGAACCGACCGTCGGATCAGCTTGATTCCTTCACCAAAAAATGCGGCCTCCCATAGAGATTCAGGTACACCTATAACGCAGTTCTGAGAGGGAGACTGATAGTCAACGCTGGTCAAACTTCTGATCTGCAGTTGCAGCCCTAAATCTGCTTCCTTCCTTCCACACATGTGAGTGAGTCCAAATGAGGAAAATACCTCCTGTATTTATACACAACTGTTGATGTTTGAATAGATACGATTGTTGGGCTTCTGAGCCTACATGAGTTGCTGGTCGGCTTGATAATTATTCCATAATCAAAATAAATTCATATCTCCATAAATACTTATAAGAATCCGATGATCTTTAGATCAATCCTACACCTCTCAGTGAGAGGAATCTAATAAAAATATTATCAGCCATGAATAAGATGACCCACATGGAGTTTGGCCCTAGTTTCCAATTTTAACACTCCCTCTCAACTAGGGAGAACTCCATCTGCAATCTATCTGTCGGTCGCTACTATTCATCCATCAAATGCACTGCCCTGTATAGCTTGACCCCTACTCTGCTATGCTCTATCCTACTTGTTCTGCTATGTTCTGTTCTGCCTTGTTCTGATCTGCTCTGCTCTGCTCTGTTCTACTCTGCTTTGCTTTGTTCGAATTATGAAGAGGAAGAAATGATCGAGGATGTATCATACTGACTCAAAGTCAGTCTTAGAGTATGTACCACTAGTCCCAGACCAGTCTCAACCGACCCGAAGTTAGCGTCATAGTGGGTACAACTCCTACCACTATTCCCAGACCAGTCTCATCCTCCACTGACTCAAAGTCAGTCTCAGAGTGCGTACCACTGGTCCTAGACCAATCTCAACTGACCCGAAGTTAGCATCATAGTATGTACCACTCCTACCACTGGTCCCAGACTAGTCCTTCACTGACCCGAAGTCAATCTCAGTGTATGTACCACTGGTCCTAGACCAGTCTCAACCGACTTGAAGTCAACGTCATAGTGGGTACAACTCCTACCACTGGTCCCAGACTAGTATCATTGATCCCAGATCAATGAAGGCCATCCTAGCATAAGGAGTACGATAGATACAACAATGCGTCCATCGGTACTACTATGGTCCCTATCCTCATTTCCCTGCTCATTAATCAAATGAGAGGTACTTCCCATGAGTCCTAGACTGCATGGGTAGGATGCCTTGACAAGAGAACTTAAGCAATCCTGTCCTCACAGGAGAACTAATCATCCTGCTACATAAACACCATGGAGAACCCATCATCTAGGTCTCACAAGAGAACTAATCATCCTACTACATAATCGTCATGGAGAACACATCATCCAGACCTCACAGGAGAACCAATAATCCTACTACATAGTCATCATGGAGAACACATCATCCAGACCTCACAGGAGAACCAATCATCCTGCTACATAGTCGCCATGGGGTGTACATGTATACCACCAAGGGATGGTGAATCACCCTGTGGTCATATGTCGCTCCAAGAAGTACCCCACACCCCCTCGGAGCTCCCAGAGCTCAATGCATCATACAGGACCCTCATTCAAGGGTATTTGAACTACACCAAGTTGTTCTCGAAAAGTCAGGAATTTGACTTTCCCTAAGGGCTTTGTTAGAATGTCGGCGACCTGTTCATCTGTACCGATATGTTGGAGCCTTATTTCTCCTCGCTGCAACATATCTCAAATATAATGGTACCTGATATCGATATGCTTGGAGCGATCATGAAATACGGGATTCTCTAACAAATGAATCCCACTCTGGTTGTCACATAGGATCACGGTCATATCCAATGTAAATCCAAACAGCTCACTGAAGAGCTTTCACAACCAGACTGCCTCACTGGAGGCCATGCTAGCAACAATATACTCTGCTTCGGTGGTGCTCAAAGCCACCGACTTCTGCTTCCTGCTCATCTATGATATTGAAGCAGATCCCAAGGTGAAACAACACCTGGAAGTGCTCTTACGATCTACCACACTGCCTGCCCAATCAACATCAGTATATCCAAGTAGTCTCACATCTCTGGCAATGTATCTTAACCCATAAGTGATTGTGCCACGAAGATATCTCAACAGATTCTTAGCACCAATCCAATGTATGTGGTGAGGTTCAACCATATGTTGACTCAATGTGTTGACTACAAAACATATGCCTGGACGGTAGTTCACCAAGAACATTAATGCTTCAACGAGTTGACGATACTCGGTGGCATTTCGTAAAACAGGTCCAGCAACACTATCGCTTAACTTTTTGAAGTCAAGCTCCATCAGGATAGTTACTAGCTTGCAATCCACCATACTGAATCTTTCCATAATCTTCACCACATATTTTCCTTGATATAGGAAAATTTCCCTTGGCATTTACCAAACTTCGAGTCCTAGGAACTAGTGCATTAGTCCTAGGTCCTTCATTTCAAATTCAAAAGCCAATTCCCTCTTACATTTGTGAATGAGAGGGTCTGCACCTGTTAGGAAGAGGTCATCCACATATAGCACCAGTATGAGAGGTTTGTCACTTCAACCTTAAAGTAAAGGTTAGGATCGACTTCACTCCTAGTGAATCCCAACTTCATCAAGTAGCTATCAATACTCTCATACCATGCTCGGGGTGCTTGCTTCAACCCATAGAGAGCTTTCATCAACCTGCATACATGAGATTTTCGATTATAAATCTCAAATCCTTTGGGTTGCTCCACGTAGACTTATTCTTTTATCGAACCATGCAAGAACGTGGTCTTGACATCCATCCGATGTAGGTTCCATCCTTGTGAAGCCGCAAGGGCTATGATCGAGCGGATGGTGGTATATCTGGCAACAGGTGCAAATATCTCGTCATAGTCTATACCTTCCTTTTGGGAGAAACCACGAGCAACAAAACGATCATTGTACTTTATCGTACTTCCATCTGCTGCATGCTTTATCTTGTAAAGCCATTTAGAAGTGACAACTGTCTTGTCCTGGGGTTTGGGAACTACTTCCGAGACATCATTCTTCATAATAGACTCATATTCTTCGGTCATAGCATCCTTCCATACTTGATGCTTGACGACATCTGAGAATGATGAAGGCTCATTTTGTATGATTATGCTCATGATGGCCAGGTATCCTTGATACCTGTTAGGTTTCTTACTTTCACGGAAGATTCCTCAGGGTGCAGCATGTCCTTCAGCATCATCAAGTAGCCCCCTAATCCAAGAGGGCCTCTTCCTAGAAGAGGAAGGCTCTGGTGGATCAATAGGATCCATGGTTTCTTCCACATCAGGCATTGATTCATCTTCCTTTTTTTTCTGTTCCCTGGTGTCGGCTTCTTGAGAGCTCCTCAAAGTTGGAAGATTGTCCACCTTGCTGAGAGCCATATCTTCGTCAAAGGTGACATCATGACTAATCATGACTTCCCTTTGACCGGCTACATAGATTCTATAGCCCTTAGTATTTTCACTATAGCCCACGAAGATTCCTTTCTTTCTAGATGCACCCAATTTGTTCCTTTTCTCTTTTGGCACATGAAAATATGCAAGGCTTCCAAAAATTCTAAAATGAGATACGTTAGGTTTCTTACCGGTGAACATTTCTTTGGGAGTCTTGGAACCCAATGCTTGATGAGGGCATCGGTTTTTTACATATATGGCAGTGTTTGCAGCTTCAGCCCATAGAAACTTCGGAAGTCTTTGATCATGGAGCATGGCACGAACATCTTCCACAATCGTATGGTTCTTCCTTTCCACCACACCATTTTGTTTAGGAGTATATGGTGTAGTAGTCTCCCTCTTGATGCCAGCCTCTTTACAAAAGTCATGAAACTCATTAGATTCATATTTAGTCCGATTATTAGTCCTTAAGATCTTGACCTTCTTTTCGGTTTGATTCTCGATCAAGGCTTTGAAGTGTCGAAACCAAGAGAACACTTCATCCTTCTTTTTCAAGAAGTATATCCAAGTCTTTCGAGAATAGTCATATGTAAAAGTAAGGTAATATAAATATCCCCCCAAGGAGTTTAGAGGCATCATACCAGATATGTCTGAGTGAACCAGTTGTAATATGTCAGAGGTCTTTCTTTGGCTTGAGGGGAATGGTCCCCTTTTGAGCTTTCCTTCGGCACATCTCAGACATACGCCTTCTTTCTCTACTCGGAATTCGTGCATCCTTGTTACCATTTGTCTTACATCGGGTAGAACTTTATAATGAAGGTGGGAAAACTTCCAATGCCAAAGTTTGGACTGAAGAGATGTGTCACAAGACATGACACCTAACGGACTTCCACTGACCTGCTATAATGAATCAACTCGAAACCCAAGAGTGAAGGCATATTTAATATTGTTTTTCCATATACGTACCTTGCCATCGCTAAAGTTCACCTTGTAGCCTTTGTCTTCCATTATCGAGATGGACAACAGGTTCTTTTTGAGGTTAGGTACATATAATACATCTTGTAAGTGGATTGTGTTACCTTGATTCAATTTAAGAGAGACATTGCCTACACCTTTCACGGGATATTTCATATTATCTCCAAGGACAATTTCCAGGTTAGTTTCTTTCTCTATCAGATTATGGAGAACTTCTTTGTAACTAGTGAAGTGCCTTGAGGCACCACTATCAATGAGCCAAATTCCCATTGAGTCTGAAGGAGTAGAGGTAGATAGAGCAGCTGGTAGATAGTATTCATCCTGCTTATTTTCAGCAATGTTGGGTTCATACCTGGAATTTCTAGCCTTCTTGAATGGTTGTCATCTTCCTTGATTACCAGCACTCCTTTTACCTTTGCTATTGAATTTTCCATTCCTTTAATTGCCATGACAGGGATTTTGATCATCGTCTCGGCATGAGTCCTTTCTATCAGGGCACTCCCTTGCATAGTGACCTGCTTTATCGCAAATGTAACATTGTCCTTTTCTTCCACCCTTAGGTCCAACCTTTCTTTTTTATTTAGTCCAGAAATTTTTCCTTTTCTTCGCATGAGAAGAAAAAGCAACAGGAGGACATTTAGGCATGGGCATTTCTTGCTCTTCAACCCTTGTTTCTTCTTGAATGCATCTAGCCATTAATTCCTCGAAACCAGAAATTGCGTTATTGTTGAGAAGAGTAGTCCTAAACACATACCATTTGGATGGTAATCCTCCAAGGGTTGAGAGTGTCATTTCCCTATCAGAGATAATTTCTCCAATAGATAAGAGAAGGTTCCTGATCTCGGTGGTTCTTAAGAAATATGCTTGCATGCTCTCATCTTTGCCCTTCTTAATTTCCTTCAGCGTATTTCTAAGAAACAAAACTTGATTTGCATCATTAACTTTAAACAAACTTACCGGTCTATCGTAGATTTCCTTGGAGGTGTTCAGGTCGGAGATATAGGCCACCAAGTGCTTGTCAATAGAGTCCTGGATGATCTTCTTTGTTTTGACTTCATCGGTTTTCCATTTGTTCTTGGCAGCAGCGAGTGCATTTGATGGAGGCTCAACAATTTTGCCTCTCACATGGTCCAACACTCCTTGATCTTCTAAGGTTAGATCGAGAGACATGTTCCATCCATGATAGTTAGACTTCTCACGAAGCTTGTCTTCGGCAGGGAAGAGTGTTGAGGACCCCATAGTTCTTTTAGGATAGACTTGCCAATCTTCTCTTAGGTGATTGCTCTTGATCTTGCTCGGGCTTTGTCTTCACCTCAGCTCTGATACCATGTTAAGTTATGGTATGTTCTATTCTTAGAGTAGTTTACTTATCTTTCTTATTATTATCTACAGATTAGCAATCACATGTACTTAAAGTAAAGTGCAGGTAGAACATTAAACGATCGATAGGAAAAAAAAAAAAACAACAACAACAACAACAAACAAACAAACTGAGACAAGAGACATAAGATGTGGCAGCTAGCCAGGGACAAACCCTAATATGGGGAAATCATTTTATCAAATATTCTTTTATCTTCAATGATTCAGCAGAGAGAAATAGTACATAAATCTGATTTACATCAGAAACAACAAACCCTAGATCAGCCCTAAACTAGGGTAGACAATATCTTGCAAACCGACCATCGGATCGACTTGATTCCTTCACCAAAAAATGCGGTCGTCCATAGAGAGTCAGGTACACCTACAACGCGGTTCGGAGAGGGAGATTGATGGTCAATGCTAGTCAAACTTCCAATCTGCAGTTGCAGCCCTAAATCTGCATCCTTCCTTCCACATGTGTGACAGAAGAGTCTCTTTCTGCGTAGTAGGAGAAGAGCCTCTTTTCTGCGCAGGAGAGAGAGAGATGTGATGATTTTAGTGAGTCCAAATGAGGAAAAGACCTCCTATATTTATACACAACTGTTGATGTTTGAATATATGTGATTGTTGGGCTTCTGAGCCTACATGAGTTGTTGGCCGGCTTGATAATTATTCCATAATCAAAATAAATTTATGTCTCCATAAATACTTATCAGAATCGGATGATCTTTAGACCAATCCTACACCTCTTGATGAGAGGAATCTTATAAAAATATTATCAGCCATGAATAAGATGACCCACATGGAGTTTGGCCTTAGTTACCAATTTTAACAAAAAACCCATTTGGAAGGTGAGGTTTGTCTTCTCTCTTTCTTTGAATGGAAATGGATGCAAGTGTAAAGGAGTGAGACCTGTGGGATGTTATAGTATACAAACCCTCTTTGTTTGTTCTCTCTCTATCAACTCTTGGCTACTCTGCTCATTTATGGAACAAAATGCACTCAAATAGAATGGGACCCATTTTCCTCCTAATGACACAGTTATAATACAATCCAATAGCCTACTAGCCATTAATTTTGGCTCCTTCAACTCTTAAATAGAGTTACAATATCGATTCTTCTATTGTCCCATTTGAAACTTTTTCGAATTGCTAACCAACGGAGAGCTAGAGCCTTAGTCTTCGCCCACTGAGATAGACCGTAAAGAGAGATTTATGAATGATCCATTTGGGTATGGGTACCATATCTCTGATCATTGGCCCATCACGATGATGTGGCTAAGCTCTTTTCCATGAATAATGGGGGTTGAAATGGCATCCTCTCAAATCATGGTGGTCAAAACAGGAAGGTAAACTTCTGAGTCACATAACTTTGGCATACAAACTTCATTTGAGGTGATTCTTAAATCGTTGGAAATATATCTATGTGTAGAATAGCGCTAGGGGGGTTTCATGCTTAAGCAAAAAAGTTTTACTCCCAAAAAAATGTTGTTTGATGCCTCAAACTGCCTTTGGAAGCTTTCAAACCCTCAGGAGTGTTGGAAATGTAACTAGGTTTGGTTTTCATAATTATCATTGCAATTGTATTAGTATGTATTTCATGTAAAAGCAAAAAGAAGAGAAATAACTTATTATTATTATTATTATCATCATCATCATCATTAGTCAAAGCATGTTCATGCTTGTAGGGTCCTTTGAGTGAAAATAAAATTTATTGTGAGTCATTGAGTCAAATTCCCATTTGGAGTTTTAAAAACAAAACAAAATAAATTTATTTTTGAGTCAATGTGTTTTCACAAGACCAAATCAACCCTCCATATGGACAAGTTGGCCATCCCATGAGCTGTGTCTCTTCATATGGTCAAACAACTATATATTGGCACCTATGCTTCACATTTTGACATCACGTCGATTTTTGTGCAAGAAAAAAGAAGGAAATCAACAAAGTCAAAGGAGAGAGAGAGTGAAGTAAAAGGAGAGAGAAAGTCTTGTTTTATGCCTTAATCTGTCCACACGTGCAAGTATTCTCTATGGTTGATCAGAATTGTCACAGGGCCAAAATTTCAAGGGCCGAGTTTTCAGGGGATGACCAAAATTCAGAAATTTGACCAGCATGGACTTTGTTGATGTTGACTTGCTGGAGGAAACTTGGAGGAGGGATGACTTGGGTTCATTATGAAAATCTTGGTCTTGGTCTTAGGTCTTAGATATCTCATTTTGATTCGAGGATTTCTTGGGTTTTTCCCTGGCTTGGAGCTTCCATATTTGTGTTCTTTGTCTCTTGTGATATTTATGTTTTGTACTTTTGGAGATTTCTTGATGAAGAAGATAACATTAAATTAAAAAAAATCCAACGAACATTCACAATTAATTAACAAGTTAAGAGAAATCTACTCTAATCTACATGAATTATGATTTCTTAACATGGTATTAGAGCTAAGGTTAAAGGAAAGTAGTCTAAAGATCACATCTTGTTGGCACCCTTGAGGGCACTTCTACAACATTCATATCACTCTCAAGACACTATTGAAATAGTGACTTTTGAGGACACTATTTGCGACAGTTATATCTCTTTTTACCGAGCCTAAAAAAAAATGAAGCAACAACCATCATTCTCCAGAGGGCATTGTTGGAAGCTCTCCTTTGACAAAGGTCTGCAATCATTCTGGAAGGATGATACTGTGATATTTTATGAATTGAATTCTACACTCATAGCTAGAATACAAAAGGTCTATGGTAACTAATATAACAAGAGATCATTGTGACAACTCACTATTGCATTTGAACCTTCAATAACCAGGACGAGACAAAGTTTATGAGAGTAACTGTTAAAGAACTAAGTTGATAGTTTTGCATACTTGTGGCTCTATATTCATACAACTTGAATCTAATCATGTGACACTTCTCTGAGGTTTGATGAAGCATCTAATTTCAGAATTTGGAAGTATTTTGTATGTACAATAGAAAAACAAGGAGACTAGAACCCGTGACAAAACCAACCATTTTGTGATGACATCCAAATTTTATATGACACTGGTATACAAAATTTTATGAGTAATCTATGTTCTCAGATGCATTTGTTGATAGGTTGATCCAAGTTTCAATGACACCAAGCTGTGTGGGAAGGACATAATAGAGTTTATAGCAACATATACAAAATACAAAGAGCTTAAAGTTCTATGTCACCTTTTTGTAGTATATAATCTCTGAGCCAATTGACAATTTTTATGAATAAGTTTAGAAGTATAGAATACATATGAAGAATTCTACCATCTCTACAATGATACAAATATCTAATGATGTTAGTCACTAGGAAACTATGGAAACAAAAAATCATGATGATACCCTATCCTTATACAACACTCTAATTCTTTGTTAGAAACCTGAAATGATGAAGGATGCAAACTTTGATGCATTGAGAAATATTTATAGAAAACATACATGTGACATTCCAATTTGAAGGAAGAAATGAAATCATAGAAATATATATGACCAGATATCTGAAGCACATGTATGAGAAGCAGTTATACATAAAAGAAGGATGAATCACACCATGAATCTGACCTGTCTGTGAAGCTTGAAAGGAACCAAGACAAAGCTAGCAGTCCAAAGAACTTTATGTGATTGAAGGATTGGGGTACCCTTGTTGAAGTAAGTTGGTACATGTCAAAGGATCAGATTTCTACAAGGATGGATAGGTAAGGTTGAAAAAGGTACTTTCAATTTTCATTCATTTGCAATTAATGACTTATGGGAACTATATTGTGTGTGATGCTAAGTTTTCTAAGTCATGGTGAAAGCTAATGATCTCATGTTCTTTTGAAAAAGTAGTAGCATATTAGAGATCATGGATATGACTTTTGAAATCTCTCCTTACATATGAAGACTAGGTCTTTATGATCAAGAAACAAAATCTTTTATAGATGGCTTGTCAATAGTATCACTGGGGTTTTGAAACTAACCCTCCAAGTATGTTTGTAGAATTGATAATTTTGTATGACATGTATTAAAGACTGTTGGCGTCTAGGGTGTGCAAACACTAGCATAATTTAGAATAAGAAGAACCCTGGGAACAAAAACCATATCTAATCATTTATGTTGTAAGAGGTAAATCTAATCCTCAATTAATAATGACATCATGCTCATGTGAAAACAAGGTTGGAGATTAAGTACTATACAACTTCTTGATTACTATTAATGCTATTATCTTTGTATGTTGTCTTTTTGTTCTTTCATAGTCTTCTAACCAAGGTTGTAGGCCAATATAAGAATTATCCAAGATTAACTAGTATTTAGAAGAATTGAAAGAGCAAGGCAAATCGTGAAGATTAAGAAGGAGGAAGAAGAAGTTGATTAGAAGTTCACCTACCTTAGCCAGAAAGAGGGAGCTATGATTCGTTCGATACAAGATAGGTTGACAGTATTGATGTTTATAAAGATATTATTGGTAATTAGGAGTTGATATGATTTCTTGAAGGATGTGAAGCCAGATAATGTGAAGGAAGAAATATTGACTTTAGAGGGAGCTAGAGGCAAAATTTGAATTAGAAAATATTACAACTTGATTATTGGAGTTGTATTGATAAGATTTGGCAATGCTAAGAAGAAGAGACATCGTGAGATACATGGTATATTTGAGAGAAAGTAAATGTGGCAATTGGTACAGTTAGTTGTGAAGAAAAATTATGTCTCAATACAAAGAAAGAAGATGTGAAGGCTTGTGTAATCAGTTATGAGGAATTTTGGCTCCATAAGATGCTTGATGAAATACTTGATGACATGTTGAAGCTATGTAAAGTTTGACAAAGATCCAAGAAGGTTGAAGCTCATTTTGATGAGACGTAGAATGGAGCTCAGCAGCTACAACAGATCTCCACGGAAGAACATGTAGCTAATGCTTTGATAATAATTTTGAGACAAGCCGAGGCCTTGTGGTTATTCCTCCCTATTTGAGAGGGAGTGAGGATTTAATCCCTAGTTGAGAGGGAGTGATGGTGGACACTATATTATCCATGTATCATGCACTATGGATAGGACTAACAGTGGTAATCCTAGTGAAGGCACTAGTAGGGAGAATGGAGGGTTGGATAAGAATATTAAACTGACACTCCTTGCGGAATGGTATCCAAAATAGGAGTAGTCCTAAGGACCGATACTCTTTGAGGATAGGGTATCCAAGATAAGAGTAGTCTTAAGGACCAATATTATTTAAATATTGGAAATCTAAGATAAATATAGACTCGTGGGGACATACTTGGTGAACATCTGGATGGGATATGTCCCTGGAGAGAGGTGGTGGTGGTGTTCAAATGTATGCCTCCCAACATTATGCTCTAATCTAATTGAGAGATAGAGCTTTCTAGTCAAGGCCTTGTTATGTTTGTCAATGTTGGTTATGATGATTATGATGTTTATCAACCCAAACTCTTCTTATGAGAATATATCAATTTCAGAGTATCCTGGTATCTTGTTGTGTCATTATGAATACTTCCCTAGTTAAGAAGGAGTGTTGGAAATGTAACTAGGTTCGATCTTAATAATTATCATTTTATTTGTATAAATATGTATTTCATGTAAAATAAAAATTAAGAAAAAGAAATTTTATTATGATTATTATTTTCATTAGTCAAAGCATGTTCTAAATGCTTGTAGGGTCATTTAAGTCAAAAGAAAGTTCATTGTGAGTCATTGAGTCAAAGTCCCATTTGGAATTTTTGAAAGAATAAAAAAGAAATTTATTTGAGTCAATGTGTCTTCACAAGACCAAATTGGCCCTCCAGATGGACAAGTTGGCCAACCCATAAGTTGTATCTCTTCATATGGTTAAACAACTATATATTGGCACCTATTCTCCACATTTTGACATCACATCGATTTATGTGTAAGAAAGAAGAAGGAAATCAACAAAGTCAAAGGAGAGAGAGAGCGAAGTCAAAGGAGAGAGAATGTTTTATTCCCTAATCTCTCCACATGTGCAACTATTTTTTGTGTTTTTTAGAGTTGTTACAGGGCTGAAATTTTAGGGGCTGAATTTTTAGGGGATGACCAAAATTCAAAAAATTGACCAACGTTGATTTTGTTTACTTTGACTTGGTGCAAGAGACTTGGAGGAGGGTTGATTTGGATTCATTATGACAGTCTTGGTCTTGGTATTGGGTCTTATATATCTCACTTTGATCTGATTCTATAAGAAGAGTATTTCTTGGGTTTTCCTCCTTGTGGGGTTTTTCCCTTTGGGTTCTTTGTCTCTTGTGATCTTTATGTTTTGTACTTTTGGTAATTGCGTGATGAAGAAGAGAACATTAAATTAATAATAAGCCAACAAGAATTCACAAGTAGTTATCAATTTAAGAGAAATCTACTCTAATCTAAATGCATTATGATTTCTCAACAGGGGGTGTCACGCTTAAGCAAGAAATTCTTGCCCCCAAAAAATGTCATTTTATGCCTCAAACTACTTCTAAAAGGTTTCACACCCAAAATTTTCAAACTGGGACCTTCGTTAAAAATGGTCCTCTTAGTTGATTCCTCCACTTTTTCCACTCTAAAAGGATCCAGATGGATGACAAATAATACAATGATCCAATCTGAATCATATCTCTCAATTTTGGGAGGATTTTGGTCCCAAAAAGATTGTACTAAATGAGGTGAGGAATTTTTTCCTCCACCTTCTCTCAAGTGTACCATTTATCTTTGTCTAGAAATTTTCCTTTCAACCTAATCTCCCAAAGGTCATGCTACCTTTGTATTGTAGTTTTGGACCTCTTCTGTAAAATTGTTTCCTTTTTCAACTATGCCTGAGCATCTAGTGCCAAATATTCTATCGAAGATAGGACCTTGTTGATCTTTTCCTTAGGCCCTAGATATGGTTTGAGGTTAATCACCCACATAGACACACTAGAAACCCCCAACTTACTAGAAATTTTCAATAGAGGAAATCTTCAACATTGAGATCAATTTAGTACACAAAGATTTGAGCCAAAGCTTGATTATTTTATTATTCAATCAATAAAAGAATCATGGGGCTCTTGTACCAGGGATCATGGCCCTCAATCACACGTACAACTAGTATACATAGTATACAAATTAGGGCTTACACTCTGCTACTTCAGATATGAAATCTACCTAGAAAAATAGACAAGAAAAATAACTTAACTTACTTGTTGATGTAGCTCTTCTAGATCAACCCTTTCAGTAACCTTTTGTATTGACACGTAGCAAGTCCTTTGTCTCCTTTGATCACAAATAAATACCCCCTTTTCCATCAACTTCTAATGATGTTTTTGTTCCTTCAAATGCACTGTAAATCAACCCATAAACACCTGCTACTCACAATAAGCTTTATCCTTCAAACTCAATGCATAACAAGCCATCAAAATACACTCTGCTCACAAATTTTCTTGTGAACAGACTTTAGAATATGTTAAAAATATCACAATTAGATATTCCTTTAGATCGCTATATTTTTCCCTCAAACCAGCATTTTCCAATCCTCCTTAATGAACAGACTTTAGTAGTTATGTCTCTGCAATCATCTTCAATAAATTATTGACCCTTAAACCCTTCACTGACCTCTACTTAGGCCTGAAGTAAATCAACCTTGTGCATCCAACTTGTTGAGGCCTATTGGCCCTATAACAACCCTCCTACAACCTCCTAATATTAGCCTACAACCCTCCTACAACCTCCTAATCTTAGCCTACAACCCTCTTATTTAAACTCATGACCTTCTTTTTAGCTCCGCGTCTGACCTGAGGGAGCTTAGTCGTCTTTCCAATAACTCCACAACCTTGCAACCTCCCTGTTCACACAGAAATAGGGCTTATCCCTCTCCCAAAGCACACAAATTAACTCAACCTAGGAAGAGATTCTTCACAACACTTTTTCTCTTGCACATAATCATTCACGTAGAAAGCCCATGTTCTCTTAGATCTGCAACTTAAGGTTAGTAGTCTTCACAAGATGAATTGTGACATGGTTACCTCTATTCATGGAAACCCCTTCCCTTGACCCTCTTCTTCAGCCATGATTCACACTCGGCTTCCTTCAAGTTTAAGCAACATGGGTAGATCTTGGCTTTGATTAGGCCCTAAGAAAACTTCTTCTTATCTCAACCCTTCAAAAACTTCGCTACATTGTTGCATCTCCAACCCTTGTCTTGACCTTCTTAGGACTTTGGTTGTGTCTTCTATTAAGGGTACTCGACCTCCATAAGTAGAACTCGACCGTCCTAGGGATCTCCTTCCACAAGAGAGATCACACCTCTCTTGCACACAATGTTTGAGACCTCACCTTAGGTTTCCTCTATTTATCCTTTTCCTTTAGGGTTGATTAAGAAACCTCTAGATCTATGGTTTTCACTTCTCAACCATATATATATATATATATATATATATATATATATATATATATATATATATATATATATATATATATATAGGTCCTATTGATGGGTGAAATATCCTCCATCAACATCAAGGGAGACCACCCATTCAAGGCCCTAGTTAGACCCTTTTGCCATTGAAGCTGGTGGTTCTGACTGGTTATGGGTCCAGTTACACTCTCACCTAATACTAACTTGAGGGTTATCCTAACTTAAATACTAACCTATGTATTACTATGTCAAGTTAACACTAATTGTTAACCATAATATAGAACTATGTTAAATAAATGTTAATACCAACCATGTTACATATCTATCTAACTATGCCATTTAATACTAATATTAATTATTCATCTATATAAAGTCTATTCTAATATATTTTATATGTTATTAATAAATATAATATAACATATAAATACTATTAACTAACAATTCTATAAAAAAAAACCATGTATTAATTCTACTATTATATTAATATTACAAAGAAATATTACTTTTATTTAATGTTAATACCAATAAAATATTATTATTCTAATACATAACATTTATCCGAATTAAAATATTTAATTTAATCTACTATATCTAAATTAATCTAATGTTCCATAAATTGTATTATGTTATGACATCAATATACTAATTTATAGCTATTAGTTGTAATACTAATAACAATAATTTAAAGGTTTCTAATACAATATTTAAAAAAGCTAAAAGTTAATTTTAAATTAGTATTCCTATATATTATATAATCATATTACTACCTTTTAATGCAATATTAAATTAGACTAATATCAACTCATGTAAAATAATGTTAATTAACATTAACTCTACATTTAAATGTCAAGTACATGATTGTTAAATAATAAAAGGCATAAATTAATGTACAACAATATACCATTTATTTCTTATTATTTGATCTTTAATAAAGAAGGATTAAGTTCAAACATTTAAGAAATTTGTCTCTAAAAAGAGGATTTTTATAAAAAAATGAAAAGAAAAATATAAATGCAAACCTATCCTAAGAGATACAAGAAACGGAAAATAAACCTATCTCACATAGGAAAAGGATAACCTTACTCCCAATTCGAGAGCATATGATCTAATCAGGGAAAAAAAAGGGAAAAACACTGTAATTGTGATTGAATCTGGAATTAAGATTTAATTGTAAATTTCAAAATAGTTTGCAGATTTACAAGATATTAAAATGCTGATGCCGATTAATTTGCTTTAATAAATAGTTACTAAAGTGAATATAATCATAAATATGAATTCAATTAAGTGTTTGAATTCATTATATGATTTACTCCTGAAATAATTCAATTTAACGGAAGTAAAAGAAAAACAAAATAAATTTGCAAATTAACAATAATTAGTCACTGCTCAATGTATTCTCATTTCAATGAATTCAACTTCAATTTCAATTTCAATTTCAATTTCAATTTCAATTTCAATCATTTTTTCCTGGAGAAAAAACTTCAGCGAAACTTCAACTGCATACAGCAACTTCAACTGCATACAGCAATTGATGTGACAATAGAGCACCGGGGAAAAAAATAGAAAGGAAGTAACGAAATGGAAAGGGAGTTGGTGTGAGCAACATGTGAATCGGAGAAAATTCCAGCATAAAATGTGATAACGCATTACAAATTTGGAGCTTGATCACGTGTAAATGTGAGCACATTTTAATGCGTAATGTAGGTATTCGGTTGCATGCTTAGGCCATATGCATTGCGAGATTTTGGAATCCGTTAGCATAAATGTTTACGGAATCCAAGACAATAAAAAATTGTTGAGTTGAGTAATGAAAGTATAAGTTGTAGATAAATTGAAATTGCATAAAATAATAGTAAATAATAAGATAGCAAAATAATCAGATACAAAGATTGACACAACTTTTTATGTGGTAAAACTCTTATTGTCATAGAAACATCCACGTGGTAATGATAGGAATATTTACAACAACCAATTCACATGCATACATTATCTAACCATTCAACCGACTCTCTATTCATTTTATGTTTTCTTATTGCCTATGTAGAGTTACATGGATAAATAGCAACCTTGTCATATTTTTTCTAAATACATCCACAAGTTTTAAAGCAATTACATAAGAAACTTTTTACATAAAACAAAAAAGTTCATTTTATATGTTTTTTTCCAAAAACTTGGATTAGGTAAAACAAACCAAATCAAAGGAACCATTTTTTTTGCCATTATCCCAAGAATACAGGGAAATAGTTGGCAACTTCTAACAATCTTCACCTTGACAAAAATTTACCTGATATATCATGCCCAAATTATTCATCACCTTCCTTGCAAACCAAGAGAAGCTAGGCACCATTTTAGCTTCTCTGACAAGACTAGTTTTGTGAACATGTCTGTGCAATTTTGCTTTGTATGGACTTTTTCCAAAGCCACTGCTTCACTTTCATCAATAACCTGTCTTACAAAATGTTATTTAATAGGTATATGTTTCTTCTTACTATGATAATTTGGATTCCTTACCAAATGAATAGCACTTTGAATATCTCAAAATACTTTCACCTTATCCTGCATCCTTCCAAACTCACCTAGCAAAACTTTAAACCAAATTGTCTCTTTTCAAGCATGTGAGACAACTATTTATTTTACCTCAATAGTGGATAAAGCAACTATATTCTAAAGCTTTGACATCCAAATAATAGCTCCACCTGCAAGAGTAAAAACATATCAAGAAGTGGATCTCCTCTTGTCCAAGTCACTTGCAAAATTTGAATCAACATAACCACAAACTGAATCACTACTACCATTATATGTGATACAATAATTGTTTGTTCCTTTAAGATACTGAAGTATCCATTTCATTGCTACCCAATGCTCTTTACCTAGATTTTCCATGTATCTACTAACAACACCAATTGCATGTGAAATATCTGGCCTTGTACTAAACATCGTATACATTAAGCATCCTACTGCATTAGCATATGGTACACAAGACATATACTAATTTTCTTCCTCATTACTAGGAAACAAACTTGAAGAAAGCTTCAAATGAGAAGTTAAAGGGATTTGAACATGTTTCACATCATTCATACCGACTCTTAGAAGTATTTTCTCCACATACTTTTGTTGTGATAACCACAACTTATAATTTTTCCTATCTTTGTGTATCTTCATGCCCAAGACTTGTTTCGCTGCTCCAAGATCCTTCATTTCGAAAGTCCTAGCCAACTAAGCCTTTATCCTATTGATTTCAACCATGTATTTTCTTGCTACAAGCATATCATCGACATAGAAAACCAAAATAATGAATATGCCATTTTCCAACTTTTGAAAGTAAACACAATGATCATACTCACTTCTAGTAAAATTGTAGCTCATCATGAAGGAATCAAACTTCTTGTACCACTTCCTGGGGGATTGCTTCAGACCATACAATGACTTCTTGAGTTTTAACATCTACTTGTTCTAACTCTAGATCAATTAATGCAATTAATGCTTAACACAACTCTAATTGAAACAAGCTTAATAGCTAGTGAAAAAATTTCATGGAAATAAATACCTTCCTTTTGATAATATCCTTTTGAAACCAGTCTTGCTTTATACTTCTGAACAGTATCATCAACTTCTTTCTTCAATTTGTAACCCACTTGCAACCGATAACTTTCTTGTCCTTAGGAAGTTTCACCAGATCCCATGTCTTATTTATTTGTAAGGCATCCATTTCCTCTTTCATTACTATTTTCCATTTATCGATATCAGATACTTCCATTGCTTACTGATAACAACTAGGTTCTCCATCATTATCAATAAAAGCAATATACGTAGCAAAATCATCATACCTTTTAGGAAAAGATCTGATCTGTGTAGATATTTGTATACTTCCTCAGTTTCCTGAGAAACTTATGTATCCTCATCTGCTTCTGTAGGAGTTTCTTCATGAGCATATTCATGATCCTCCTCCCTTGAAGATGATTTAGTTTCCAATTGAACTTGTTAAATCTATGGTACTTTTGTCTATTTCATTTCACCATCTACATCTGATTTCATGTGTGATAATTCATCAAATATGACATCTTTGTTAATGATGATTTTGTGGGTAGTAGGATCCCATAATCTATATCCCTTAACTCCATCGCCATATCCAAAAAAGATTAGGTTTTTTTTTTTGATCTAACTCAGAATGTTGATTCTTTGGAATAGGAGCATAGGTATCACAACCAAAAACTTTAAGATTTGAATAGTCACAAGGTTGACCTGTCTATAGCTCTTTCAGAATCTTATAGTTAATTGCAGTTGATGGTGAATGATTTACCAGATAACACGATGTAAGAACTGTTTCTACCCACAATTTCGATTGCAACTTGGCATTACTGAGCATACTCCTTGCTCTCTCTACAGAAGTAATGTTCATGCGTTTGACAACACCATTTTTCTGAGAAGTATAAATCATGGTTTTATGTCTTTTGATCCTAGCTTCCTTGTAATAATTTTCAAATTCCTTTGAATTAAACTCAGTTCCATTGTTAGTTCTCAAACATTTAATTAACGTACTAGTGCTCTTTCCAAAGCTCTATACTACTTAAAAGCATCAAATACATCATCTTTTCTTTTCAGTAAATAGATCCACACCTTTCTAGAGTAATCATATATAAATGTTACAAAATATGAAGATCCTCTAAAATATACTTTAGGATATGGTCCCCAAAGATATGAATGGATGTAATCAAGGATACCTTTACTATCATGTTTTCATGTTTTAAATTTTTGTCTAGATTGCTTTCCATAAATACAATGCTCACAGAAATTCAAATTCAAAGATTTCAAGCTTGGAAGTAACTTACGATCAACCAATACCTTCAGCCCTTTCTCACTCATATGACCCAAGCGTTGATGCCATAAACAATTAGAGTCACTTGCACCTTCATATGCTATTGTTGCATGATATGTTTATGTCCTTCCTTCAAGCTTATAAAGGTTCCCAAACCTTTTAGCCTTCATGACTACCAAGATGCCTTTCGTCACCTTCATAACTCCACCTTGAACTGTACATTTATAACCAGCAGAATCTAACACTCCCAAAGATATTAAGTTCTTTCTAAGCTCAGGCACATGCCTCACCTTTGTTAATGTTCTAATAGTACCATCATACATTTTAATCATGATACTACCAATCCCAACAGTTTTTCATGTAACATCATTACCCATGAAAACCACATTGTCATCAATAGATTGGTATGAAGAGAACCAATTCCTATGAAGACACATATGATGGGAAGCACCAAAATCTAGCAACCATTTATGATGATGTTGAGAAACAATATAAGTGGACAATACCTTCACTTGTTTCAGTTGAATTAGCTTCCTTTGTAGAGTCCTTTTTAGCATCTTGTTCCTTTCTTTTCCAGCCATCCTTCTTAAGATGCTCTGATTTGTTACAATACCAACACTTTAACTTACTATTCTTTCCTCTTGACTTTGATCTTGATGAGTTTATTGAATTTTATCTTTTTCTTTTGATCGACCTCTTGCCACCAATTCTTATGATGTTGAGGTTTCAAGGATATATTTTCGTCGGGTTTCTTCAATCTCCCACAATAGCATCAAAGTCAATGATATTGGTAGAACTAAAACTGATAGAGGTTACAAAAAGAACCCAAGACTCAGGTAGATAACACAATATTGTAATTTCTTTGTCTTCCCCTTTGAGATTTATATCTATATACTGACATAAAAGAGTATTGAAAGAATTCAAATGATCAGATATTTTTGTACCTTCCTTCGTCCACAAACTATATAATTTCTGCTTCAAGTAGATTATATTGGTCAAGGACTTCGTCATACAAAGACTTTTTAACATGGTCCATAAACCTGCAATTGTTTTCCCTCCAACGATGTTAAACAACACATCATCTGCCAAGCATAGACGAATAACACTGAGGGATCTTGCATCCATGTCCTCTTAGTCGTCATTATCCATTCCCATGGGTTTCTTTTCCCTGCTCAACAATGCCTTTTCCACTCCTTGTTGCATGAGCATATCTCGCCTCTTAACCTTCCATAGCTCAAAGCAATTACTTCCATTGAACTTGCCTTTTCCACTCCTTGTTGCACGAGCATATCTCGCCTCTTAACCTTCCATAGCTCAAAGCAATTACTTCCATTGAACGTTTTGATTTCAAACTTCACACTCTGCATCTTCACCATTAACACAAACTTTCTCCAAAAGCTCTGATATCACTTTTTGAGTTGAGCAATGAAATCATAACCTGTAAATAAATTAAAATTGCAGAAAATAATGGAAAATAAACAAGATAGTAGAATAATCAAACACAAAGATTGACACAACGTTTTATGTGGTAAAACCCTCCTTGTGAGGGAAATGTCCACGAGGCAATGATAATTGGTATTATTATTATTCAAAAGAGATTTACAACAAGTAATTCACAGGCATACATTATCCAACCATTCAACCCACTCTCCATTTGGTTTAATGTTTTCTTATTGTCTCTATAAACTTGTATGGATAAATAGAAACCTGTCATATTTTTCATAAATCCATCCACAACTTTTTAAAAAGTTACATAAAAAACTTTTTACCTAAACAAAAAAATACTTTTATATGTTTTTTCCAAAAACTTAAATTAAAAAAAAACAAACCAAACCAAAAAACCATTTTTTTTTAAGTATTATCCCAAATATAAAAGAAAATAATTAACAACTTCTAACAAAAACAAATCCCATACCATACGTCGTCCACATGGGGTAGCTCAAGTGGCGATGGCCGTGGAATGAAGTCTCATCGAACCAGAGATCTTGGGTTCGAATCTTGTGCTACCCTCCCCCTGTAGCGGGGTGAATAATGGACATGTAAAAACTCGAAAATGAGAAGGTCCTACCAAGCTTACAAAAAAAAAAAAATCCCATACCATACGTCAAGTATTGATAAGAAATTCATGCAAGACAATGTACATACAATATATTATTTACCACACCCTCGGATTGCAAAAATCGTTGGATGTTGGTTGTGAATGAGTTAAGTTTTGAAAATTTACACTACCTATTCTTTTTTAATGAAAAGATTTGTATGTGTCTTTTTTTATTTTAGTTTTATACTTATTTGAAATTCTGTGTGATATACATGATATTATATTAACAAGAATCTAATGTTACAATCTGTCTTATCTTACATTTATATAATTTACATTATATAAATTATATTATGTAATGTTAATGTTAACGTTTAGTTATTTAACAATGTATTATGTACTACATAATTTATTAATTAATTACAGGTCAAATTTTATAATTAATTCTAATATATATGTTATTTTGTAGAATATGTATAATTATTTACAAAAATATATATATCTTAAATATATTTACAATTTATACTAAAATGTGTTAGTATAATATGGGATAAAAAAATTAATGATTTATTTATTTTTATCAATATATGTGTCAAGCTAAATTTATGAGAAAATAATTAATACGATCCAACATGAAGTGTGAGGCAATGTGGCAATTAAAGGTGCCACATCACTTTTTTGTAATTATCAAGAGAGTTTCATGATAAATACAAAAGGTAGTAAAGAGAAAGTCACCATAAAACAAGTAAAATAACAAGTCCAACAACCATAATGAAGATATATCCAACACACGATCAAATCTTGATAGTGGAAAGTTCCAAATGCAAGCAATAGAGATAAAAAAGTTCATCAAACACCAAAATGCCAAGAAAGAAAGAAGTTTCCAACAATGCAAAATGAAGGGTCCCCATTATTTCGTTGAAAATTTATGGGGGAGTTGTGGCCAACAACAGGTCCAAAACCCCACTTTTGGATAAATTCCCAAAAAACAACTTTTGGTCGGTAAAATTTTCAGAAATACCTTCCGAGCTACCCCAAATTCCAACACTCCCTCTTAGTGAGGAAGGTATTTCCTTCACACTTCCAACTCCATGAATTTCCTTGCACGACCATGACTTTCCTCACATGATTCATGACTTTCCTTGTGTATTCATATCCATCCTTGTATGTGTTATAACTTCTTTGTACTAGGTCTAGCTTTTTCTTGCATGGTGCATGAATGTTCTCGCATGCAACATGACTTTTCCACCATGATCCATACCCATCTTCGCAGGATCTATGACTATCTTTGCACCACCATTAATGTTCTCTCATGGTTTGTGATTGTCCTTGCATGGCCTGAAAAATTTTCTGTCTCATTAGAACTTGAATATTCACACTTCCATAGGGTAGTTGAAAATCCTTCGTACTCTCCGTTTGAAGCTAGACCCCCTTTGAGTCTACATAAACTTCAATGGAACACTCTGCTTCCTCACCACACTCTAATCCATCTACCTTCAAATTAGCTCTAATACCATGTTGAATTTTTCCTTAGGCCCTAGATCTGGTTTGAGGTTAATTACACACATAGACACACAAGAAACCCCCAACTTACTAGCACTTTGAAGATCGGAAATATTCAACAATGTGATCAATTTAGTACACAGAGGTTTGAGCCCAAATCTCAATTATTTTAATAGTCAATCAATCAAGTAATAATGAGGCTCTCATACCAGGGATCATGGCCCTCGATCACTAGTATAGCTAGTATAGATAATGTATAAATTATGGCTTGCAATCTGCTACTTCAAATCTGCAATCTACCCAAAAAAATATATAAGAACAAGAACTTAACTTATTTGTTGATGTAGTGCTTCTAGATCATCCCTTTCAATACAATTTTTTCTTGATGCATGGCGGGTCCTTTGCCTCCTTGGATCACATAGAAATACCCTTTTGACCATTAGCTACTTATAGTGTTTTTTCTCCTTCAAATGCATTGTACATTAGCCCATAAACACCAGATACTCACAACAAGATTTATCCTTCCAACTCATTGTATAACAAGCCTTCAAAATACACTATATTCACAACCTCATTTGCGAACAGACTTTAGGAAATATGCTTAGCATATCATTGTTGGAAATAATACTGAGAGGGGGGGTGAATCAGTATTATCAAATTCTTTTCAATATATCTTCCTTATTTATACTTTGAATAATTCTTCAAATATTGATCATTACTTTGTATGTCAGTATCATAAAATAATGAGCAGGAACAAGAAAAGCAAATAGTCACACAAAAGAACACCAGATATAAGGTGGAAACCCAATGTGGGTGAAAACCACCTGCTGCAATATGTCTCTATCTTCTTTTAATAAGAAACTCCTTTTATAATGATTTTGTACTGGTGCAGTCCTTTACCAGTACGCAGGCTACAACCTGTAGAGAGCTACAACTCTCTCTCTCGTTTTCCAGTCTCTCTTGGAAGGGAGCTACAACCCCCTACTTCTTTTCTTTCAAGGACCACTTTTCATTAATTTTCAGACTGGATCCAAGAACATCAAAAACCCATCAACTACACTTGCATCATCAATCTCTGATTTATCCAATACTGAATCAATGCTTTCACCAAAGCCAACCCACATACAGATCTGCAAATATTTCCTTATAACTTTGCAGTATACCCAGATCATAACATGTGTACAATAAAACATGCATCAATAATTCAGATCTATAAATTCATTCTTTCAAATATTTAGATATTAGTTAACCCAGATTATTAGATTTATAGATCAAGCGTGTGCCACATATCACAGATCAAAATCATATATAGATACCACTATTCCAGCCTTAAGATTTTGACCCATCAATAGAACTTATCCTTCTCCTTACGCTCAGGTTCCTTCTTCATTCAGATCCAGATCTGCACCATAACCCAATCACCATATTCCAGATCTAGCACTTTATTAGATATTCAATAATTCAGAAGATGCTTTGCCAAATGATCTCCTTCCTCTTTTATAGCCTTAGTCCTTTCTCAATACCACGGTCCAAAACCATAGGATCAAAAAACTATTGGACTAATACCATGAACCAACCATGAAAGTGCGTGAGATCAACACTTTTGGATGCAATACCACGGACCAAAACCATAGGATCAAAAACTGTCAGACTAATACCATGAACCAACCATGAAAGTGCGTGAGATCAACACTTTTGGATGCAATACCACGGACCAAAACCATAGGATCAAAAACTGTCGGACTAATACCATGAACCAACCATGAAACTGTGTGAACTTTTCTCTTGCATGAAGGGAACTTTTCTCTGTATGAAAGTGCGTAAACTTTTCTCTACATGAAATAAAATTTTCTCTGCATAAAAGTGCGTGAACATTTCTCTACATGAAATAAACTCTTCTCTGCATAAAAGTGCATGAACTTTTCTCTACATGAAATAAACTTTTCTCTGCATAAAAGTGCGTGAACTTTTCTCTACATGGAATAAACTTTTCTCTGCATAAAAGTGCGTGAACTTTTCTCTACATGGAATAAACTTTTCTCTGCATAAAAGTGCGTGAACTTTTCTCTACATGGAATAAACTTTTCTCTGCATAAAAGTGCGTGAACTTTTCTCTACATGAAGGAAACTTTGTTGCACTATAATTTATCAAATAAATTTGCTGCACTATAATTTATCATTTGTGTGATTTGCCATCAAGGACAACACTTATCTCATAATGCCAACAATCTCCCCCTTTGGACTTGTCATACTGAGAATTGTCATCTGATATCTCTTCCGTAGATTCATCTAGATATATATAAGTGAGTTGATCTTCTATGAGTTGTTTGCCATCAAGTACAACACATGCATCATAATGCCAACAATCTCCCCCTTTGGACTTGATGGCAACAATACCAAATCACTCTCCCCCTTTGACATCAAGGGCAAAGGGCGAACCAAGATATTCTCTTTCCTAGAAAGGCATTCCGCTGTTCATACTCCCCCTGAGTACCTGTTGAAATCTCTGAATGAGCTCCCCCTTTGTATATGCCAAGGTGTACCAATCTGTTCATGCTACATGCTGTAAGCTCTGCTCTTTAGAGACATATTGCAGCAATATTCAGACCAGCATCCATGATCTCCTTCCGTACTTCCTCCATAATGCCAACAATGCATGATATGCTCCCCCTGAACCTGTGCCATTCGATCTTCGACCAATGTATGCATATACTTCAGATGAACCTTGCGTACAACCAACAATCAGAAGAGATTCAACAACAAGATGATACATCAACAACCCCCAGCTTTTGCCTGAGGTATTCAAAGGTCTCCCTAGGCAATGGTTTGGTGAGTATATCAGCAACCTATTCCTTAGAAGGAACATACTCCAACTTGACCTTTTGTTCAAGCACTTGTTCCCGGAGAAAGTGATACTTGATTGGTATGTGCTTGGTTTTTGAGTGCATGACTGGGTTCTTTGAAATGCTGATTGCACTTGTATTATCACATAAGATGGAGATAGGTGGTGTACAAGTGATTTGAAAATCCTGCAGGGTCTGCATCATCCAAAGGAGTTGAGTGCAGCAAGATGCAGCAGCAACATATTCTGCTTCAGCTGTAGACAAGGCAATCAAACTCTGTTTCTTGCTGAACCAAGATACTAATCTGGAACCCATAAAGAATGCACCACCACTTGTGCTCTTCCTGTCATCCACACTTCCGGCCCAATCTGCATCAGTATAAGCATGAAGTGTGAGATCTATATCTCTAGGATACCATAAGCCATAATTTTGAGTCCCTTGAAGATATTTGAAGATTCTCTTTACTGCCTGAAGATGAGTTTCCTTTAAAGTAATTACATAAGAAACTTTTTACATAAAACAAAAAAGCTCATTTTATATGTTTTTTTCCAAAAAACTTGGATTAGGTAAAACAAACCAAATCAAAGGAACCATTTTTTTTGCCATTATCCCAAGAATATAGGGAAATAGTTGGCAACTTCTAACAATCTCCATCTTCACAAAAATTTACCTGATATATCATGCCCAAATTATTCGTCACTTTCTTTGCAAACCAAGAGAAGCTAGGCACCATTTTAGCTTCTCTGACAAGACTGGTTTTGTGAACATGTCTGCGCAATTATGCCTTGTATGGACTTTTTCCAAAGCCACCACTTCACTTTCATCAATAACTTGTCTTACAAAATTTTATTTAATAGGAATATGTTTCTTATTACTATGATAATTTGGATTCTTTACCAAATGAATAGCACTTTGAATATCTCAAAATACTTTCACCTTATCCTGCATCCTTCCAAACTCACCTAGCAAAACTTTAAACCAAATTGTCTCTTTGTAAGCATGTGAGACAACTATTTATTTTGCCTCAATAGTGGATAAAGCAACTATATTCTGAAGCTTTGACATCCAAATAATAGCTCCACCTGCAAGAGTAAAAACATATCAAGAAGTGGATCTCCTCTTGTCCAAGTCACTTGCAAAATTTGAATCAACATAACCACAAACTGAATCACTACTACCATTATATGTGATACAATAATTGTTTGTTCCTTTAAGATACTGAAGTATCCATTTCATTGCTACCCAATGCTCTTTACCTGGATTTTCCATGTATCTACTAACAACACCAATTGCATGTGAAATATTTGGACTTGTACTAAACATTGTATACATTAAGCATCCTACTGCATTAGCATATGGTACACAAGACATATACTAATTTTCTTCCTCATTACTAGGAAACAAACCTGAAGAAAGCTTCAAATGAGAAGTTAAAGGGATTTGAACATGTTTCACATCATTCATACCGACTCTCAGAAGTATTTTCTCCACATACTTTTGTTGTGATAACCACAACTTATAATTTTTCCTGTCTTTGTGTATCTTCATGCCCAAGATTTGTTTTGCTGCTCCAAGATCCTTCATTTCGAAAGTCCTAGCCAACTAAGCCTTTAGCCTATTGATTTGAACCATGTATTTTCTTCCTACAAGCATATCATCGACATAGAACACCAAAATAATGAATACGCCATTTTCCAAATTTTGAAAGTAAACACAATGATCATACTCACTTCTAGTAAAATTGTAGCTCATCATGAAGGAATCAAACTTCTTGTACCACTTCCTGGGGGATTGCTTCAGACCATACAATGACTTCTTGAGTTTTAACATCTAGTTGCTCTAACTCTAGATCAATTAATGCAATTAATGCTTAACACAACTCTAATTGAAACAAGCTTAATAGCTAGTGAAAAAATTTCATGGAAATAAATTCCTTTTGATAATATCATTTTGAAACCAGTCTTGCTTTATACTTCTGAATAGTATCATCAACTTCTTTCTTCAATTTGTAAACCCACTTGCAACTGATAACTTTCCTGTCCTTAGGAAGTTTCACCAGATCCCATGTCTTATTTATTTGTAAGGCATCCATTTCCTCTTTCATTGCTACTTTCCATTTATCGATATCAGATACTTCCATTGCTTCCTGATAACAACTAGGTTCTCCATCATTATCAATCAAAGCAATAGACGTAGAAAAATCATCATACCTTTTAGGAAAAGATCTGATCTGTGTAGATATTTGTATACTTTGTTGCAGTGTTTCCTCAGTTTCCTGAGAAATTTATGTATCCTCATCTGCTTCTGTAGGAGTTTCTTCATGAACATATTCATGATCCTCCTCCCTTGAAGATGATTTAGTTTCCAATTGAACTTGTTAAATCTATGGTACTTTTGTCTATTTCATTTCACCATCTACATCTGATTTCATGAGTGATAATTCATCAAATATGACATCTTTGTTAATGATGATTTTGTGGGTAGTAGGATCCCATAATCTATATCCCTTAACTCCATCGCCATATCAAAAAAAGATTAGGTTTTTTTTTTTTTTTTGGAATCTAACTCAGAATGTTGATTCTTTGGAATAAGAGCATAGGTATCACAACCAAAAACTTTAAGATTTGAATAGTCACAAGGTTGACCTATCTATAGCTCTTTTAGAATCTTATAGTTAATTGTAGTTGATGGTGAATGATTTACCAGATAACACGATGTAAGAGCTGCTTCTGCCCACAATTTCGATTGCAACTTGGCATTACTGAGCATACTCCTTGCTCTCTCTAAAGGAGTCATGTTCATGCGTTCGACAACACCATTTTTCTGAGAAGTATAAATCATGGTTTTATGTCTTTTGATCCTAGCTTCCTTGTAATAATTTTCAAATTCCTTTGAATTAAACTCAGTTCCATTGTCAGTTCTCAAACATTTAATTGACCTACTAGTGCTCTTTTCAACCAAAGCTCTATACTACTTAAAAGCATCAAATACATCATATTTTCTTTTTAGTAAATAGATCCACACCTTTCTAGAGTAATCATATATAAATGTTAAAAAATATGAAGATCCTCTAAAATATACATTAGGATATGGTCCCCAAAGATATGAATGGATGTAATCAAGGATACCTTTACTAACATGTTTTCATGTTTTAAATTTTTGTCTAGATTGCTTTCCATAAATATAATGTTCACAGAAATTCAAATTCAAAGATTTAATGCTTGGAAGTAACTTACGATTAACCAATACCTTCAACCCTTTCTCACTCATATGACCCAAGCATTGATGCCATAAACAATTAGAGTCACTTGCACCTTCATATGCTATTGTTGCATGATACGTTTATGTCCTTCCTTCAAGCTTATAAAGGTTCCCAAACCTTTTAGCCTTCATGACTACCAAGATGCCTTTCGTCACCTTCATAACTCCACCTTGAACTGTACATTTATAACTAGTAGAATCTAACACTCCCAAAGATATTAAGTTCTTTCTAAGCTCAGGTACATGCCTCACCTTTGTTAATGTTCTAATAGTACCATCATACATTTTAATCATGATACTACCAATCTTAACAATTTTTCATGTAACATCATTACCCATGAAAACCACATCGTTATCAATAGATTGGTATGAAGAGAATCATTTCCTATGAAGACACATATGATGGGCAACACCAGAATTTAGCAACCATTTATGATGATGTTGAGAAACAATATAAGTGGACAATACCTTCACTTGTTTCAGTTGAATTAGCTTCCTTTGTAGAGTCCTTTTTAGCATCTTGTTCCTTTCTTTTCCAGCCATCCTTCTTAAGATGCTCTGATTTGTTACAGTACCAACACTTTAACTTACTATTCTTTCCTCTTGACTTTGATCTTGATGAGTTTATTGAATTTTGATCTTTTTCTTTTGATCGACCTCTTGCCACCAATTCTTATGATGTTGAGGTTTCAAGGATATATTTTCGTCGGGTTTCTTCAGACAATAAATCTCCCACAATAGCATCAAATTCAATGATATCGGTAGAAATAAAACTGATAGAGGTTACAAAAAGATCCCAAGACTCAGGTAGATAACACAATATTGTAATTTCTTTGTCTTCCCATTTGAGATTTATATCTATACTAGACAACTGACATAAAAGAGTATTGAAAGAATTCAAATGATCAGATATTTTTGTACCTTCCTTCATCTACAAACTATATAATTTCTACTTCAAGTAGATTATATTGGTCAAGGACTTCGTCATACAAAGACTTTTTAACTTGGTCCATAAACCTGCAATTGTTTTCCCTCCAACGATGTTAAACAACACATCATATGCCAAGCATAGACGAATAACACTGAGGGATCTTGCATCCATGTCCTCTTAGTCATCATTATCCATTCCCATGGGTTTCTTTTCCTTGCTTAACAATGCCTTTTCCACTCCTTGTTGCATGAGCATATCTTGCCTCTTAACCTTCCATAGCTCAAAGCAATTTCTTCCATTGAACTTGCCTTTTCCACTCCTTGTTGCACGAGCATATCTCGCCTCTTAACCTTCCATAGCTCAAAGCAATTATTTCCATTTAACTTTTTGATTTCAAACTTCACACTCTGCATCTTCACCATTAACAAAAACTTTCTCCAAAAGCTCTGATATCAATTTTTGAATTGAGCAATGAAAGCATAACCTATAAATAAATTAAAATTGCAGAAAATAATGGAAAATAAACAAGATAGTAAAATAATCAAACACAAAGATTGACACAACGTTTTATGTGGTAAAACCCTCCTTGTGAGGAAAACGTCCATCCAAAAACTTAAATTAAAAAAACAAACCAACCCAAAAAACCATTTTTTTTTTTTTTTTTTAAGTATTATCCCAAATATAAAAGAAAATAATTAACAACTTCTAACAAAAGCAAATCCCATACCATACGTCAAATATTGATAAGAAATTCATGCAAGACAATGTACATACAATATATTATTTACCACACCCTCGTATTGCAATAATCGTTGGATGTTGGTTGTGAATGAGTTAAGTTTTGAAAATTTACACTACCTATTCTTTTTAATGAAAAGATTTGTATCTATGTTTTTATTTTTTTATTTTATTTTAGTTTTATACTTATTTGAAATTCTGTGTGATATACATGATATTATATTAACAAGAATCTAATGGTACAATCTGTCTTATCTTACATTTATATAATTTACATTATATAAATTATATTATGTAATATTAATGTTAACGTTTAGTTATTTAACGATGTATTATGTACTACATAATTTACAATATTTTAATATGTTAAAATATTAATTAATTATAGGTCAAATTTTATAATTAATTCTAATATATATGTTATTTTGTAGAATATGTATAATTAATTTATAATTATTTACAAAATATATATATCTTAAATATATTTACAATTTATACTAAAATGTGTTAGTATAATATGAGATAAAAAAAACTAATGATTTATTTTTTTATCAATGTATGTGTCAAGCTAAATGTATGAGAAAATAATTAATACGATCCAACATGAAGTGTGAGGCAATGCGGCAATTGAAGGTGCCACATCACTTTTTTGTAATTATCAAGAGAGTTTCATGATAAATACAAAAGGTAGTAAAGAGAAAGTCACCATAAAACAAGTAAAATAATAAGTCCAACAACCATAATGAAGATATATCCAACACATGATCAAATCTTGATAGTGGAAAGTTCCAAATGCAAGCAATAGAGATAAAAAAGTTCATCAAACACCAAAATGCCAAGAAAGAAAGAAGTTTCCAACAATGCAAAATGAAGGGTCCCCATTATTTCGTTGAAAATTTATGGGGGAGTTGTGGCCAACAACAGGTCCAAAACCCCACTTTTGGATAAATTCCCAAAAAACAACTTTTGGTCGGTAAAATTTTCAGAAATACCTTCCGAGCTACCCCAAATTCCAACACTCCCTCTTAGTGAGGAAGGTATTTCCTTCACACTTCCAACTCCATGAATTTCCTTTCACGACCATGACTTTCCTCACATGATTCATGACTTTCCTTGTGTATTCATATCCATACTTGTATGTGTTATAACTTCTTTGTACTAGGCCTAGCTTTTTCTTGCATGGTGCATGAATGTTCTCGCATGCAACATGACTTTTCCACCATGATCCATACCCATCTTCGCAGGATCTACGACTATCTTTGCACCACCATTAATGTTCTCTCATGGTTTGTGATTGTCCTTGCATGGGCTGAAAAATTTTCTGTCTCATTAAAACTTGAATATTCACACTTCCATAGGGCAGTTGAAAATCCTTCGTACTCTTCGTTTGAAGCTAGACCCCCTTTGAGTCTACATAAACTTCAATGGAACACTCTGCTTCCTCTGCACACTCTGATCCATCTACCTTCAAATTAGCTCTAATACCATGTTGAATTTTTCCTTAGGCGCTAGATCTGGTTTGAGGTTAATCACACACATAGACACATAGGAAACCCCCAACTTACTAGCACTTTGAAGATCGGAAATATTCAACAATGAGATCAATTTAGTACACAGAGGTTCAAGCCCAAATCTCAATTATTTTAATAGTCAATCAATCAAGTAATAATGAGGCTCTCATACCAGGGATCATGACCCTCGATCACTAGTATAGCTAGTATAGATAATGTATAAATTAGGGCTTGCCATCTGCTACTTCAAATTTGCAATCTACCCAAAAAAATATATATAAGAACAAGAACTTAACTTATTTGTTGATGTAGTGCTTCTAGATCATCCCTTTCAATACAATTTTTTCTTGATGCACGGCAGGTCCTTTGCTTCCTTGGATCACATAGAAATACCCTTCTGACCATTAGCTACTAATAGTGTTTTTTCTCCTTCAAATGCATTGTACATTAGCCCATAAACACCAGATACTCACAACAAGATTTATCCTTCCAACTCATTGTATAACAAGCCTTCAAAATACACTATATTCACAACCTCATTTGCGAACAGACTTTAGGAAATATGCTTAGCATATCATAGTATATATGCCTTTCAGATCACTACATATTTCCCTCAAACCAACACTATCCAATCTTCCTCGATGGACAGACTTTAGTAGTAATTCCTCTACAATCATCTTCAACAAATTACTGGCCCTTAAACCCTTTGTTGGATTCTACTTAGGCCTAAAGTAATTCTTCCCTATGCATCAAACCTTCTAAGGCCTCTTAGCCCTGTAACAGTCATCATGCAGCCTCCTAATCTCATCCTACAACCCTCTTTATAGCTATGGGTATGACCAGATGGATCTCATCCCTCTTTCTAGCAACTTCACAACCCTGTGGCCTCCCTGTTCACACAAAAATAGGGCTTTTGCCTTCTCCCAAAGCAAAAAACTTGACTTGATGCTTCATGACCCTTTTTCTATTACACATAACCATTCATTTAGAAAACCCATCTTATCTCACATATGTGGTGTAGGATTAGTAGTCATCACAAGATGAATTGTAATGTGGTTATATTTGTTCATGGAAACCCTTGCCCTCGACCCTCTTCTACATATTTGGTTCACACTCAGCCTCCTTCAAGGTTAAGTAACATGGGAAGATCTTGGCTTTGATCAGGCCCTAAAACAACTCGTCTTGATCTCAACCCCTCAAAGACTTTTCTACCTTATTGCTTCTCCACCCTTGATTCTGCCTTCTTAGAACTATGGTATCATATTCTGTCAAAGGTACTCAACCTCCATAAGAATAAATCGACCCTCCTAGGGCTCTTCTTGCACATGATATGTCACATCTCTCTTTCATGCAAAGTGTTAGACCTCACCTTATGTCTCCTCTATTTATCCTTTTCCTTTAGGGTTACTTAGGAAACCTCTAGATCTAGGATTTTCACTTATCAACCCTTAAGAATAAATAATTTGTTTTTTTTGGTCCTAAACCCACACTTTGGGTCCAAAACCTAACTTTTGGGTAAATTTCCCAACCAACAAATTTTGGTTGGTATCCTTCTTGGAAATACCTTATGAGCTACCCAAAATTCCAGCAAAGTTATTTCTCTTCCTATTCTAGCATGGACAGCTCATAGAGTTTCAAATTATCTACATTCACGACTAAGTAAATATGCATGTATGGAGGTATACTAAATTTGTAGGCATTCTCTCCAACCTTTTATAGTATGTCAAAGGGACCATATCGCAGAACCTTTATTTTCTGACGAGGACCTTGTAATCTCTCCTTGTTCAATTACAACCATACTTTATCTCACACCATAAATGACTTACTTTTTCTATGTTGATCATGCCTGACCTTGTATTTTTCTGTGACTTCTACAATGTTTCTTGTACCTATAAGTGGATCTATCTAATATTATCAACAATTTTTTCTATCCTTAAGGAATCCCATGTAAGATCCTCCCTCACTCCTCCTTACTTCTCATATGCAATATCCAAAAATCAAGGTGGTAAATATCTAAAACAAGTTTCAAATTGGAATTTACCAATGGAAGCGTGGATTGCTCTGTTATAAGAGATCTACATATACTATATTTTCATCCCAAGTCTTTGGATGATTTTGATTGTAACACCTCAAAAGTTACAACAAAGTCCTATTGACTACTTCTATTTTCCATTTGTTTGTGGATGGAATGTTATAGAGCTCTTGAACCTCATGTCCATCTTTTCCCATAATGTAGCTCTAAGAAATCTTGTGTCTTTGTTTGAAACACCCAGATGTGTCCAAAGAACAATTTCATAGCGTCTTTCTTGTTATGGTATTTTTACAAGGCATTAAAAGACACATTTTCCTAAACCTATCAACTATCATAAATAAGTAGTGATGTCTCTTCTAGGTTGTTGGTAAACCTCTCGCAAAGTCCCTGGAAATGTTTTTCCAAGGACGAGTGGGTACTCAAGAAAGGGATAATATAGAGCTTGTTTCTTATTACTAGACTTGTTGGTATAACAAAGCATGCACCCTCTTATGAACCTAGCTACCTCTTCTTTCATATAGGCCAATACACATACCTTTTCAGTTGGCCAGTATCTTCCCTACACCAAAATTTCTTGCAACCTTAGAAGTGTGAGCCTCTCTAGTAAGTTGCAGTAACTCACCTTTAGGGACAAGTAAATCATCCAACTTGTAGAGTAACCTATCTTAGAGATGGAAATCAATTGTGTTGTCACTTTCATGCACATGAATCTAGATCTGCAACTATTGAAAAACCTCCTTGAAGTCCTCATCCTATGAATATGTCTATGTGTATGCGTCATGGATGAATGGCTCCATGTGCAACAGAGTTCCCAAAGTTGTCAGCATTGATGTGGGTGGCCTTGAAAGCATGTCATCCAACTTTTTAGTGCTACCATTCTTATACTTTATCATTAACTGAAATTGGTGTATAAACCCCATCCATTTATAGTGCATGATTTATTGTAGGTTACTCTAGGCCTATAGGTACTTTAGTGGCTAGTGATCGATGTGGATCACTACCTCCTTATCCATTAGATAGTGTTTCCACTTCTTCATAGTTTGCACCAAGGCATAGAGATCCTTGTCATAAGTAGGGTAGTTGAGAAATACCCCATGAAATACTTTAGAATGATAGCGTACAGGCCTTCCTCCCTACATCAAGACAACTCTCATAGCATACCCAATCATATATATCTCCACTTCAAAGGGATATTGCAAGTTTCATAATTCCAGAATTGGAGTTTGACTGATATTCTTCTTTAACTCCTCAAAATCCCTTTGTTGACCCTTTTCCCACTAGAAACTATTACCACTCGTTGTTATGGCATGGAATGGTGTTGCTACTGCTAAAAATGATGCTATGAATTTTCTCAAGTACTGTGTTTCCCTAATGAAACTCTTGACCTCAGAAACATTAGTAGGCACCAGCCACTTCGTGTTGGCCTCCATCTTGGAAGGAATTATATTAAGTTCTCCTCCATCTATCATGTATCTTAGGCTCACCAAGAATTGTTATATCAACTCACACTTCTTGATATTTTCCAATAGTTGGTGCTTCTTTAATGTTTCTAACACATGCATGAAATGTGAGATGTGTTTCTCCTAGGTAGCACTATATACTAGTATACCATGCAAATAGATAATAACAAACAAATCTATAAAAGTGGACAATATATCATTCACTAACCTCAAAAACATTATTAGTTTGGGCATTGCATAAGCTAAATAACATGACTAAACACTCATACAAACCTTGCTTAGTTTTGAAGGTGATCTTCTAGGTATTTTCTTCTCTAACCCAAACCTAGTGATACCCTGACTTTAAGTCCATCTTGGTGAAGTACTTGGCTTGTTGTAATTGATCTAGCAAATCATCAATCCTGGGTAGGGGGTACCTATTCTTGAGCGTAATTCTTCTTAATTCCCTATAATTAATACACATTTCTCAAGTCTCGTCCTTCTTTGACACAATGATGATGGGTGACCCACTTGGTGAGGTACTTGATTGAATGATACCATGTTCCAATAATTGTTACAACTATTTTTTCACCTCATTTTCTTCTATAATGGAATTTATGTACAATCGAATGTTTGGCAATGGAGAGTCTAGCAATATATAGATCTCATGCTCCACTTCCCTCTTGGGTGGTAGTCCTTTAGGCTCTTGGAACACCTCCTTGTATGCTTGTAGAAACTCTTCCTTGTTGTTTATGTTCTTTGTTACATCCCTTCAGGGATGAATTTTCTCTTACTAACTCTTCTACAAATGAATTTTCTCTTACAAACGGTAAAATATAATTCTTGCTATAATTGGTCAACTTTGTAGCCTAGTTGGCACTTACTAACAAGATTTTAACTTTCCATTGTGTGTATTGATGATGGAGGATTTTATTTCCTTGATGAGACAATACTGATTGGCTCTTTGCATGAAGATCACATCCCACATGTACATATAGGGACTCCCAAACGCAACACCACATGCATTTAGTGGAACTACATCCATATCTACTTCATCAACAAAAGTTACCATTGATAACAAATTTTATTTTTCACTATTTTGTTACATTTATCTTTGCCTCCTTGTTGACCCATCCTAATGGATATGGGCTAGGATGGTCATGAGTCTCATGTTTGTTGATTTTTCTAGTACAATAGATGCAAGTAATTTATTTCTTATCTATGATAATTACTTCCAATGATATAGATGTGTTTAGTGTAGCAGTGTGATCATTAAGTAATTATACTTCATAAATTCAACACCATAGACAATAGAACAATAAAGATCACAAATGCACAAAGAAACAAGAATATTTTACCCTGGGAAAACCCACTAAAGGGAAAAACCCAACCAACCTTTTCCTTAGAGAATCAATGCAACAAGAGATACATCAAAGTCAAATAACCAACAAGATGACCATCCACCAATAGCCAACTAAACCCTCCAAGATCCAAGACAAAATTCCCTTCAATTGTTTCCACAAAAGGTCTGCGATGAGATCTGTCATAGATCTTCAAGAGGGTCAAAAAATTGTCCTTTGTCTCAGCCTCAGAACATGGATGATGCCACAGAATTTGTGCCTCAAATTTGTGCACTATATCATAGAAGTATACAATAGAAATAACGTCAAAGTTCATATTGCAATTCTGCCTCAAACTTCGCACTATGCCACAAAACATATGCCACAGGGAAAAATATAAAACTCTGCCTCGTTTTACCCCTAAAGCGAGGGAAAATGAAGCAAGTTTCTTCCTTTTGTTTTCGTCCTTGTATTCCTTACCTTCCTTCACTTAGAACAAAGATAGATAATTACATATTCGAAGTGTGTCCTTGGAGGAGTGTGAATAGGATTATTTATAGCCTTCCAATCATGCGAACATGTGTGTCTCATGGGTAGGCCAACATGACTCTTGGAATGTTGGAGAATATTCTAAGGAAACTATTAAAACAAATTCTCCTTATCCATGATAAAATATTGTGAAATTATGTTATCTTTTTATTTTTCTTAGATAGATTATTTTCATCAAACAATTATCAAGAGCATGGATCAAGAAGATCATAAAATACAGTGGACACAAAATAAAGGCTTCAAGCCAGGGAAAAACCCATCCAAAGGGGAAACCCCAGAAGATTGTCTTCTCTTCTTATAGAATCAATTCAAATGAGAAATCCAAGGCCCAAATTCCTAGACCGAGTCCTCCTCCAAGCACCAAGTCAGCCTTCCAATAATCTCTTCCAGACAGGTCAAAGATCAACCACATCAACAAGGGTCAATTCCTCCTTAAATATGCTTCAAATATCAGTTTCGACCACTAGCTCATATTTGAAACCTCAACTTGCACCTCTCATCCCTGCAATAGCTGCAAAAATCCTAATCTTTTTCATGTGTGGATAGAAGTAGAGAAAATTTTGGGTCCTTCTTTCTTCGCTTTTTTATTTCTTTTATTTCCTTGATTCTCATTTTTTTTCTTCTCCTTGCTTTCTTGTGATCGAACTGCAAAAGCGTGTCCAAGATGAGTTGAATCTCCTTTGATATATATGCTTTTCATGGGGTCGAATAGCACTTTGTAGACAGACTTCTCACTGGCAGCATCAACTTGTGCTTGGAGGCTTATTTTGACTTTCTAAACTCAAAATAATATATTTTACATGTTACAACTTTTCCAATAGGGTCTTATACAAATGATAAAGACTCTTTTGACTCAAGAAAACTATTCTTTTTAATATCAAGATTTATTATATCAACCACATTCAATTAATTAAATTTGGTTGATATTTAATGAAAAACTTCTTATTTCAACTTTAGTTAGAGATAAGGTGGTTGACTTTTTTTAAAACATAATTGGATAGCTAAGATTTACTGGAGCGAATATGCCTAAAATATCCTTCATCTTAGTCCCATATCTTCATCTTAGTCCCATATCTACAACTCTCCAGCGAGGGAGCATGGCGATGTTGTAAAAGAAGCTCATAAATATTTTAAAAATATATTTGAACCAACAATGTGTGCATTTCATTCCACACGACTGTCGATTACACCTACTCGTGCATAGAGCATTGTATTGATAGTAAAAAGGGGAGGTCGCTCGCCTTCCCAAGGTGGGCACATTACAAATTTAATTTAATTTAATTTAGTGATCATTTTCATAGCAGTCAATTTGATTGCATTCAGTTGGATATGCAGGGATGAGTGTATGTTGCATTCCGTAATTTCCCATTTTGAAGAATTCAGTATTCAGTTATGCACCTTCGAGCATATTTGATCCAATGACCTTTCCATGGTATTTACCATCTGAAATCCCCATATACTATGAATATTTCCACTATAGTTGAAGCTTCTTTCGAAATATTCATGGTGTTTCCCAGCATTAATGTTGTTTCTAGAGCTTTAATGGTGTTTTCCTAGCAAATCTACTAATGCAGGTGAAACATCGAGCGGGAAATGGGACATTATTTTCAGGGCATACAAAGTCCAAAGGAGAGTGGAAACTATCCAAGAAAGAGCCAGGGGTTTGACTCTGGTGGTGACCTATCCTAGAAAAGAGAAGAAATAAACAAGCTTTGGTCAGAAAAGAAAATGGTTGTTTCAGCAAGCATTGCGCGCCTCTGGCTGAGGAGCAGCAGTCCAGGTTTTATATACTCTGTCATTTCATCACCCTACTCTTGTGTTGTAATATTTTCACCTGCCATCCTTAAGTCGATTGCAGATTTCTTGAATATTCGGGAATCCGACGGACATGGGTGTGGTCAATTTTTTGACCGCGCCCAATTGACTGCACCCATGTCCGTTGGATTCCCAAATATTCGGGGAATTTGCAATCGACTTAAGCTCACCAATTTTCGCCAAAGACCTTTGAGGCATGTAGGTTTTGTAGGCATTGTAGGAATGGTGGCCAACATATATTTTCAATGGAATCCATCACCTGCATCCATCATTTATAGGAGCTTAGGGTCTATCACCTCATTTCATCCTAAACTATGCATGTGTATGCCAATGAAAACAACCATAATTATCAACTATCAAGGCCAAAGTTGTGATGTTTAATATGGAGGAATAAACTTTTGTTGTTTGAATCTTTTGGTATAAAAAATAAACTTCTATTGATTGAATCATATCTCAATAATTTTTAATGCCTCACATGTCAATCCAATGGGATAAAAAATAATGATATGTTTGTTCAGAATGAGATCTTTGAGGATATATAGTGATACAACAAATTTCATATTTAAAGATGGAACATGTAAGTGAAATAAGGATCAAATTTGATATGAAGCGAATTTCAAATGTAAACATTGTTAAATGAATTGAAATGGCTAAGATGGATAGTGGAATAATACACACTCAATTTTCTATGAAGAAAATATGGCCAGAGGAGAAGAAGCGCCAATTTTAGAAATATAGAAAATATAAATATGACTAACTAAATTTTAAACCATTTACTCAAGTCTAATCCTTATTGTTCATTAAAGAAAAATAACAATCTATTAATTCAGAACAACATGCAGTTAGAAGTGATGATAAAACATTCTTTTTATTAAATGTTAAATTTTAACTGTACCCATCATCTCTTTATCAATATAATTTATAATAGAAAAATTATTCAAAACACTTTAAAACAATTTACTTTTAGAAAATATTTTAATACCAAATTCAGTGTTATTTCAAAATTCATCATCATCATGACTTTTAGGGTATTGTTTTTAAAATAAATTGAGTTACCATAGAATAAAAATAATTTTTGATTTCATATCTTTATATCTATGATTAATTTACAAACAAATTATAATTTTCAATAATATAGTTAATTAATCTTTTTTTTTTTTTTCTCGGCAATACTAACTACTGATATATTAATATGTACAGCAAATACTTTACATCCAAGGAAGCTGGCTGCCCATGGCCAAGAGTGACTCCATGGGTGACATTGACCGTCTCATGAAATTGCCACGCAGGGCAATGTTAGCAAAAAGAGCAAAATGCATGACACTGAGAACTATCCGACTCACACTATGATAACCCGCGCAGGGGCATCTTGAAACAGATTTGTAACAAAAGACAAACAGTGACATAAACCAGATCTGCATGGCCTGAAGGCATAACCATGAATTGACAAAAGACAAACAGAGACATATACCAAACACACCACTTCGCGCCCATTGCGTCCGTGATGACCGTGAGCAGGACTTAGTTACAAGACGCACACCTATCATAAAAAAAAACACGAAATTGACAAGTAACCAGACCCCAGAACCCGACATGAAAGGACCCAACCTGAAAAAAGAAGGCCAAAGCACGAGAGCGTTGATGGGAGCTAGTCCTCGGACTCTTCCTCCATGATTCTGCGCCCGCCTTCTTCTTCAGAAGCGCTTTCCCCCGTAGCCAGTGGACTCTGCGAAGGGGATGGCTGGACATGGCCTCGAAATTGGGGGTGAGGCTGAAGACTTTCTCCTCCAGAAATGCCCGCAACAGTGGACGGCTCCCCCAAATGGAGCTTACCTTTGCCTCTCTCGGAGCTGGCCACCGAATTCGACTGCTCCCCTAGTGGGAGTTTCCCCTTACCATGCTCTGTGCCGTCCTCCGCCAGAACCAGTGATGACCCCTCATCATCCTCCGCGGGAATTTTGGTGAAAAGCACAGAGATATGTGCGTTAATCCCTTCATTGTCCTCAGAGCTGCCCAGTGAGAAGATAACCAAGCCAAATGCTGGAAGCCTGGGCTCCCCCTCAACGAAACTGCCAACTTCCATGACTTGGCTTGCAGGAATTGGGTTAGCTCCCATTCTTCGATAGCAATAAACACAACAACAGTGGTGATGAATGTCTGCTGCAGGTGGGCGGGAGAATTGTCCACGCCCAGAACCTCTCCTGCAAGGCATTCTTTCGCGCACCATGATAACCTCCCTTCCCTTGAGCTGAACACCGGAGCCTCGGTAAAGATTGCAAGACCCTTCCGCCACTTGCTGCCTCCCAGATACAACCAGACGGAGCTCCAAAGAGCGTAAACACAAGCCAAGAGGCACAGGGATGAAACTAAACTCACCCCAGCTCTCCACCACCCAATTGAAGCATAGACTATGAACATTCCCTGAACCGCATTGTGCTGCCATCGCCAGCCAACGTTTGCTTTTATTCTCATAGCCAATTCTTGAGAAGTGACCCGCATTGAATGCGTTACGCAGGCCTGCCATCATCTCCAGCGGCTCCATTAAGGATGCCCTGAAGCCTCCCTTAATCCTGTATTTCAACGGCCCGGGACATTAATAGCCCAGTCCTCGTCACGTGGCAACGTGTGCTTGTCATGTGGCACCGCCCCTTTCACTCCAAAGACACCCGCATCCGGGATATAGTTAATTAATCTTAATATTCAACTTAAAATTTATTTTATTAATAATTATATATATATATATATATATATATAAAATAAGCATCTTAAAGTAAAAATAAATAAGCTTCTCTATATAAAATTATAAAACTTTAAAATCAACTCTCTTTATTCTTTATAAAAATAAATGTGAACCGTTTAAATTACCCAGCTATCACGACCCCAGTGTGGACAGCTAAATATCTAAGAGATCTGTTAAATCTCATTCCGAATAAGTACAACATTATTTTTTATCCCATTAAGGCTTGACATGTGAGGCATTAACAACTATCGCAATATGAATATTAAAAACATGAAATCAACCACCGTTACTTTTACGGTTTTATAATTTTTTTTTTTTTTTTTTTTTAATAAATATATTTAGATTTTATAATATTTATATATTTAGGCTTTAGAACATTAGATTTCTGAGATATTTGATTTTTATAAATTTAAGCGGTAGCTTTTTATAATTTCTTTGGCTTTTATAACTTTAAGTTTTAATAAATATTATCGTAAATTTTTTGATAATAATTTTTTTTAAAGAGAAATTTATAAAGTTCATATATTTATAATTTTATTGGGTTTCACTGGGTTCTTCTAAATCCAAATGCCATTTTATAAATTAAAAACTTACAATTTTTATATATGATTATGTTACTTCACTAAAACCTCCCTGCTTTCTTTTTGTTCCCTTGGCTTGATTTTAGAAAAAAAAATTAAGAGATATATCTTTTGGTATATGTTAATATCCACAATGTACCTCATGTACATGCTAAAGATGAGTTGGCTCCAACCAAAACTTTATATATATATATATATATATATTTTCCAAAAGAGACGCTGAAGCTAACCAGTCATATATTGGGTATTTAATGCCTTCAGAGCAGCACGCCACTTAGCCCGATAACACGGGAGCGGGCAAATATTATTTAATGCCGAATTTGCCCGCTCCCGTGTTATCGCGTTAAGTCGCGTGCTGCTCTGAGGGCATTAAATACCCAATATATGGCTGGTTAGCTCTTTCCTTCAACCAAATACATTTTAAGATTAATTTTATGCCATAATTTAAATATTAAATAAATAAATAAAATTATATGGAAAGAGTATACTCATTCATTGTATATTAGAATTATTTTATTATGAAACTGGTTCTATTACAGAAATTTATTGAAATTCAATTTTTAAGTTATTTGCATTATTTTTTCTTTATGAGAGATCAATTTATTTAAACACTAAATTATTGATCAACTAGGAAATAGAAATATAAATCTTTTAAAAATATTCATCACGCACTTAAATATAAATAAACATCTTTTTTTGTAAGTTGATATTCTATTTATATGGAGAAAAATATGTACAACCAACAGAGCAAAAAGAAGGTGGTCTCACCCCTTTTGCAACAAGTGACAAAAATACAAAAAGGAGTTTAAGGACAACTTCCACAAATGAGAGGGCTAGAGGCACCAAAAGGCAGACAATACATAAAAAACACCTAAGAGCATACTAGTCATCCGACGTAATGGAAGTTGGGTTGTCCAAGGTTGTTCCTGGAGGAGGCGGAGGATGGAAGTTGCACTAGACGCGCCCTTCGAAGTGCACCAGCCAAGTCTCCATCTTTTCCACTTTTTCTGCAAGGTGGTTTTGGCCTCGCTAGACCACCACCACTTGCTCTCTGACTTGGCACTGGAAGTAGTGCATCCTATCTTGCGTGGCCATCCACTCAGAATGCTCCTCCCAACAAACTTGTTCCGCTACGTCCACCCGATCCATTAGAGTTTGAATTATTTCCTAGCAATTTTCCAAACAACAGTGTTGAAGTTCCTGCGGGCCGGGAGCTATAGGTCACCCAAATCCCCATTTAGTTATTCCTCCTTGTCATCCACCACTCCATTGCTCAGTTTGTTGTGCCCACACATTATCACCACCACTGGAGCCCCACTTGCCTCCACCTCAACCACCGCACGATCCCACGCTAGCACATCAGGAGCGACCGACAATCTTTCCACCCTGGCGTGCACCAGTTGACGCTATTTCCAATTCATCCAAGCCCACAGAGCCTGGCATGGTCGAAAGGGAGGAGTGCCCATGTCATGTGGATGATTTCATTTGGCTCGAGTCAAGAGGGCCAACACCAACAGATTTCAAATTTTGGTCTGCTGGACTTTTCCCCGGCTACCACCCCCGAGAGCCAAGGCTCCCAACGCTCTTAAAATGCCTCGGAAGGCCACCGACTGCGCCCAAACCACTACCTTGCCACTAGATGGGAACCCCGACACGAGCTTGAGCAACAAGAGAAGGGAAAGGCAAGGAGAACACGCCCTAGGTCGACGCTGCCTAAGAAGCTCCGCACATCCCATGCCAAGATGCCAACCCTGTGTATTCCGTGAGGACGACTTTATTGTCACCATCACCCACCAAGAACTAGGCACCCACAAAACCACCAGTCAAGCCAATTTATAGGCCAGGCTTTAGAAATGGGGAATTTCACCCAGAGACACCAACACTCCCATCTATACCTCTTGTGATACCACCTCCAGGCTCCTCTCTCAACCCAACCACTCAAACATGCTAAAAACCATAAAAAACCGAAATAACAATTTCCCTCGTTTACTAGTGTCCACACAATGTAGGAGCAGTAAAGGCTGGGATATCTTGGGAAAAAAACTCTACGAAATTGACCATACCAAAAGTCACAGAAGAATATTGAATACCACCCTCCAACGTTGAAGGTCTTTCGTCACCGCTTATGCTTACGCGTGGGATACCACACAAAATCCCAACACCAGACCAAGACACAAATGCAAATTCCAACCTTCCTTGCCATCCTGCCCATTAACCTTACACCACCCCCGTTATGAAACCAGCTCAAGAAAAGATAGAAAAGATAGATCAATGCCTTAGAATTCAGCCTCTTAGAGGGGGCAACCTCCTTTACATTACATAAATGAACAATTCTTTGATGATTCAAATGACAAAACCTCCTTTCTATATATAGGAGTCTAAGGAGTCACAATATAATCCAGCCGACCTAACAATAATAATATAAAGTCACAAAAATAACAATAGAGGGATTCTATGGGCACATTAATAACAATATGGGGGAAATGGGGGCACAACAATATAAATAAGGGGTATAACTACAATAGTAATGGGGTAATCACTAGTATTATAGGGACCCAACATGCCCCTCTCCTTCAAAAAAGTGTTGTCCTCAACGCTTGAGTAGTTCTGGATACTTCTGCATAAAATTCTCATCCTCCAATGTGGAATCTTCAGCGGATAAGTTCTTCCACTTGATAAGGTACTCTGAAATTGATCGATTTCGTAGCTGTCGAGTTCTTGTTTCTATAACTGCTTCCGGTTCCAATATAATTTTTCCTTCCTCGTCAAGTTCTGGCAATATTGTTTGAACTGGGAGCTTGTCGCCTATAACCTTCTTTAAGCATGAAACATGGAAAACTGGGTGCAATCGAGAAGCTGCAGGAAGCTCCAATTTGTATGCCATAGTACCAATCTTTTGCAACACCTTGTACGGACCATAATACTTTGGTGATAATTTATTATCCTTCTTAGCTTGCTTGAGGGACATTTGCTTATATGGTTGTAGCCGTAGGAATACCCAATCACCTACATCAAAACTTCTTTCACTGCGATGTTGATCTGCCTGTTGTTTCATTCTATTCTGTGCCAACACGAGGTTATCCTTTAAGAGTTGGAGGACTTGTTGTTGATGTTCGATGTGATGTTCCACTGCCTGAACCTTAGAATTTTCTCTTAAATATGATGTGATGGATGGTGGTTGATACCTATAAAGTGCCATAAATGGGGTCATTTTTGTTGCTGTATGAAAGGAAGTGTTATACCACCATTCAGCCAGAGGCAACCATTTGACCCATTGTGTTTGTTTATCAGATACAAAGCAACGAAGATATCCTTCCAAACATTTGTTTACTATCTCAGTTTGCCCATCAGATTGAGGATGATAAGATGAGCTATGAGCTAACTGAGTACCAAGACAAGAAAATAATTCTGTCCAAAAATTTCCAGTGAAAATGGGATCTCTGTCACTTACAATAATCTTTGGGTTTCCATGTAGCTTTTGAATTGTTTCCATAAATGCAGTAGAAACTGTACTGGCTTTAAATGGATGTGATAATGCACAAAAGTGTGCATACTTGGTAAGTCTGTCAACTACCACCATGATGACACTCTTTCCCTCAGACTTGGGTAAACCTGTGATAAAATCCATTGATACCTCCTCCCAACGTTGGCTTGGAATGGATAAAGGTTGTAATAGACCCGGTGTCTTAATTGTTTCAACTTTATTTTGTTGGCAAACCAAACATTCTGCCACAAACTTTTGAATATCTGATTTAAGGCCATCCCAAAAAAATTCCTTCTTAACCCTGTGGTAAGTTTTTAAAAATCCTGAGTGCCCTCCTAAGGGAGAAGTGTGCAATTCCATAAGAATCTTTTGTTTTAGCTGGGAATTCTTACAGAGGTATAAGCGATCTTTGTACCATAAAGAATCATTTTTCCAGCTAAATGTATCAGACGTACTGGAATCTTGTTGTAGCTTTCGAATAAGTGCCCACACTTCTTCGTCATTCTTCCATTCCTCCCTTGCTTCATTTATCCAATCTGGTTGGATGATAGAAATAGCGCACAACAATGCTTCCACATCCTCATCCTTCTTGAGAGTGCATCTGCCACCACATTTTGCTTCCCTTTTTTGTAGATGATTTCAAAGTCATAACCCAACATCTTTGTGACCCACTTTTGTTGCTCTTCAGAGGATAATCTTTGTTCTAAAAAGTATTTAAGGCTATCATGATCCATTTTTACCTTGAAGTGTCTTCCCATTAGGTAGGGTCGCCATTTCTTAAGTGCATGGAGTATTGCCAACATTTCCTTCTCATAAATAGCTTTGCTTAGAAACTTTCCCTTGATTGGACGACTTTCAAAAGCAATGGGTCTTTCATCTTGCATTAGAACAGCACCAATTCCATTTCCTGAAGCATCACATTCCACAATAAAGGTTTTTGTGAAGTCCGGTGTAGCTAAGACCGGTGCTTGGCACATTGCCTCTTTAAGATGTTCAAAGGCCTTTGTTGCTTCCGGAGTCCATGAAAATGCATCTTTCTTCAATAATGTCGTTAGAGGTGCTGCTATTCTCCCATAATTCTTAACAAACTTGCGATAATACCCTGTCAACCCAAGAAATCCACGCAGATGCTTTATGGATGTGGGGATTTTCCATTCCTTAATGGCTTTAATTTTGCTAGGGTCTACCTTAACTCCTTCATGAGATACAATATGACCCAAATATTCCACCTCCTGGACTCCAAAGAAACATTTGGATCTTTTGGCATATAATTGTTTCTCCTCCAATAGTTGTAGCACCCTGTCAACATGTTCAACATGATCCTTCCAAGACTTGTTGTAGATAAGTATATCATCAAAAAATACTAACACAAATTTTCTAAGGAATGGTTTGAAAATTGAATTCATCAAACCTTGAAATGTTGAAGGTGCATTGGTAAGGCCAAAAGGCATGACCAAAAATTCATAATGACCCTCATGAGTTCTAAATGCCGTTTTCGGAATGTCTTCAATCTTCATTCTGATTTGATGATATCCTGAACGAAGATCCAACTTGGTGAAGTAAATTGATCCATGCAATTCATCCAGTAATTCATCAATGACAGGAATGGGGAACTTATCTTTAATAGTGAGCTTGTTGAGCTCCCTATAATCTGGACACATGCGCCATGATCCATCCTTCTTGTGCACCAATACTACTGGAGCAGAGAAAGAACTTTGACTCGGTTGAATTATACCAGCCTCTAGCATTTCTGCAACCATACGTTCAATTTCACTTTTTTGGACATAGGGATATCTGTACGGCCTGATGTTTGGAGGAACACTTCCTGGAATCAGATGAATAGCATGATCATGATCACGCATAGGTGGGAGACCTTTGGGAGTCTCAAATACCTTGGAATGATTGTCCAGGACTTTTTGGAGATCTGGAGAAATAGATGATTCTAATGTGGAAACATCTAGCGAACATAATTGTGCAATTACACCCCTTTGCTCCTTTTTTAGAAGCTTTGTCATACCATTAGAGCTGATTATCTTTCCTGGTTTCCCTGCAATACCCCTTAATTCAACTTCCTTTCCTTCCGTAGAAAATTTGATGAAAAGTTCTTGAAAATTAAAAGCTATTGTACCCAAGGATTGTAGCCATTGGACTCCTAGTACAACATCAGCACCTCCCATTGGAATGGAAAGCATTGGGCTAGTCAATACATATTCTCCCATGGATAGCTTGATATTATGGCACTTTCCAGAGCAATTTATTGTTCCTCCATTTGCAATCATCACTTGACACTCTGGTGCTGGATATAGGAAGCAATTCAATTCTTTTGCTACCCTACAATGAATAAAATTGTGGGTGCTTCCTGAATCAATCAACACTATTACCTTTTTCTTCTTGATTTGTCCTTCTATCTTGATGGTTTGAGGAGTGGTAATTCCCACCAATGCATTACAAGATATGGTCGGATTTATTTGTTCTTCATCTAGGCTTTGTTCCTGGAGTATATCCTCTTCTTTTGACCTTTCTTGCTCCTTTTCTTCTTCCTCTTCACAATCTATGTAGAATAATTTCTTCTCAGCACACTTATGACCTTTAGTGTATTTGCTATCACAACTATAACAAAGCCCTTTTGCTCTTTTTTCTTCCAATTGTTGTGGTGTCAACCTTATAGGTTGTGGAAGACTAGGGGCAATTGCACTTCCATCTTTATAGTTGTGAGTGGTATGCTTCCTGGTTGCCATAATTTTGCTTTCCATTTTTCTTGCTAACCTGAATGCCTTCTCTAATGAATCAGGTTCCCAAAGTCGAACATCATGTTGGATATTATCCTTTAAAGACCCTATGAACACATCAATCCTATGCTGCTCTAGAATATCTTTTACCCTTATGTTCAATTTTTGGAACTCCTCAATGTGCTCCATTATTGAACCCTTTTGTTTGAGACTTATCAATTGGCTAAAAAAAGTGTTGCTTTTTGTATCCTCATAATGTGCTATCAATTCTTCTGTAAAAATTGCCCAAGTGATAAATTGTTTACGAGAGCAAAGCCATTGATACCATACAAACTGATTTGGTTCCAAATATAAAGTTGCCATACGTACCTTTTGTGTGTTTTGCACATTATTGAGATCGAAGAACTGCTCCATCTGTAATATCCATGTGGCGGGATCCTTGCCATCAAACTTCCTCATATCGATTTTTGGAATATGGTGGGTCTTCGATCCAACATTAAAGTCTATGGAAACATGATTAACATTTCTTTTGTTCACATCATGAGTTTCCTTTACAACCTTTTCACCATTAGTAAGTATTTCTTGTAGAAAATTTGTCAAATCTGTCCTCAAATCTGTCTTCAGATCATCCATCTTAGCTTCCATGCCCTTTATCTTAGATTCCACGCCATTTATCTTAGCATCTGTTAGCTTTTGTGAGCATGACATTTGTTGCACTTGTTCTTTTAATTTTGATATATCATGTAGCATTTCTTCCTCTTCTTCATGAGTCATGCTAGAGCTTTCAGGTTCCTTACTAGGTGTTTGCATTTTCTTTCCTCGGGGCATCAGTTACCGATAATAATGCTTTACTATGCCCTTTGAATTCCTTCAAACCAAGCTTATGCAAAAATTTTAAAAAAACTACACACCTTTTTTTACTTTGTAGTGTATCTCTGTAATTTTGAATCATCCAGTTCTGAAATTGTGACCTGTAGTAGCCTTCTATGTCCTCTTTCCAATGCCACTAGTCTGATCCAAATTGGATTCTCCAAGAAAGAGTTATGCACAATCTCCCGCAGTGACCTGATTATAGACTAGTTCAGTAGAGTGAACTTGTATGAAGTGCCACGTGTCATTGTCTCAACCTTTGACTTTGAAAAATATATAAAAGAAAACTACAGTCCGTCCTCTTTCTGTACCTTCTTATTAATTTCAATCCGATGCTCAGAAAGAAAGTTATGACGATTTTCCCCAGGTCACCTGTTTTGAGTGTAATTCAGGAGTCTGCAAAAAGACCAACTTCCTCAGATCATAGCTCCGAAAATATCACGCGAAAAGCTCTGACATTCGGACCCAAGGTTCAGCGCGATTTCTTCTCAAACGGGTTTTTTTTACGACTTCTGAAACGTCACAGAAAAAAAGTTATAGCGAAAATGCCACGATGACCTGTTTGGAGCAGCGAAACCCTAGAATCCAAAGCTCTGATACCAAATGTTATGAAACCAACTCAAGAAAATATAGAAAAGATAGATCAACGCCTTAGAATTCAGCCTCTTCGAGGGGGCAACCTCCTTTACATTACATAAATGAACAATTCTTTGATGATTCAAATGACAAAACCTCCTTTCTATATATAGGAGTCTAAGGAGTCACAATATAATCCAGCCGACCTAACAATAATAATATAAAGCCACAAAAATAACAATAGAGGGATTCTATGGGCACATTAATAACAGTATGGGGGCAATGGGGGCACTTAAGGGGTATAACTACAATAGTAATGGGGTAATCACTAGTATTATAGGGACCCAACAACCCCCATTCTCTTAGACGAAACGAAGTCTCGCGCGATTCCAATAAACTTTTCCAGTACACCTCCCGTTGTGTCGGTTGAGATGAGGGGACCGGGAGGCCATCCCTCCATTGGAAAGCCATCTGTTTTCAGTCATGGGACTTGGTTGCCATGTGCTCCAAGCTTCTCACCCCCATCGGGAAAGTTTCTTCCTCCTCCACTATCCGTCGCAGATCCAACAGGTGTTTGTTTTGAGAAGAGGGGGACCAATCTTTTAGGATATCTTGACCCTAGAGCTCACTTCCCCAATTAGCTAGTTTGTTTGTAGCCTTGTTGCCTTCCTAATCAACATGTTTTGTTATCACATAATCAAAAGAGGAGATTGGGGAGTGAATATATTCCCCTATCATCTCCAAACGCCAACTTTTTATTATCTTTGCTGAAGGTGATCTGTTGATTAGTCATTGGAGTGTGGATATAGCTATCTGAGAATAACCTATAACTTTCAACTTTGAGATCCCCATTTCTTGTGCTACATGCAATCCTCTTTCCAGGGATAGGTATTCAACCACGTTATTAGTGGTGTGGCTGCATGATGTTGCATATAACTTGACCGCTTTCCCTTTGTCATTACGGATAATTCTCCTGAGACCAGCTGGCCAAGGGTTACCCTTGGAGGCCCCATCGAAATTTAGCTTAAGGAAGCCCTGTGGGGGACAGATGAACGAGCCCAAGGAGACGCTTTTTGACTCTAGGCATCAGGAAGGGCCAGGGTCAAAAGACTCCCGCGGAACATCCAGTGCAATCAAGATGGCGTGTTCTCACCCCTCCACTTCCAATATTTATCTGTCCAATGTGAGATAGATAGTGTCTCCTTGACACTGTGAAGGGTAGTTTTCCAAACACTGATGGAATCGAAAGCTCCAGAGTGGAATATTGTCTTGTTTCTGGCTTTCTAGATGTTCTAGAGGACGAATCCCTGTGAGAGACACCATGCTCTATTTACAATGGGGTTTTTGAACAGAGACCATCTCCACATGTCTAATGATTCTCGTAGGTTGTTGACTAATCGGTCAGACACTCTAAAAACCTTTGAATGACACCCCCAAACTTCCAACGCCTTTGGGCAGAAGTTTAGGAGGTGGTCAGTCGTTTCCTCCTAATTGCGACACAAAGGGCAATTAGACAGTCCTAGGAAACCCTTTTTTCGAATTTTATCTGACGTGAGAAGCTTGCCCTGACCTGTTAACCATAAGAAGAATGATACTTTAGGCCAGAGGTGAGAATACCAGATTCTCTTCCATAATGGATCTGACTCCAAGTCCCTTGTAGGTGATATTATTGAATAAGCCTCCTTTAGGGTGAACATGCCCTGCGGACGATATCCATCACAATTTATCTGGTTCCCCATTGTTAAGAATAGGAAATTGATGAAGAGTCGTGAGGAGGGCATCCCAGTCCAAAGGGGGATCTTGAGGTGTCCAATGCTTAGAGGATTTAATTCCATCCATTTTGATCTTGGGGGGGGGGGGGGGGGTTCGAGCCAAAAATCTTAAATACTTTATGCGCCTAGCTGGGAGGTAAGTGCCTGGAGATCTGTAAAAGTCATATCTTGATCTAATCTTAGGTGTTTCATTCATCGTTCGCTCCAGAATTTAGCTTCGCACCCATTTCTAATTTCCTAGAATCTGTGTTCCCAAATGAGGTCTTGTTGAGCCTTGGCTCAATCCTAGATTGAGGAGCCATTTAGCAAGTTCGAGTGGAGCTGAAGGGGATTTTTCCATCCCTTGATCCCATATTTTCTTCCATAGCTCTCACCAACTTAGATATAGTGCCACCTCACCTTTGTGCTGAGGGCCTGAGATACTAGTTCTAGATCTTTCAAGCCTAGGCCACCTTGGACCTTTGGTTTACACATCTTATCCCAAGCCACCAGAGCCCATTTTTGACCAATCTGCATCCCAAACCAAAGGAATTTTTAAAACTTTGATGTCATCTCTTTATAAATGCTTCTGGGGGTCAGGAGGGCCGACATTTGGTATAAGGGGATAGCCTGAAGAACTGCTTTTATGAGAACCAATCATCCTATTGAGTTAAGGACCCAGAAGGTCTAGCCTAAGAGTTTCTTATCTATACGGGATAACACCTCCTTCTAGATGGAGATCTTGAGGGAGTTTGGCACTAGGGGGACCCCAAGGTAGGTGTTGGGAAGCGACCCGATTTTTAACCCTAGGGTTTTGGCCAGATGACTTGGCACTCTTGGGTGAGTATTGAAGAAAAAAATGTCTGATTTTTCACCATTTATCTGAGTACCAGAGGCCTGTTGAAAAGTCTCCATAATTGATCTGAGTTGTTTCACCTCTTTTAGTGTTGGCTTCCCAAATAACATGTTACCATCCACAAATTGTTGGTGGGTTACAGGTGGAATTACTTGAGATATTCTGATGCCTGAAAGGTCTCGGGATGCAGTTGCTACCTTGATGAGGTGACCCAATCCTTTAGCAACAATAGTAAATAGGAAAGGGGATATGGGGTCGCCTTGTCTAAGCCCTCTTGATCCTCGAAAGGGTCAAGATGGCACCCCATTCAAAAGGATTGAAAAGAATGGAGTCAAAATCAAAGATTTGACCCACCTGATCCATGCTAGGTAGAAGCCAAAAGTAGCAATAATTGATAGCAAAAAATCCCAACTAAACCGATCATAAGCTTTAGAAAGGTCTAATTTGATGAGAATACCTGGGTTCAAGATGATGATAAGGCATGCACCACCTTGTGAGTAGCAAGAATCTCATCCATTATCTTCTTCCATTCGACAAAACTCATCTGTTTCGGTCCTATGATAACCTGAAGCAAGGGTTTGAGCCTTCGAACTAGGATTCCTAAGAGACTCTTATAGATTACATTGCATAGAGCTATCGGTCGGAACCCACTAGGGTCCAGAGTCACACCCTTCTTAGGGATGAGCGCTAGAAATGTTGCATTCAAACCGGACCACAGCCATTGGGATCGACGGGAGTACTAAACCAGCTCAAGTATCTCAGCTCCTAGGAACTTCTAGCCAGCCTTGAAAATTTCTAAAGTGAAACCATCCGGGCCTGGGGATTTATTTGGCCAGATAGACTTGACCACTTCCTCCACTTATGTGAAGGAAATTTCTCTAATGAGGGCCTCGTTTTGATCCTCAGTGATTAATTGAGGGATTTTCTGTTGGCTTTTTTAGATTGGTACACTTCTATCCACATCTGATTCAGTGAATAAATACTGGAAGTGACGTATCAACTCCTCGGACATTTCCTCATGTTGCACCAGTCGGTGACCATCGAGATCATTGAGAGAGAATATGTGGTTGAAATGCCGATGCTTCAACATAGTTCTATGGAAGAATTTTGTGTTTCGCTTCCCTTTTGAGCCATTGAACCCTCAATTTTTGTTTCCACAAAATTTCCTCCTTCTTCCTCCTCTACTCTAAGTCAGTTAAGAGTTGTCGCTCCTGGGCTATATGGTATTCAGTCCATCCATCCAAGATAATTTTCTGCTGAAGAGATCTCATGGCTTCCTCAAGACGTCACTTCTCCCAGTGTATATTACCAAAGTCAGATTTGTTCCATTCTTTAATTTTTCCTTTTAGTTCCTTGAGATTAACTTGGAAGGTTTCCATTGGGTTGCGTCCCCTTTCCCTGATTTGTTTCCACCAATCTTCCATTTTGGCTAGGAGATCTGTTTTTTCAAGCCGTAAGGATTCAAAATGGAAAGGTCGATTACGAGGAGCCATTCACAAGTCAATGTCTAAACAGATCGGTCAATTATCCAATCCCATGCATGGGAGGATCTCTACTTGGAAAATAGATCCTATCAGAGGATATTGTCAGAGAGAAGAAAATGGTCTAATTTTGAGGCTATTTGAAGCTTACCTCCCTGCCAATTATTCCAAGTGAAAGCCCCATTTTTTAAAATAAGATCTTCGGTTTCCAGTTCTTGGATAGTTTCCTGGAAAGCCATAGATATCTGATCCAATTGTCAAATGCCTCCTTTTTTCTCATTGAGATCCTTTATGAGGTTAAAATCCCTAGCCACATGTTGACAGTGTTGGACCCGTCAACATGTAGGGGGATCTCCCTGGTAAGGGGTCCCATTTAAACTTCAGATCGTTTGGTGTAGGAGTCCCGGCAGTGGGTCGTATGGTAATGCCTTGACCACGATTTCACACAAAGGAAAGTAAGATAACTCTTTTGGTAGCAAGGGTGTGACAACTGCAGTGAGTCAAGGAAGGTGCATGAGAGGTTCTAACACAAATGGGTTGAGATGAGTGCACCCCTTGGCAACCTGTAATAGTACTCGGATGGGAAGGGAACGCACGAACGAAGATACATCACAAGCTAGAAAACAAGTTAGCTATCAAATCAAAGTGATGGTTAAACCAACAACACATTTAAGAAAGATTCATACATACTCATACAAAATAGTCCATACATGCATGCGTAAGAAAGAAAATACATATGCCATTTAGAGTAAACAAGATAGTTGGAATACAATACAACATATGCATGAAATGTGTTGGCTCTTATTATATAAAGAAGTGTAAGTTCCAGTCATACAATACATCCATGTCCAACCACTAGCTCCAATAGTGGAATGTTACAGCCACATCCACATGCTCCTCCAAAGAGATGTACTATCTCTGTGCAGTGGAGAAGCTAAGGTGCGTTACAATACTGTCCAAGCTCTCTCCAAGATAGTCTTATCGGAAACTTGGCTGACCAAAAGACTATACAATGAGTTATGAGGGACTATTTATAGCAAAGGGTGGGGTGACCCTTGACATTCCCCTTTGTGACAGTTCAACTACCCTCATGACTCTTCACCTACTCTATGACTGTTACATCCAACTATTGACACTTGACTTACACTTGACATGACTTAACATTACAATGCACATGTGCTCATGTGAGACAAAATGGCTTGAGCAAGCCATGCAAGACATCACTGACACTCGGTCCGTTGAGGTGAGACCAACTCTTTGACATGCTTGTGATGGTGAAGATGGTGAGTTGATGCCAAGCTTGGTCATCCGTGATGGTGTGCATGCACCCCATGGTGACATCTTGCTGAAGTGAACTCTTGCCTCTGTTGCATCTGATGCATTGGTATGGATCCTTCATCCAACTCATCTGCTAACATGCGCATGGTCTTCTTGGGTGTGGCTGAACTAGCAACACACTGATGCATAGTGTTTGTTCTGATCTTCAAGTGTGTGTTGGTGGTCATGCGCATCAACTTGCTGAAGTACATGTTCAACTCCAATTGGACTTGCTTATTTTCTTCGCCTTGGTGAGTGTGCTGAATGGGTTGGATCGCATGTGTGCGCACAATGACATGCATGTTGTTGAATCCCTTGCATGCGATCAACAACACTGCTCACCATGTCTGCTCCATGCCAGCTGCTGGGATGGATCTTTAACTTGTATGGGCGCAATTTCATCTATGAATGTATGTTTTTCCCCCTGTTGTTCCTATTCCCGTTGTACACATTCGCCTGTCTGTGCAGCTTCATGTTCTCTCTTGAGTTGCTGCTTCAGCACATGCAACTCCTTCTTTGTTCCATTCTTTGTCTTCACGCAATCTTCATGCTGCATCATCACCTCATAACCTGAGTCTCCAAAGTTGCTTTCATCATCAATGGATCTGCTTGAGCTCGTAACTTTGTTCTGCCTTTGTGTTGTCAACAACCTTCCTCTTGTATTCATTGCATTCGGTATGCTGCCTTCAACTACTATTCATGATGCTTCTCGCTGTGATGCTGCTGCTGTCATATATTGATGTCCTTGTCTATGAACAACTTGATGTCTTTGTGGGTAGGAAATTCCATAGACACTTGATCGACTGCATCCCCAACTGTGCTCTAAATGATGTCCTCGACTCTGCTCTCTTGGACACCAATGTACTTGTACTTCTAAGAGGCATATGAACACCTGTGATACCTGGAGACATGGAAACACTCATGGCAAGCAATCTCTGAGTCGAAAACCAAAATGAAATTGAGGACTGACTTGCAACATACATGTGTGACTGATCATGAAGGTTGTGCAATTTCGGACGGGAGTTTGGGAGACTAATTGACTGTTGGAACTGCGCAATGCACAGTCCATCTTTACTGCTGACTGCTAGAATTACACAATGTGCCATTTTAGCTAGTAATGACTGCAGGCTCAGTGACTGCATTACGCAATTTTCTGGGCCAACAGTCACTTTCCCTCAGGATTACGCAAAGCAGGCCTAGGGAACAGTTGCTAGGAATAAATGCGCATTTCTAGAGAGGAAGGCAGAGCCTTCCCTCTCAGGATTGCGCAATGATGTCTTGGTGAGGCAGAGCCCGGGGCAAGGTTGGCCAGACTCGCTGAATGGAAACTGAAAGAAAATATGGAAGTGAATGCATGGTGACACTAAGTGAAAACAAAAGTGATTGATCGTGCATGCAAATATTGAACGAAATATTCAATAAATAGATCAACATGCATGTGGGTGAAGCGAGTCACCGAATCGACGATCGTTAGTGCAAAACATTTTCATGCATGCGGCTACAGTGAGATAGCAACGAAAACTAAAATGGTGCTAGTACAAGCCAAAATGTATCAAAATGAAATCAAGCACTCACTGAAATCAAGTAGATGGCATTCATACGAAGCAAAACACAAAAAGTTCCAGAAATGCAACACAAGTCATGGAAAGTGGGCTTACCCAAAAAAGCTGAGTTGAATGTGCTGACAACTCCTAGATGTGATGTGGGATGTCATAGCTGCAATGTTGATGTGAGGAATGAGCTTCGTAGTGTCTGGTTGATGATTTTTGATAAAATTGAGGTTGTGACGCCCATGCCACAAATCGAGGGAAGGTGACACTTGGTGGGAGGTTTCTGAAGTGATCCTTGCATGTAACATCCAGCTGCCCAAAAATAGATCCCTGAAACAAGGGATTCCTTTGCATGCTTCCTTGGGAGAATCAGCCCATGCATGCAAGTTTGTTTTGGTCGGTCCTAGAGGGAACCGGCCAACTCAGCTACACATGCAAGAGGTTGTTCGACTGCTGGGAGAAAATGCACATTTCTGGCTGGAAGCTGGGCTGGCTGCCCAGGAGATTTGCGCAATTTCTGGGCAGAGCAACTGACTACTGCCCAAATTTGTGGAAATTTTGGGCTGAGAAGCCCTGCTGGGGAAAATTGTGCAAATTTCACTGTGAGCGTTGATTGCCAGAATTGTGCAATTTTGGAGCCCAACAGGCTGTCAGTTAGGATTCCGCAATTTATGGAGGGAAGGATGGTTTCCCCCCATAGTTGCGCAATCTCTTGGGGGAGCTCCTCAGCCTACAGTTGGACCAAGTTCGGGTGATCAGCTTGTGAGGGGAATACATTGAGCTATGATCGACAGGTTGCCTTTGTGCAAGAAAAACACTGAAGCTTGTGTACTTGACGAAGCAAGACATGTTATTGTGAAGTTTGGAAGGGAGGCTCGAAAACGAAGCTAAGGAAAAAATTTGGAGGGTGGTTTTAGCCACTACAACACCAAAATCCAGGTAGCTTCCTCCACTATATCCTTAAGATGTCATAGGCCAAGGAGAAAGATTTCTTTTAGCCCAGGCATAGTCGGGTCGTAAACACTTGTCAACTAGACCTTTCTTGAAGATTTAATACGTTAAAATTGGCCTATGAGAGAGGGAGGTTTGACCGTCCATTGACTAAAATTAATAGATCTAGGGTCCCAGAGGATACCCAGGCCCCCCGCACTACCTCTTGCTTCCAAGGCCATACATTTCGTCAATGGCCAACTTTTTCTAGCAATGTCTTCAAGTCTTTCCTGTGTCACATTAGTTTCTTGCAGAATAATTATGTCCATCTTCTCTATCTGAATTCATTCCTTCAGGTACCTCAACTTCCCTTTTGAGTTGAGGCCTCCTATATTCCATGACATTAGCTTTATTGAGGGGGGGGGAGAGATTTTTGGTAATACTTCATCAGGAAATTTGTTTGCCATGAATTGACCAAGATTTCCCCTGATTCTCATATCACTTCACGCGTTGGTCTTCTTCCCCTCTTCCTGGAGCCCAGCTAGGATCTTATCTCTATGTGGGGGGGTCTTCTTCCTGAGCAACTAAGGCCAGTTGATGATGGGATTCTATGGAGGATTTTCATTTCTCCCAATCTTTAAAGATTTGATGAAACTGATCCAACATGTCTTGAGGAATTTCCGTTGATCCATATTTTTCCCAACTACGGAGGTAGGCTACCATAACTCTCTCATCAGAGTTTATTTGTTCCAGCTTCATGGCTTTTTGTAATGCTTAGTGTACTTGAGCGAGACCTTGGAGGATTTATTTGCTATTGGATTAGGCCTCCGAGGTCTTGCGCTTGCTCAGTTGTTTTCCCTTCAAATTCTTCAGGCCCTACTCTACTTCCATTTTTGCGTTGACTTGAGGTTCAGCCCCTGATGTTGTTGTAAGTTCCAGCTTGGACGATTCAGATAAGATAGTGAATCATTTCTCTTGAGGGTTTGATAGGGATGGTTGGGAACTGCTAGGGGAATGACCATAGGTCATGTTAGAGGGTTCTATCGAGTAACTGGAAGATGCATGCATGGCCTTTGTCTGGCCTGAAGGAGAGAGAGATTTATTCGGAGGAGGACGTTGTCTCTGAACTTCTTAGAAACCATCCGAGGCAGGAGCCACCCTAGGGGCCTAGGCCTATTGTGGGCAATCGCAGAAGAGATGGCCATATTCATGTAATAATCTACATTTAAATGGTACATGCTCACAGTCCAATGGTTGAGACCAAGTCACGTCCTGGTATTCTATTTCCACTAATTTTGGAAGAGGTTGGGAGATGTTCATATACACACAGATTTGTGCATATGAAGAAAATCTTCTGTAGCGCGTGATCTATGAGACCTAAAAAAAATTTCCTATGGAGTTACCTATGAGTTCCAGTATATCCATCTCCTCGAAATCCTCTGGGAGGGAGTACACACGGACCCAAATCGGGGTGGCTAGGAATTGCTCCTTGTCAGGGTTGTAGAAAGGTTCCAAGTGCCTCATGAATAAGCTAACATTATTCAAGAAATAAGGGCCATTATCTAGGATCCTCTTCCGATCGTCTATATTTTTAAAGATTATTGTGAAGAAAACTTTAGCCCATAGGCGAAGATTGATGGGTACTTTTGGCTACCACTTTATATGGATCCATCGTAGGATATCAGATTCCCTCAGCTAGATACCCATAAATTTTCATATAATTGCATGGTCCTACCTAAATTGGCGAGATTGTTCATGATGGTTGTTGGGGATCACCACTTTGGGGTTTTTGTTTTCCTTGGGGGGCGGCGACCCTTCATGTGCACCTGCCACTGAGCCCTGAGTGTTAAAGTCTCTACCTGATTTCCTTTGTGCGGACCAGAAGTGGACAGAGGAGTCGAAGGCAAACAAGTTGCGTCGATGAGTACTGATTTGAAGCAGGGGGTAGATCCCCCTCTCTCAGGAGGAGCCATCTGGAGTTCGCTCATCCTGAAGCTAATCGTCTAGGGGCAGTGGCAGTGATGGGAGCGAGAAAGGGTGGATGTTACAGGGGTCAGGGTTCCACTGTAAACCCTAGTTGTCTTTTGGGCATGCTTCAGAGCTCTATAACATCATTATTAACATAAAATTATTAACATAAATAAACATTAGCCTTAATGACACACTTTTAATATCAAACTTAGGAACAACCTATTTAGATAGACCAATCTTATGATTCAATGTTAATAGGTTTAATAAATTATTTTCTTCATATTTAGTAAATCAATGTTAATCAATAACATGAAGAGGGAAGATGAAAACCTAATAACATTTGTGTAAAATGCAAATAATTTGTACAAGGATTTGGCTAATGGATTTTCGTGCAAAGTAGGAACCACAACTCAATCAACAAAGCCACAAAAGATTCTTAGACAAGAAAAGAGGATTTCCATGGAATTCGATTCGAATGAAGATACTCATGACTATGACAGTTTAAATTTCACATTAAAAAACTACCATGTTTATTTTAATGGTAAATGTTTAATGGAAAAAATGATTTTCGATTTATATCTAGAGAATATATGGTCAACTATAGTCAACATGTGCATCATAGTAAAAAATAATCAACATGACTACCATGGTGAAACATAGTTACCTCGGGAATCATGGACTATTTATAAGTGATAGATAGATCATGATTACCATGACTACCATGATAGTTACCTAGGGAATTCCTTGGGTTTATTAATCTAAGGGCTCATATTCCAACGTCACAATGTGACAAAGATTGTCTCAGTATGAAATTCAACCATGGTCAAGCACGTTCAATCATGGTCAATCATGGTCAACCATGGTCAACCATGGTCAATATGAAAATAAACCATGGTCAACCATGGTCACTATTAAAATCAACCATGGCTAACCATGGTCCAAAATCTCATTGTGACAGGTTGTCTCAATATGAAAATCAACCCTGGTCCAACGTCACATTATGACAAAAATTATCTCTATATGAAAATCTACCATGGTCAATAACTATGGTCACATTTTGACAAAAATTGTCTCATGGTCCAATGTTGCATTGTGACAACCATGGTCCAACGTCACATTGTGACAAAGATTGTCTCAATAATCATGGTCACATTGTGACAATGAATATCTCATATTCCAATGTCGCATTGTGATAACTATGGTCAACCATGTTTTTAGGGCTTATAATATTTATCTTAGGGTTTATATACCTTCAATTTAGAATATTAATCTCTTGGGTTTCATATCGTTCCCTTAGGATTTTAGTATTAATCCCTTGGGTTTATAATAACAATCCCTTGGGTTTAATAATCTAAGGGTTCATATTTCTAGGGTATAATATTATTGATAGGGTTTATAATATTAATCCTTTAGATTCATAATATTAATAATTCCTTGGGTTTATTAATCTCTTTGGTTTGTAATCTTAATCCATTGAGTTTATTAATCCATTAGGTTTTTAATATTAATCTCTTGGGTTTTAAATCTTTTTGGATTTTAATATGCATAAATTAATATCATTATTATAAATTGTCATAATTATTTTCCTATTTATAATATAATGATAATAATATTTTATAATATTAATATTATCATTGTACTAATATTATATTTATATATTTATTACAATCTCTTTCATTAATAATACCAAGATTTATTATATTATTAATGATACAAATAATAATTATTATTATAAATTTCTATTTTAATAGTTATAATTACTATAAATTATCATTTTAATTGTTATAATTATTATTGTATTTATAAATTTATTATCTTATTTGTTATTGTATTTATAATGATAATAATGTTTGTCTTATTGTCCAACCTCACATTGCGACAACTAGGGTCATCCATGTTTGTTTTATTGTTTATAATATTTATCTTAGGGTTTATATACCTTCGGTTTAGAATATTAATCTCTTAGGTCTAATGTTATTCCCTTGGGTTTCTAGTATTAATCCCTTGGGTTTATTAATTTTGGGGGTTTATAATATCAATCCCTTGGGTTTAATAATCTAAGGCTTCATATTCGTAGGGTAAAATATTATTGATAGAGTTTATAATATTAATACTAGAGTTTAATATAAATCCATTGGGTTTATAATATTAATCTCTTAGGTTTATAATATTAATAATTTTTGGGGTTTATTAATCCCTCGGGTCTGTAATATTAATCCCTTGGTTTTTTAATCTATTTGGATTTCAATATGAATAAATTGATATCATTTTTATAAATTGTCATTATAATTGTCATAATTATTTTTCTATTTATAATATAATGATAATAATAAGATTATTATATTTATATATTTATTATAATTCATTTTGTTAATAATATCAATTTTTTTTATATTATTGATAATATGAATCGTATTAGTATACTATAATAATAATAATTATAAATGGTCATTTTAATTATTATAAGTATTATTGTATTTATAATATATTTATTATTGTTGTTTTATTACTATATTTATTAATAGAAATATTAGTATTTATTGTATTTTTATTTTTATTAATATTGTATCCATATTTGTTGATTCCTATCGGCATATATCAACCACGTTACTATTTTTAATGTGGTTGTGCTAGATGCAAATGAAGCCTTTGGTTTATATCAACCACATTTAATTAAATGTGGTTGTGCTAGTAAAGACTCTTTTGACTCAAGAAAAATATTCTTTATAATAGACAAACCCTAGGAGCATGAAATGCATGCTTGATCTAGATGAGAAATACAGATAGAGCATGAAACCCATGCTTAAAAATAATAATTCTTTTTTTTTTGTTGTATCATAAGATATACATAATGACATGAGTAAAGTGACAATTATGAAGACCAAAACTAGTTTCATTTTCCAGTACTCCCTCTTAACTAGGGAAGTATTCATAATTGTACCAGTGGTACAAATATTTTCTTAAGCAGAAGAGTTCTCATAAGAAGAGTCGGATTAGTAAGTCATATTTAAGCATCATTATCATAACCAACATTGTCAACATAGTAAGGCCTTAACTTGACAAGCTCTATTCATTTCTGTATTCAAGCTTCTGTGATCCATAATGAATTAAACAAAGTCTTTCGGTAGAAATCACATGAGATTTTTTTGGCTGACGCGTTTCGAACCAACAAGTATGGTTCATCATCTGGTCTTGATGATGAATCACACTTGTTGGTTCAAAACGCGTTGGCCAAAAAATTCTCTCAGTGATTTCTACCAAAAGACTTTGTTTAAGCTCTATTTATATTAGAGCATAATGCTAAGAGGCTTTACGTGAGACACCACACTACCTCTTAAGGTACATACCCCATCTGGATGTTCAATAGATATGTCCTTTTAGGACTATTCTTATATTGGATTCTCAATCCTCAAAGAATATCAGTCCTCTTCGACCACCCTTGTCTTGGATACCTGTCGAATCCTCAAAGAGTGTCGGTCAACAAGACTACATCATCTCTTGGATTCTATATCCTCAAGGAGTATTAATCTTAGATGCTGATTCAATCCTCCATCCTCCTTCCTAGTTCCTTCACTACGACTTATAACTGGTATTCCTGGTCTAGTGCATAACACATGGAGAATATGATGTCTTTAAAATCACTCCCTCTAAACCTAGAGAGGATATCATCTTAATTGGAGAATAGATCCTTTCTAATTCTCAAACATTTAAGGAGACTTCTTACTCCCTTTAAAGCAGAGAGGATATTTTTTTACTTCCTTTCAATTGGGAAGCTTCCTAGTGTGTCTTCATCATTACATCAACTACTATATTTTTATGGAGATATTCAAGTATCTACATGGCTCATCCTCTTCTTCACATATTCATCTACTAGAGCTTTCATCTTCCTGAATGTAATGGAGACAAATTGTGACAAGATTCAGGCCATAAATCTTTCATATCACTTTCCTGATCTCGTCATCATCAAGAAATGCATTATATTTAACTAATCAAAGTATTGCTACCTCTTAATCCCAAGATGATGTAAACATATTGACCATACAATCCTTCAAGGATTACCAAAACCATCCACTCAATCCATGTATTCATTAAATTGAGTTCAAAACCAACAAATGTAGATATACTTGCCTCAACTTCCATTATGCTTTTCTGCAATTTCCTTCCAAGTAGAAAAAAATTTATTTTCCAGATAACCAAAACCAAGACATCAGTATCAAAATTACCTCAATATGATGGCCTCTTCAGATTTTGCTTACTTCTTAGATAAATTTCCTTTCGCATGGTCTATCTTCATCTTTTACCAAATATCCTTCTCCATGTTAATCACTTGTAATCAAAGTGCCCATGGAACAAACTGACCAACAAGTTGCAATTTCTTCTTCCTTGGAGTTGTCATTATCAACTCTCTTTCTTTCTTCAGGAAACCATATTCAATGTTGATCAATATCATCATGTCTAAGTCATGTCATCTTGTGGAAGAGTCTTGATCTTTAACCATTCCAAAGTATGCCAAACTTCTTCTTCCAAGCATCGAGTAACCATATGGAAGACTTACCGAGCACATTTTTATAACCAACTCCTTTTGCAAGATTCTTGTAGATATGAACTCTACCTTAGAGAAGAGTTACTTAAAAACATGCATACATTTTCTTCCATACAACCATCTAGCCATACTTCCTTTAAATAAGTTTTCTTCCAATACTGTTGAAAATAAGATTTCCTTTAATAAGAGAAAGACTTTAATTCTGCCTTTCGAATTTCAACTCAACCATTTTCATACCTTCATCTTGAAAGACTATTTTTCCCATACTAGATGGAATATATACTAGTCATAATGCTTCTTCCAAGAACCTTCCTAAATGATGGGTCTTATTGGAGGATTTTGATGATCCTTTGCAAGATGAGTGACCTCTAACCATATATTGTGCAATATGGTCAATCTTCTCATTCTTGTAAGCTAGATGATTCCTTTCAAAGAAATTTTATCATGTAGATTCTAATTCATCTACTATCATATACTTATTTCTATGATGCCATGCTCTTACAAAAACTAAGACTCTTCTAGATAATGCAACGGTATATGCTATTCTACTTTCTACTTTCTAATAAAAGAAAAAAAAATTGCAAGTGAACCTGATAGAGATGGAGCTCCCTTTAATGGTAAATATCCTTGGGATCATCTCCTTTCAACCTCTTCTTAGTTTCTCCATTTTCTTCAACGATGTGAGCTTCACTCCTTTCCTTCCTTTTTTTGTTTTTTTTGTTTGGACAATCCCTCTTGAAATGTCCATACCCATTGCATCCAAATAATTTTATCTTGGACATATCTTGTTTTCCTTTGAACTTTCCAAACTTCCTTTTATTCTTCTTTTTGGACTTTACAACAAAACCTTGAGACTTCTCATTTGATTCAGTGTCATCCTTTGCCTTTATCCTAGTTTCTTAAAAGATACATTGATCCCATAGTTCTTCAAAAGGAGTAATATAATTTATTGAGTATACATTAGTTTAAAAACTTCTTTAGTAAGGTGGAAAAACATTTAATACACAAGTAGTCATTTTTGAATCGGAAACGACTTCCCCAAGCCCTTGCAACCAATCCCTTATTTGTGATATATTCATAAGATAAGTAGCCATGTCTGAATCCTTTGAATTCCTTATTCTATCTAGTTGATTCCTCAAGGATATATTCTAATTTTATGTACTTATAGAGTACAAATTCACCAACTTATCATAGATTTCTTTAGATTACTTCAAATAATCAATAAATGGAATGCTACAATCTTTTATGTATTCAATAATAATCCTTTGTTCACTCACCTCTCCCTTATTATATCTTGCTAATTCTTGAGTATTCTCTTTGTCTAGTTGAGTAAATTCACCAAGAACATATTTCATGACCTCATTTTATGTGAACACCAAATCAATCCTCTTCTTCCATGCTAGGAAGTTTGTTGACCCAACGAGCTTGTTTCTTTCCTTGAAAAATGTAACCATTTGATCTATAGATTGAGACATGGAACAAAAAATGATACTTATTTGTCAAAAGAGTGTTCTTCTTGATGATGTCTCCAACTATCTTGATGTTTTCAAGACCTTAAAAGATACTTCAAAGATTCCCTAGAATGATGACTTCTAGGATGTCTTCAACAATAGTGTCTTCAAACAACTTCAAAGAGTGGATTATGATCCCAAGATTCTTTTATGCTTAATTTTCTTCAAGATTAGGGAGTGCACGAGGAAGTATTCAACAAGAGCTTGTCCTTCCTTCCTTTAATGATAGCTTGATGTAGTAATATTCCTTCTAGGTCAATAGGTCTTCTTCTTATTTCCTTGTGTCCTTTTGCAAATGATTCTCCTTCACAAGAAATCTATTCTTATGTCAACAATATTATCTTCAAATTGCCTTCTTTTTCTTCACCTTACATTTGATACCATGTTGGAGAATATACTAGGTAATCTATTAAAACAAATTCTCCTTATCCTTGATAAAAACTTGTGAACTTATGTTATCTTCTTATTTTTCTTAGTTAGATTCTTTTCATCAAACAATTATCAAGAGCATAAACCATGAAGAATACAAAATACAATGGACACAAAATATAGGCTCCAAGCTAGGGAAAAACCCCTCCAAAGGGGAAAACCAAAAAGATCTTCTTCTCTTCTTATAGAATCAATTCAATTGAGAAATCCAACACCCATATTCCTAAACCAAGTCCTCTAAGCACCAAGTCATCCCTCCAAGAATCTCTTCCAAATAGGTCAAAGATCAACCAAGTAAAAAATGGTCAATCCTCCTTTAATCTGCTTCAAATATTAGTTTCAACTCTTAGCTTGGAATTGCAATCTCAACTTGCAACTCTTGGCCCTACAATAGTTGTTGAAACCTTATTTTTTCACACATGTGGAGAAAATTAGAGAAACTTTTGGGTCCTTCTTTCTTCGCTTTTGTCTTTCTCTTGTTTCCTTGATTCTTGCTCTTGTTTTCGTCTCCTTGCTTTCTTGTGATCAAACTGTAGAAGTTTTTTCGAGATGAGTCGAATCTCCTTCTATATATATGCTTTTCATGGGGTTGAATAGCCCTTTCTAGGCTGACTTCTCACTGGTAGGGCCTACTTGTGCTTGGAGGCTCATTTTGACTTTCTACACTCAAAATAATATATTTTACATGTTACAAATTGCCCAATAGAGTCTTATGCATATGATAAAGACACTTTTGACTCAAGAAAAAAAAATCTTTTGAATAAAAAAATCCTAGGAGCATAAAATTCACGCTTGACTAGATGACCAATACAAATAGAACATGAAACCCTTGCTTAAAAATAATATGTTTCTTTCTTCTTTTGTTTGTAATGTAAGATATAAATAATTACATGAGTACAATGAGAATTATGAAGACCGAAACTAGTTACATGTTCCAACATGGAGGGGCGACTTGGCCACTCGTGGAGGCAAATACAATTTTCATTTTTCAATTTTTCTCACTTTGATAAGGTCATGAAGAACATGCCTTATAAAATTTCGTTTGAAGAAAAGCAAATAAATAATTTTTTTCCTTGTGAGCATGAAGAACGTGCTTCAAAATATTTGTTTCTTTTACAAATATAATTTATATTTTCATCATTAAAAGTACAAGTGATACATCATGAAGGTCGACCATATCTACAAAATTCAACAATGTGTCAGTTTCTTAATTGGCTTTGCTGCAATGAGATTCTCCTGTGATCTTGAGTTGAATAGAGCATCAATTTTTGTATTCTTGATTTATATCTTTGTATGAAAAAGTTTGGTCATTTCATTCTCTTCTTATTGTTGCATGCTACTCATATTAACAATCTTCTACACTAATGTACAAACAATCTTATCATCCACGCCTGAGCTACTTTCCACCTGATTAATCATATTTGTAACCATGATATTTTTCTCTTAACATCTTTCTTTTTGTTCTTCGGGTTGAACTATGGATGCAATTTCCAACACTTCTACTCTATATGAATATCAATGTTATAGTGTTTGCAGTGGTTGTTGGGATCTTTGCACTGATGTTTTGTGGTTGTTGTATTCTTGTCATTCCCCCTTTCCACTTCTTCTCTTCTTGGAAGCTTCTTTTTACTCCTACTTTAACCCAATTGATTACCCTTTCTTCAAGCCTATGTTCTACAGGTATTGTGCTTGTACACAAGCCTCATCCACCATCTTGAGTATTAATAACATCACTTACTTCCATATATTGTTGTGTAGACCCTCCTCCTTCCCCCTAATACTTAAGTAGTACGCTTGGGTTCTTTAAGGAGATACCAAGAATTATTGTTGTCTTCTTATTTTTAGTGGTGTACTCTTCTACACTCTGCCCCTACTTCTACCTGAAGTAATGCCATCGGATTCACTGGTCTTTGACATACCCAATAGGGTAAAATTGTAAATTTATGAGAGTTTTGAAATCCTCCCACTTAGTTATTAGAGGATCTCCCTCCAACCTCGAAGTTTTTGTGTGGCTTTCCCACTAGGTTAGGGCATGTCCCTATAATTTTAGTTGAACAAATCGAATCTTCTATTCTTCCTCTATACAATGAACACTAAAGTAAACTTCCAATTGTTGCAACCAATGATTTAGCTTCAAATATTTAATAACACCTTGATATGGCTTGATGTCAACCTATGCTTCTATCTTGAACAGGGATTCTGAATGGTTCATAGCACTTGAATTGGGTTGATCATGTTCGAGTTCTTTCTTAGACTCCCTCTCTGGTTCTTACCTATCTCTCGATATTACCTCTAATCTAACATCTGCGTTAGAAACCTCGCGTTCTCCAAATAGCCCAAGCTTATTGGTCAAGGTCACTATGAGGAGGCTCACATTACACTTTATATTAGTGACTTGTGCTTCCATTTGAACAACTCTGCTAGATCTTAAGGGTTATCAACATATTAGTTGACCATGGCTAGGGTTTTATGACTTTCAAATTAACCAATATGGATCCCCTGCAACTCACAAAATCCCAAAGAACCTGCTCTGATACCTGTTAGAGTCGGTCTAGTAGCCCTCCATCAGCGATCAAAGCTCTTTGCATTTGCATAAGTAGGTGTCTCATCAGTGTCTTGCATTCCATTAGGCATGCCATAACCCTGATGGAGGAGCTGGTATTTTATTCCCCTCTTGGCACTGCTGGATCAGGTTGTTTTAGTCATTAAACTTTTTCAAAGTTGTTTGTCTTGTCTTGAGGTCAAAGTCTTAGGTCTAGGGTTTAGGTCCAGTTTGTTTTCAAGGTCACGTCTCTGAAGGTCAATAAGTGCCCAGCAAGCCAGAGGGATGATTTTCAAAGTATTTCTTCGAAATATTCTATCTTGTACAGTTAATTTTCACCTTGGATTTAAAAACCCTGTTTTTAAAGCCAAGGTCATTTCTCAAAATTTTGTAAAAATTGTAAAAATTCAAAATGATTCAAAGGACAGCATGTAACCCTGGCTCCCTTGTCAAGATCCCTCAGATCCTATCCCTGCAAAAATTATCAAAGAAAAGCATCAAATCAATCAGTTTCAGGACAAAAGGAAACCAAAAAGTCAAGTTTATAAAGTGTCATGGAAAAAACATTATAAAGTGGGTTATGATATGAAATTAATTCAAACAAGGCTATAAAAGCCCTAATCTCCCTCTATCAAGCCTCATTATGCATCTAAGTGATAGAGCAACTGATTGCAAGAGAGTTTGAGTGAATTTTGTGAGTTGGGAAGGCGCGCGACCCATCAGGCACCCTCCGCCAGTGTTAATTTACAACGCGCGCGACCCGTCAGAAGCACGCGACCCGTTGGGTGAGGCGCGCGACCCATCAGCGCTCTCTCTGCAAAACCGCCAGCAAATTTTCCAAGGAGCCACAAATTGCTAAATTGTGCAAGGTAGGCCCTCCATCATAAAAAATTATTGCTTGTTACAGTTCAAGAAGGTCATGATTATATTTGTAAAGGTCTCCATTTGCAAGTAGAAGTCTCTATTATGCTTTGGCTTGAAGTTGTAAAAATTGCTAGGGTTTATTATGTTGTTTTGAGGTATCCCATTTTTCTCATTTTTTCCACCTCCCATTACATTTTCCTTATCATTTTATGTAAATTTCCCTTCCAAATTTGTTAAAGAGCCCTAAACCCTACCCTTCTTCTCAAGAAATCAAAAGAAAAATTAAACCCTAACCCTTCCTCCCATATCATTATTGTAAATAAATTTGGAAAATAATGTATATGCAATAATCCTTTCCCTAAACTCCCTGTTTCATTATTATTCCCAGTTTCCCTTTAAAATATCCCTTCCCTAACATTTCCCTTGTGCTCCTTGTCCCCTTGAAACAACATTTTAATCAGCAGTTTGCAAAGCAGAAACAGCAGTACATTTCAGCCACTTTGCTCCTAAAACAATGTCAGAAACCGAAACCAATTATGAGCAAAGTGATGACCATGCATCAGCTTCAGAGTTTGAGGAACAGAGGAGGCCTCACAAGGGTGGAAAGGGCGGTCATCATAGGAGAGAGGAGCCCACCTCTTTGACCGATTTGCAAGCTTGTCCAATGGCAGTATCATTTTTCTGTTATATGTCTTGTTATGAGTTTTGCGAGAGGATCTCTCAGATTCAGCATCACAGGGAGTTGGCTCGCTTATTTGTTTTGCATTTGCATGATGGACATGTGAACCTTGCTGGGGTGGATTTTACATTGACACCCAAGATGATTGCTCAAGCCACAGGGATACCGAATGTCGGAGAGGTGTGGAACAAGCGCAGGATGTTGGACAGTGTTCAGTTTGAGCCTTTCATTAGACCTGCATTCATGAGACATTTGACGGGTGTATTTCCCTTCAGATTTTTGAGGAGTGAGTATGCTCCCATGATGAGGCTTATCATGCTCTATTTCACCTGTGAGGGCAGATTTTCACAGGTATATTCGTACCATATTCGCCTGTTGATGCATTTCACACGGGTACGGATGATGAACATCCCTGTTTTCTTGTGCCGGAACATTGAGAGGATGGTGCCCTTGATGCAGAGGAAGAGCCCAGCACAGCAGTATAGGAGCCTCTATCATTATGGTTTGATTCAGCTTGTGGTCATACATCAGTTGGCTCAGCAGGGCATCCCATGGGAGGAGTTTATCTCTCGTGAGTTCTTTACAGCACCACCACCACATCCGAAGATTGTTCATGAGGAGGGAGGACCATCACAGCAGCATGATATCCCCGGGACTAGCCATGTCAGCTCTTCTCCATTGGTCACTTATCAGAGAGGCCACAGGGCCTTATTTGCAGCAGCTAGGCGAGTATTTTCTCCACACCAGGTGGAAGGGGTCTCGCCTTCTTCATCAGCACCACGAGTGTTATCTCCACACCAGGTGGAAGGGGCCTCGTCTCTGACAGTAGCACAGGTATCAGAGAGGGGAAAACAACCCAGGATTGATGAGGGGCCATCAGGTGTTCCAGATATAGAGCTTGTTGATCTTGATGTCAGTTCTCCTAGCCTAGAGTCAAAGGAGATCATTCAGCACCTTAGAGCTGAAAATGATGCATTGCAGAAGAGATTAGAAGGGGAACAATGGACAATCTCATATCTAGAACAGCGCAACAAGCAGTTGGAGGATGAGCAAACTCTTGATGAGTTGTGGAGGATTCGTAGTGACCGCAACTTGAATCGAAGAAGACCTGGTGATTTAGTGCCAGTTGAGCGAGAGGCTATGCTTATCCGGCTCAATGCTCATTTAGAGAGGTTGTTGGCTAAGGCCAACCAAGATAAGAAATTGCTGAGAAACATGAAGAATCATTATTGGGCACAGATGCACATGTGCAAGGCAAAGATGAAGGTGCTCCAAAGGCGGTTGGTCAAAGCACAAAAACGGAGAAAAAGGCCCGATCCCCTCCCCATCTTGGCCGAGGCTTCCTTGAAGGAGCATGGCACTAAATAGCTCAGCCCCAGCACAAATTCCAAGAAATTTTGAGCATTTTGGGTGATTTTTGGTTTTTAAGGCAAAAAACAGGGTTTTCCGCTTGACGGGTCTCACCCCCCGCGCGACCCTTTCACTTAGCAACTATATTTTCAAAAAACTCAGCATTTCTGGATTTGGCATGAAAAGTTACACATGCTCACCCATTGCCAAGAGATTTTATGAAGTTTTGGGCCTCCTGAAAGTCAAAAAACAAGCAAAAAATGACTTTCTGCCACATTTTTGACACACAGAAAGCAGTCTTGGGAGATTGCAATTTTGGAGGGGCAAATGACAACCAAATTCAGAAATTCCAGCTGGGTTCGAAAGTAGACTCACAGACCTTTCCAAAAAGCCTACTCTTTCCTCATTTGGACACCTGAAAGTGCCCCAAAAGTGCTCTCAAAGGCGCGCGACCTGTCAGGATTTGGCGCACGACCCGTCAGGCAAATTGCTCAGGATTTCAGCCTACAGCTCAGCAAAACGCAGTTTTGACTGTGTTTGACTTTTTGGAGTTGATTTTTATCCTTCTTGTTGTAAATGATGTAAATTTATGACACTTTTACACTTATGTATCTCTTCTGGAAGATTCATTCATGAGATAGGTGAAAATTAAATGAATGAATTGGTTTCCTAGTTTATAGAGGCAAGTTGTTTTGACTGCCTAGTTTTCAGTGCTTAGTTTAGAATTGGTTGAAACAGCTCCTAGGATAGTGAGCTCGACCCCTAGAGGCAGGGAAAGATGTTAGATGATCTATATTATGTACTCTCTTGCTCATTTTCATGGTTGGACTCTTGAGGGAGAAGCTCTTATTGTATTACTCACTGTATCTCTGCAATTTTTGGCAAAGGAAGACTAGGGTTTTGCAGTCCTTTTTGGGATTCTTGTGGTCACATGTATTGATGGTGTGTTTCTCTTTGTACTTGCAAGTGTGTTATGTGAATCATTTCCTTACTTTTCCTTCTGCACATTAGGCAAATGAAGTGTTAAAGTAGAACTCATGAATGTCATGCTCTGCTTTTAAATTTGCTTAATATCAATGTTTTCGACTGTTTAAAGGGAATTCAAGGTTATTGCTTGCTCTCTTTAACTCCTCACCGGTCATTCTCATCCATCCATCTCTATTAAAGGCATCAATATTGTTTCCTACCTCGCCCCAAAGAACCCCCTGCGAAAACTGTGTCCAATCCCCGCACCTAAAATTGCCATTTCCCCAATTTTCCACCAAAAACCCTAAAAATCCCAAATCAACCCTTTTGATCAGTTTACTAGCCTAAAATCAGTGTTACCCTATTGGTTATCTCGCCCATTGAAGATCTTTATTGAGATAGACCAGAGAGAGCCCTCTCCTGCCCCGTAGGGCTAGCTACGAGGCTAAGTGGTTTAATGTTGCCTTGAGGTTTACCTTTCTCAGCCTGAGGTGAAATTTCAAGCGCTAACAATACCAATGACCCGTAAATTGTCGTGGATATTCTACTAGATAGTTTGTCACAACAGATCTACTAAAATATATTTGTAAATCTGAAATCTATACTATGAATTTTGGTTTTTCCTTAGATTTGTCGATTTGTTAATTACTATTTATGCATGCGATATAGAAGATGTAGAAAATAGAGAATAAACACAACTAAAATCACTCACAACCATAAGAATAGAAGATATGACCTAAGAAACCTTTTGGAAATAAAATCCAATTGGAAGATGAGGTTTCTCTACTCTCTCTTTCTTTGAAAAAAAATTGAATGCGAGTACAAAGGAGTGAAACTTATGGCCTGTGGGATGCTATAGTATATAGACCCTCTATTTTTTTCTCTCTCTCTATCCGCTCATGATTACTCTGCTCATCTATGGAAAAAATGAACTTGAATAGAATGGTACCCCTTTTCATCCTATTGAGATTTGTAGCTTGGGAGTACTCCAAACCCTAGGCTTGGGGATTGTGGAGGAGTAGGCACACAAGTGTTTCTTGTGGGCATGAAACTCAAGCATGTGGGATTTCCACCCGAGTATACAGGTGTGAATCCATGAGGATTTTTGGACATGTGATGATTGGATGTGATAGAGGATCCTGAGAGCAACTAGAGCATAAAAAATCACTCAAATCCGAGGTCTAGAACTTGAGATATAAATTTTTGAAGTTAATGTGTGGGTTTGGTTAAGGTCATATAGGCATTTAGAGACCTTGTGAAAAGTTGTCAAGCCTGCACATGTGGTTAGATGGAGCCCTTGAGAAACCTATAAAGGGGTGAGGAGAGGCCTCATTCCTCACATCCAAGAAGCATCTTTCATAGTATACACATCAAGAAAGGAAGCTCGAGTGTGGGTAGCACAAGTGCAGGAATGTGTGAGTGCAGGAATGCACAAGTGTAAGAATGTGTGAGTGCAGAAACATGATTGTAGGTAGCGCGAGTGGGGAACATGAGTGTAGGAAACGTGAGTGCAGGAAGCGTGAGTGAGGGCTGAGTGTGTAGTAGACTGCACCAAGGTGACGTAGAAGTTGCACAGTCCTAGGTATGTGTTGTATTGATCTGTTAAGGTTGATTTGATGCTAGTGGATGGTATCCTAGGAGATGATAGTTTGGAAGTCTATTAGTAACCAAGAGGAAGTCTATTAGAAACCAAGAGTAGATGCTACAACAAGGATGGGTCACTCGTGGTCCATTGGAGGGCAGCGTGAGAGTGGACCAAGTGTGGATAGTGGATTGGGAATTTATGGTTTTTTGTAGGACAACATGATAGTGCCGAAGTTGGAAAAAAGTGTGCATCATATTCTTGGACTTAGCTAGTTCCTAGAGTGGAAGTTATTAAGCTCATGGGTCTGATCAACCAAAATAAATTTTGCATCCCTAGACTTGTGTGTGGAGAAGGACATCTACAATAGATAATGGGCAATCCTTCTAGCCCGTGTTCATTATGGGAGATGGACATCTTGCAGTGATAGGTGGCATCCCTCTGTGCGCTATGTTAGTCTTCATTGGAGCAGCGCAAGAAGACTATAGTGGGTTGAAGTCCCTGAGTAGATGAGGAGCAACAATGAGCAGTTGAGAGTTGTTCTTGGAAGGATTACAAAAGGTTCTGAAGACAATGTCTAATGAAATGGTAGAAATTAAAAAGCAAGTAGTTGAAACCTATAAAAATCCCTTTTGGCCTTTCAAAAGGAATCAACCATCATAGTCACAACCACCTACCATTATATCAAATGTTGAATCTGACCAAGATGATGAATAAGACGAATAAACCTTATATGTTGAAGAATCCAAAGAAGAATTAGAAGAAGCACATGGTTTATGGGACTTCATCCTAACCACTTCAGAAAATGAAGAAGAACAAGAGGACCTACCAGTGAGTACTAGAAGCAAAGGACTTGCTGATCCATCTCCAACAAATCAAAAACATAAGTCCCATACTCCTACTAAGGACAAAGGTGTGATTAAGAAGTCTTTTACTACTTCATATTCTCTTCCAACTAATTGTAAATCTCCTTCTTCATCAAAGACTTCGATAATCTCGGATACTATGGAATATAATATTGTGGAAGACATGAAAAAGGTCAAAGCCAACATTTTTGTTTATAAGGTTAGTAAATTAAAACAACAACATAAGCTTTTACTTAAAGAAATGAATGCAGTTCCTACATCTCCATTACCTACTGTTGTCACTACAAAGGCCTCAAAAGGGAAAGGAAAACCTCCTAATGTCTCTTCAGATAAGATTGGCCCATTAGATGCCATTTTGATTGGAGATAGATCAAATTCCCATACTCCTCCATTTTTATTTACTTTTGATATTTTTGACAAGAATGTTCATAATTGTCTAGTGGACTATGGTGCATCATCAAATGTCATCCCTTATGCGGTGTGTCTTAAATTAAATACTTCACCACAGAAATCTTTTTTTCATGTTGTTCAATTAGATCACATGAAATTCAAAGTTTTGGGAGAAATTAATTATGTTTTAATAATATTAGCTTCCAATTCAAATGTTTGTCAAATAATAGATATATTAGTTGTAGACATTCCTGAATTTTAAGGTCTTATTCTAAGCAAAGAATGGTCTAAAAAACTACAGGGTTACTTTGAAACTAATTGGTCACACATGTGGCTTCCCTACAATGGAAAACCTAATAAAATTCATATTGATAGGGAAAAATACATGAACCATTCAGCGACTGATTTTGATGAAGAAAACAAACCAGTAGTGTTGAGAAATGGAAACAAGAAATTCCAGTATAATTTGTCCTTTAATTAAATTGAGAATTATTCTCATAGAAACTTGTAAATAGTTAATTAAGTTTAATTAACTTAATTATCATAGGAATTTTGAGTTGGAATTCTTTCTTAAGCCATGTATATTTTCTCCCTAAGTTTTAGGGGTCCATGATGAGTTTAATTGTGAGTTGTAATTAGATAACTCAATTTACTGAGTTATGTTTAGTTAAATTAGTTCCAAATTGTTTGTCAAACTAATAGAGAGTTAACACTTAGTTGGTGCACTAGTGCATCCACAAGTGTCACTCTAGTTAACTGAAGATTCCCTCATGAGAAACTCATGCATGTCGATTCTGAGAAAGAACTAGTTGAGACTAGAGTGTAGGGATAGTGTACTATTAGTTGTATTATTTACTGGAGTGTAAATATCATGCATGCATCAGAGATTGATCCTATGTTTGGATTGCACAATTTTTGAAGCATGAATTCCCTTTAAATGTGAGCTATTCATCCTAGGAATTATGAAAGAGATTAGGGGCTTGGAGAGTTGTTGAATAGGCTAAGGATTTGGCTTGAGGTAGCATGTGAGTTGAGAGAGTTGAGAATACTTGTGCGGAATTGTTCTAGTGAGTACAAGCTTTGTATCTTCACTCATATTTCTGATATATGCAATACAAATAGCGGGGTTTCGAGTAGTGGTTTTACCCAGATACATCTCGTGTTATGCTCCATTTATTTATCTTCTTCTTGTTCATATTGTTTTCATCGATCTATTGGCTTCCGCTAGTTGAAAGTAGAAGTAGATTCTTGTCTTGTGCTTTAGTACATTGCATGAGCTTGTGAATCTAAAGGATTTTCTACATGGTATCAGAGTTGAGAACAATATACTAGAGGAGAATTCGAAGTTTTGAGTTTTGATTTATAGGTGAAATTTGAATTTGCAATACATACTTCAAGATCGGCAAATGGCATTCTATGATTTGTGGCTCGAATATACCTTGGAAGGCAGTTCAAGTTTTATAGCCTGGAGGGACAGAATGGAGGTTATGCTAGAGGATAATGGCTTGAAGGAATTCGTTGATCAAGAAATTCCTAAACCAGCAGCATCAGATGCACATAATTTGGTTGAATGAGGGAAGTGTGTGGTGAAGGCGAGGCGAATAATCCTTGAGGGAGTTCGAGACCACATTGTCTCTAGTCTCCATGGAAAGAAAACTCCATATGCTATGTGGAAAACATTGACCAACTTGTATCAGAATAGCAATGACCAAAGGAAATTGGTACTGAAGGATAAACTTCAAAAAATAAAAATTGAGAAAGGCGAGACGATTCCAAAATACTTGACCAAGTTTACTCAGTGTCATGATGAACTTGGAAGTGTTGGAATCACAACTGCTGAGGATGATATGGTGAGTCTTTCTCTTCTAGGACTCCCAAAGACTTGGCATAGTTATCAGGACTCGTTCAATGGTTGGGAGAAGTTGCTAGATTGGGAACGAATTTGGTTAGATTTGATGGAGGAGGAGATCAGGAGGAACACCAGGGATGGCTCTTCATCAAAGACTGATGATGAAGAGAATTTTACCTTAGTGATTAAGGTGGAGAAGGGTAAAGGGAAAGCTTCCCATTCCAATCATATTCCTATCATAGAGGTAAGAAGAAAGCCATGACGAAAGTTAAGTGTTTTCATTATCATGAGTTGGGCCATTTTACTACAAATTGTCCACTCAAGAAGTCCAAGAAGAATTCCTCAGGAGGAGAGATGGGAAAGGCTTTAGCATCTCAATTCAAATTGGATGTTTTCCCTCATTACATGCATGGTGTCATCAATGATTGGAAGTGTATGGTACTTTGTTAAAATTGGAAACTAGGGCTAAACTCCATGTGGGTCATCTTATTAATGGAAGCTGATATTTTTCTTGGATCCCTCTCATCGAGAGGTATAGGATTGATTTAAAGATCATCTGATTCCGATACGTATTCATGGAGATATAAATTTATTTGTGTAATGGGACAATTCATCAAGGTCGACCAACAACCAAATAAACCCCACTTGTGCTCAACGTTTTAGTATAAATAGAGGTGGCCTTCAAGTCATTTTCAACACACTTGGGATCTCTTCCTCTCTACTTGTCTTTGGGTTTTAATAGAGGAGATATCCTAAGGGATAATGCTGCCCTAATCTAGAAGGCAGAAGCAGGAACAACTGGGAAAAGCCGGAACTGTCAGGAAAAGCCAGAATTGTCGGAACTGCCGGAATTGCCGAAATTGCTGGAATTGCCGGAACTGTTGGAATTGTCGGGAACTGTCGAAACTGCCGGGAATAGCCGGAATTGACAGAACTGCCAGAATTGTCAGAACTGCCAAAGAATAGCTAGAACTACCAGGAACAGCCGGAAATGTCGGAATAGCTGGGAAAGCTGATGCAGAGGGCAGAAGTTGAAATTGCCGAAACTGTCGGAATTGCTAGGAATAGCCGAAATTGCCGGAACTACTGGAACTGCTGGGAATAGCCAAAATTGTTGAAACTGTCGGAACTGCCAGGAACTGCCGAAACAGGCGGGAAAGCTGATGCAGAGGGCAAAAGATTGAACTGTCAGGAATAGCCAGAATTGCCGGAACTGCTAGAATTTTCAAAACTGTTGGGAAATTCTGGAATTGGCAGGAACGCTGACACAGGGGGTAGAAGTCGGAACTGCTGGGAACAGCCGGAAATGCCGGAATTGTCGGAATTGCTGGAACTACCGGAACTGTCGGGAACAACTGGAACTGTTGGAACTGCTAGAATTTCTGGAACTATCGGGAACAACTGGAACTGCCGGAATTGCCAGAATTTCCAGAACTGCCGAAACTCCCGGAACTACTGAACTACTGGGAACAGCTGGAATTGCTGGAACTGCGGGGAACAGTGGGAACTGCTGGAACTGCCAGGAACTGTCGGAACAGCTAGAGCATCTGTCTCTGAAGGAGAGCAACATGCAAGGGACAACTAACTAACATTGGGACAGTTGTATGGTACTTAGCAGCAAATACACCAAGCATGCAATGTTACAGCTAGCATGCAAGGGATAGCTATCATGCAACAGCAAGCATGCAAAGGACAACAAGCATGCTAGGGACAACAATCAAGCAAGGTGCAACCAACACATAGGTTAGTATGGCAACATGGTGCAACAATGGCACATAATGCAGTACAATGATGGATACAGTCATGATTAATGAAGCATGATGAGATGCAGCACAACGATAGGTGAAGGAGTCACCTTCGAGAATCAGTTGAAGCAACATGTCTTCAACTGATCTCATGTATCATCTTCTTAGAGATGATCTATGCTCTTATCTAGATAAGTCAAAGTGTTGACTTCTGTTGTAAACATATTATCTCTCTCTCTCTGCTGAACTATTGAAGAACATATAAGAATAATTGATCAAGGGTTTCCCCACATTGGGGTTTGTCCCTAGCTAGTGCCACATTTTGTGTCCTCTTGTCTTGGCTTGTCTTCTACGATTTATGTTTATGTTCTATCTGCAGTTTACTTTAATGCTGATGTGATTGCTAATCTGGAAAAGATATTGAGCTAACTGTGAAAATTGAAATAAATTGTTCTAAGCATAGAACATACCTAAAATTTAACATACTTAGACAGTAGAGCTTCATTCCACATGACTAGTGACAAAGAGTTATTTAGTGACCTGGAGGAGAAAGATCTCTAGATGCATATCGATATGGGTGACGATGGGAAGTATAATGTTACTAGGTTGGGAATGATTACTTTTCAGAGGGAGCATGGGGCTCCACTCACCTTAAAGAATGTTACGTATGTGCTTGGGTTGAAGAAGAACTTGGTGTCTATTGCCATGCTTGAGAATAACGGCTATGATGTGATCTTCTAGAAAGGAAAGGTTTTCCTTCAACACATAGCCACGGGTCAAGTAAAGAAGATAGGGATTCAGGTGAAGAATCTTTATAAGTTGGAGGTAGAGTGTGTTGTTTTGATCACAAAAGAAAAAAGGGTGCAGAGCTAAGATGTTGGTGAGTTGTGGCATAGGCGATTGGGCCACTTGCATCATAGGGCTTTGAAGATATTGCAGTAGATCTCTACCGATCTTCCCAAAAGTACGCTTTAGCAAGTTGATACATGTAAGGGGTATACTTTGGGAAAACACACCAAGTATTCCTTTCACGACAGAGACAATCAAGCAGAGGTTATTCTAGAGCGAGTCCATTCATATGTGTGTGGACCATTCTCGATAGTATCCACGGCCAAACACAGGTATTATGCTATATTTGTTGATGACTTTTCTCGTAAATGATGGATGTTTTTCATGTAGAAAAAGGATCAAACTTTCATAAAGTTTTGTGAGTTTAAAGAATTGGTAGAGAAAGAGTTAAGAAAAAAGGTTAAAGCTATACAGAGTGATAATGGTGGTGAGTATTGTTGGACACAGATTGTCATTGATGTCAATATGGTAATATTCAAGGAGTAGATAGAGCCAAGAGGAGCACACAGAGTTATCGAAGCCAAGAGGAGGAGACAGAGCCAACAGAGGAACAAGTAGAGCCGTCAGAGCAACAGAGGACGCAAACAGCCATCGGAGGAAGCAGACAAAGCCATTAGAGGAGCAATATATATATATATATATATATATATATATATATATATATATATATATATATATATATAGATATGTATATATATATATATATATATATCTAGATATGTATATATATATATATATATATATATATATATATATATATATATATATATACAGGGTTAAAGGAAACAACGGAACAATATATATATGCAGGGTTAAAGGAGTGGAGAATATATATATGAATAGGCAAATGCATTATCGGAGGAGAAAACCCTATATATATGTGTAACCTTATATATATGCGTTTAACACAAACAGAGGCCATAGCATACATATTACAAATACACTATCGGAGGCGGAGCAGTATATTATATCGGTGGGTTCATTAAGTGTCACACCCGAAACCTCTGATTGCGATAAGGTATCTGGACCTGATGGTCCTATTATATCGCACCCTATTGTTATGTTGCATCTATGGTAATCGCAATGAATAAAGAGTGGTCACCCCCGAACGTGCGATTGCGATTATAACATGGACCTGATGGTCTGACTGTAACAAAACTTAATGCTAGATCGCATCCAATGGAGGATCGGCCCATCAGCCATCGGTGATGTCATGGGGTCGATGTATAAAGGACCCCTAGAAGTCTTGAACGCTGATTGCGATTGCAAGTGCGGACCCGCTGTGGAATTGTGTTATGGTTGAATGCTATATCACATCTGCCCATCGCAACAATACACAAAGGAATTACACTCTCCTGAGCACCGATTGCGATGTAAGTCACGGACCCGATGGTTCGATTACAACATGGTCCAATGTAATATCGCATCCGCTATGTTGCTAGTCTCGAAGGGATGTTAAATTTGCCGATTGCGATGGAGCTATGGACCCGATACAACAATAGAAGCGGGTAAACTCAATTTGAAATCCGCCATTAGTGTTTCTCGCCTGTTTTTCATATATTTTCCTGTGTAACCATGTTTTTTCTTGCGGGGTGGTTTTAAGCCGAAAGGCTTATGATGGCTGTGTCTGATGGTTTTAGAAGGCTGAACGTCAGGTAAATGGGGTGATTCATGGCGAAATCGATTGCGATTGGACGTGGCTATCCATTAAATGAAGCTGAACTCTGTGCATGCCCACAATCATTGTTAAAGGAGCGCTGTTACAGTCGTAACCAGTGAGATGTGTTCTCCATGGATTATTTGGCACTCTCTTATGAATTAACGTGTCTTGTGAGCACGATGAGATAGAGGAAGCTACAACGACAGACAAGCCAGTGGTGAGGAAGCTGAAGCAGGCGAGAAGGAAGCCAAAGAGCCAGCAAGTAAGCGGAAACGAATGGACAAAGGCATGAGAATGTATAAAACAGTAAAAACAGAGAACTGTTGGTGCTGTTTTTGTGGTGAAGAACCAGAGCGTGAGGTAGCAGAAGCAGCAGAGGCAGCAGAAGCAGCGGAGGCTGTAGAAGCAATAGAGGCAGGAGAGTAGGAGTGAGAGAACCTCAACTGAATAGAGTGTAGCAGCATACCAATTTATACCAAGGTTGGGTTGGAGCCTCAGAACTAAACAGGACTAAAGTTATTAGGGGTAGGTGCTCCTAAGTGCAGAACCACTGCGAAATGGAGTTGGTGCTCTGGAGGTTGGAGCCTCACTGAAGTCCAAGTTGGAGCTTGGCAACTATTCACAATCAGATATATACTTATATTGTATTTATTTCATTGCATTGTCTTGAGTTTTAATAAAAGCATTAATTCCAGCTGTTGATTTATGTGTTCTGTGTATACATATACATATCTATATATGCTTTTGGCAATCACTAAAACAATTAAAAATAAGAAACACTGATTCACCCCCCCTCAGTATTTCCAACAATTGGTATCAGAGCAAGCTTCTTCATACTAGCCTAACAACTTGAAGAAGGATCCGCAGCCATGATGAGAAATCACGAAGCATCAGGAAGACCTCCTTTGTTCGATGGCACTAACTTTGGTTTCTGGAAGAAAAGAATGACCTACTATTTAATGTCCCTTGAACTTGAAGTTTGGCATTTTGTTCAAAATGAATACTGAACGACTTCCACTCTTCCAACAGACCCAGACGAGAGGAAAGCCTACATCTCAAATGCAAAGGCCATGAACTCCATCACTAGTAGAATCATTGATTCCGAGTTTACAAAAGTCATGCACTGTACCTCTGCCAAAGAAATGTGGGAGAGGCTAGTTAGCTTGTACAATGGAGACTCAAAAGTCAAAAAGGAAAAGCTTCAAACTCACAGAAGACAATTTGAAAGTTTGAGGATGGGAGATGAAGAAGATATTGTAGCATACCTCCTTCGAGTAGCTGAAGTGGTAAATTCCTTGAAAGGATTGAACGAAAAAATTGAAGAAAGTACCATTGTTCAAAAGGTATTAAGGTCTCTTCCAGACAGATTTGACTCCAAAATAAGCATTATAGAAGAAGCAAAGGATCTAGATACCCTCAAAATGGATGAACTCCATGGAATTCTCACTACCTATAAAATGAGGAAAGGTGGCCCAAGCTCCAAAGATGCAACATTCAAGGCCTCAAAGTCAAAGAAGGGGAAAGAAAGGAATGATTGTAGTGATGAGTCAGATGTGGAATCCGAATTGGCTCAATTTGTACGAAAGCTGAAGAGAGGATCTAAGCTTAAAGGCAAGTATCCTCTTATCTGTTTTAAATGCGGTAAAATAGGTCATTATGCAGCAAGATGTCCTCATACACATGACAGTGATGATGAAGGAAATTCTAAAAGAATGGCACACAAAAAGAAAGGGTTCAATAAGAAAAACTTCTTCTCCAAGAAAGATGAGTCTGATGAGGATGAGTTTATGGTCATTATAAAGAAATCAGATGAGGAAAGTGATCACGATGAAAACCAAGAAACATTATTCATGGCACTCACAGATGATGATGACTCAGGGCTGGAAGGAAATGTAGATGAACTGTTAATAAGAACCATTGAATAAAATGAGAAACTACGGAACAAAATCATTTATCTCAAAGTGGAAAATGAGGAAATAAGAAGGATAGAAGATCTCTTGGAAGCAAAGCTTAAAGAAAAAGAAGAGACTTATGAAGAACGTGAGGCCGAAATAGTGTCTCTAAGAAAGGAGTTGGGGCAAATTAAAAATGGCTGTAAAAGCTCTCAAATACTTGAGACTATTTTGAAAAATCAAAAACCTCAACATGACAAGTCTGGAATAGGTTTCAAAGGAGAATCCTCAAGCACTAAGAATAATGTGAAAAGCTATGTCGATGCACTTTCCTGCAATCCAAAAGATGAAAAAGTATGTTATCAAAAGTGCATCCCAGATCCCAAGAATGAAGAGAGAATTACTCCAAAGAAGAATGTGGAGTCGAATCATGGACACTACAACAAATACAAACCTGTACTCCACCAAGGGCCCATCGCAAATCCAAAGAACGAGGGAGGAGTAATTCCCAGGAAGGAAATCGACTCAAACCGTGGTTGCTTCAACAAGTACAAAACCATCTTTCTTGGACACTGCTTTCACTGTAAAAACTTCGGTCATCAAGCTAGACATTGTATGGCTCACAGAAGTGAAAAGACAAAGCTAAAGGACCGAATACTCAACTCATATGCCCCCAAAATGCAGGGACAAATAAAAACCTTCAATTCATTTGATCCCTTGACCAAATTTGATCTGATTTGCTCTTTCTGCTATGATAATGGACACTATGAACAAGACTGCCCACTCAAAGGAAGAAATACGAGTAGCAAGAACTCCAGCATGGACAAATGCGGCCTGGATCTATATGCTCAAAATAATGGAAACCAGTGGTTTGTAGATAGTGGGTGCTCCAGACACATGACAGGAGATAGAAGGAAGTTTGTCTCACTGAGAAAAAAGGAAGGGAATGTGTCCTTTGGAAGTGGATCAGGAAGAATTGTAGGAAAAGGAACAGTTACTTTGATCAATGGAAAAGGAAAAGCTCAAGATGCTCTGCTGGTTGACGGACTCAAACACAATCTCTTGAGTGTCAGCCAAATCTGGGATCAAGGACATAAGGCTGTTTTCAGCACCAAAGACTGTGAAATAAGGAACTCTGCCTCAGGGAAACTTGTGGAAAAATGGGTGAGAACACCAGACAACATTTACATATTTAACAAGATTCAAGAAAATAAATGCTACTTGAGTCAGACAGATGAGAGTTGGTTGTGGCACAAGTGACTTGGAGATACAAGCTTCGAAAATATTATCAATATAAGCAAGATCAAAGCTATACGAGACATCCCAAGGCTGTTCAAACCAAATTAAGCAGTATGTGGTCCATGTCAACATGGAAAGCAGACCAGAATCAGCCACAAGACAAAGGAGTTCTCTACATCGAAGCCCTTGGAGATCATCCATGCTGATGTGTGTGGGCCAACTAGAAATCAAGCACTCCAAGGAGAAAGGTACTTTGTGTTATTTGTTGATGATTATACTAGAATGATGTGGATATATTTCATAAAGTATAAATCTAAAACTTTTGAGTGTTTTAAGAATCTAAAAGCCCTTATAGAAAATGAAAAAGATTCAAAAATTAAGTGCCTTAGAACAGACAGAGGAGGAGAATTCACATCAAATGAGTTTAGAGAGTTCAGTAATATACATGGAATTAAAAGGGAATTCTCGGCTGCCAGAACACCTCAACAAAATGGGGTAGTTGAAAGAAGAAATCAAACAGTCCAAGAAATGACAAGAACAATGCTATTAGCAGCAGACTTACAGCCTAGATTCTGGAGAGAAGCAGTAGGGACAACTGTCTATACATTAAATCAAACTCAATTAAGACCAAATTGTGGAAAAACTCCTTATGAGCTATGGAAAGGAAGACTTGCTTCGGTGAAGTACTTCAAGATCTTTGGAAGCAAGTGCTTCATAAAAATAAATGATGGCTCACCCGGAAAGTTTTATTCTCGGATTGATGAAGGGATATTTCTTGGATACTCTACACAGAGCAAGGCTTACAAGTGCTACAATTATCGACTGAAGAAAATAGTGGAAAGCATTGATGTAAAGGTTGATGAAGATCTTCCAGAAAAGGAAATTGAAGAACATGAAGATGACTCTCTCATTGAAGAAGAAGAACCTAAAGAAGAAGAAATAGAAGAGGAAGAAGAAGAAAAAGAAGAGGAAAGAGAACCACCTAATACCCCTTCAAAGATGAAGTATGTCCAAAGAAATCATCCAGAAGAGCAGATCATTGGTGATAGAGATGAAGGTGTGCAGACCCAAAGAAGGATAATAATCACACCCAAGAGAAAAGTCATTGCCATCCTATCTATGATAGAACCAGAAACATTTGCAGAAGAAAGTAAGGATCCTCATTGGGTAAAAGCGATGGAAGAAGAAATGTCCCAAATTGAGAAGAACAAGACATGGGAGCTGGTACCTCGTCCAAAGGACAAAAACATAATAGGAACCAAATGGGTGTTCAAAAATAAAATGAATTAGGAAGGATAGGTTATCAGAAACAAGGCAAGACTTGTCTGCAAAGGCTATTCACAAATTGAAGGAGTTGACTTTGAAGAGACATTTGCACCAATGGCCCGTATGGAAGCTATCAGGATGTTCTTGGCATTTTATTGCTCAAGAGGATTCAAAATCTATCAAATGGACGTGAAATCAACATTTCTAAATGGGGAACTCAAGGAGGAAGTCTACATGGAGCAACCAAAAGGTTTTGATCTAACAGCAGGAAAGGACTTAGTCTGTAAGTTGAAAAAGGCTTTATATGGGTTGAAACAAGCTCCTAGAGCTTGGTATGCAAGATTGGATCGCTACCTACAACAACAAGGCTTCAAAAAGGGAGTGGCTGGAAGTAATATATACATAAAGACAAATGAAGGTAAGTTACTAGTTGCTCTTGTTTATGTCGATGATCTGGCTTTTGCTAGTAATAATGATGAAATGAGCCGTGAATTTTCTCAAAGCATGTCAAAAGAGTTTGAGATGTCAATGATAGGAGAGTTGTCCCACTTCCTTGGACTTCAAGTATCTCAAACCAGAGCAGGATTGTGTATATCTCAAACAAAATATCTAAAAGACATGCTCAAAAAATATGGAATGGAGGACAATGCACCCATGAGCACACTTATGACCACAAACTACAAATTGAGCAAAGATGATGAAGCCCCTCTAGTGGATGCAACTCATTACAGGTCAATGATCGGAGCCCTTCTATACTTAACAGCTACATGACCAGACATAATGCAAGCAGTAGAAATGGTGGGAAGATTTCAATATGCTCCCAAACAATCCCATTTATTAGCCTTAAAAAGAATTCTTAGATATCTGAAGGGAACTTTTGATTTCGGTCTTTGGTACCCAAAGAACTCAACACTAACTGTAACTGCATACACCGATGCTGATTGGGCTGGAAGTATAGATGATCGGAAAAGTACTAGTGGAAATGCATTCTTCCTAGGAAACTGTTTGGTATCCTAGCTCAACAAAAAACAGTTATCCATATCATTATCCATAGCCGAAGCCGAGTATATTGCTGCAGCAGACTGTTGTACTCAGATACTATGGATGAAGGAAGCTCTAAAAGATGTCGACATATGTATAGATCAACCGATTATCGTCTATTGTGACAACACAAGTGCTATTAGACTTAGGAAAAATCCAATGATGCACTCAAGAACCAAACACATACCAATCAAGTATCATTTCCTCTGTGAACAAGTAGCTGAACAAAACATCGTCCTGGAATATATCATTACTAAGGAGCAGATAGCTGATATTTTCACAAAACCTCTTCCTCGAGAAGCATTCGAACATCCGCGTTAAAACATGGGGGTTATTTCTTTATCATCACTCAAGTTCATTCATAAAGATGTAGTAGGATAGGGGGAGTAGGTTGACAGGGGGAGTCCATATGCATTCCCTTGCCATTGATGTCAAAGGGGGAGAGAGCAGAAGAATATTGCCATCAATAACAAAGGGGGAGATTGTTGGACACAGATTTTCATTGATGTCAATATGGAAACATTCAAGGAGTAGATAGAGCCAAGAGGAGCACACAAAGTTATCGGAGCCAAGAGGAGGATACAGATCCAACAGAGGAACAAGCAGAGCCATTAAAGCAACAGAGGACGCAAACAGCCATCGGAGGAAGCAGACAGAGCCATTAGAGGAGAAATGTATATATATATATATATATATATATATATATAAACACAAGGTTAAAGGAAACAACAGAACAATATATATATGCAGGGTTAAAGGAGTGGAGTATATATATGAATAGGAAAATGCATTATCGGAGGAGAAAACCCTATATATATGCGTAACCTTATATATATGCATTTAACGCAAACGGAGGCCATAGCATACATATTACAAATACACTATCGGAGGCGGAGCAGTATATTATATCGGCGGGTTCATTAAGTGTCACACTAGAAACCTCTGATTGCGATAAGGTATGTGGACTCGATGATCCTATTATATCGCACCCTATTGTTATGTCGCATCTGCGGTAATCGCAATGAATACAGAGTGGTCACCCTCGAACGTGCGATTGCGATTATAACACAGACCCGATGGTCCGACTGTAACACAGCTTAATGCTAGATCGCATCCGCTGGAGGATCAGCCGATTGGCCATCGGCGATGTCATGGGGTTGATGTATAAAGGACCCTCAGAAGTCTTGAACGCCGATTTTGATTGCAAGTGTGGACCCACAGCGGAATTGTGTTATGGTTGAATGCTATATCACATCTGCCCATCGCAACAATACACAAAGGAATTACACTCTCCTGAGTGCTGATTGCGATGTAAGTCACAGACCCGATGGTCTGATTACAACATGGTCCAATGTAATATCGCATCCACTATGTCGCTAGTCTCGAAGGGATGTTAAATTCACCGATTACAATGGAGCTATGGACCTGATACAACAATAGAAGCGGGTAAACTAAATTTGAAATTCGTCATTAGTGTTACTCGCCTATTTTTCATATATTTTCCTATGTAACCATGTTTTTTCTTGCGGGGTGGTTTTAAGCCGAAAGGCTTACAATGGTTGTGTCCGATGGTTCTATAAGGCTGAACGTCAAGTAAATGGGGTGATTCATGGCGAAATCGATTGCGATTGGACGTGGCTATCCATTAGATGAAGCTGAACTCTGTGCATGCCCACAATCATTGTTAAAGGAGCGTTGTTATAGTCGTAACCAGTGAGATGTGTTCTTCGTGGATTATTTGGCACTCTCTTATGAATTAACGTGTCCTATGAGCACGATGAGACAGAGGAAGCTACAGTGACAAACAAGCCAATGGTGAGGAAGCTAAAGCAGGCAAGAAGAAAGCCAAAGAGCCAACGAGTAAGCGGAAACGAATGGACAAAGGCATGAGAATGTATAAAATAGTAAAAACAGAGAACTATTGGTGTTGTTGTTGTGGTGAAGAACCAGAGCGTGAGGTAGTAGAAGCAGCAGAGGCAGTAGAAGCAACGGAGGCTGTAGAAGCAGCAGAGGTAGGAGAGTAGGAGCGAGAGAACCTCAGCTGAATAGTTTATAGCAGCATACCAGTTTATACCAAGGTTGGGTTGGAGCCCAAGAGGTTGGAGCCTCATAATTGAACAGGACTAAAGTCATTAGGGGTAGGTGCTCCTAAGTGTAGAACCACTGCGAAACAGAGTTGGTGCTCTAGAGGTTGGAGCTTCACTGAAGTCCAAGTTGGAGCTTGGAAACTATTCACAATCATATATATACATATATTGTATTTATTTCATTGCACTCTCTTGAGTTTTAATAAGAGCATTAATTCCAGCTGTTGATTTCTATGTTCTGTGTATACATATACATATCTATATATGCTTTTGGAAATCACTAGAACAATTAGAATAAGAAATACTGATTCACCCTCCCCCCAGTATTTCCAACAAGTATGTCTCAAATGAGTTTAAGAACTTCTGTGTAGTGGAAGGGATTAAATGAGAGTTGACGGCACCCCATAACCCTCAGCAAAATGGGGTGGCCAAGAGGAAGAACAAAAGCATAGTAGAGGTAGCGAGGGCGATGTTACATGATTAGGGCCTACCACTACACTTGTGGTCTGAGGCATGCAACACATTAGTTTATGTTCAGAATCGTAGCCCACATCAGATACTTGAGATGAAGGCACTAGAGGAATCTTATTCCGGTAAGAGGCCATATGTTGGTCACTTCAGGATTTTTGGGTCATCAGTGTATTGCCATGTGACCAAAGATGCATGGAAGAATATTGAGCCTACAACAGATTTGGGGATATTTGCAGGGTACACTGATACATCTCACAACTATCGGGTGTACTTTCTGACTAGCAGGATGACAGTGGTTTGCAGGGATGCCAGATTCGATGAGGGGAAGGCCATGCGAGTTTCCCTTGAGAGGGAGCTTGAGCTAGTGGTAGATGAGGAGCTTTTAGCTCCTAAGGTTGAGGAGCTTCAGATTTATGTGGAGAAACCACATGTAGAGGATTCGGGAGTGGAGACATCCACTCAGGCAGAGTCTTCCAAAGAGGGAAGAAAGTGCATCAGACAGGCTGACAGTTTGTTGGATGATGCATGGGAGAATGTGGGAGCACCCACTTCGTAGTGCAGGCAGAGGAGGTCACCTGAGAGGTACACTGGATACATGGCTCTTATGGGAAAATTTGTTGTGATAGATCCATATTCCTTTAAGGAAGTAGTGCAACATTTTGTTTGGGTTGATGACATGGTGGAGGAGTATGACTCCATACTTCATAACAGTGTTTGGGATGTGATCCTGAGACTAGAGTACAAGTAAGTGGTGAGATCCCATTGGCTTTACAAGGTAAAGAAAGTTGCAGATGGTAGCGTGCAGAAGCATAAGGTTGGATTTGTGGCCCGTGGCTTTTCACAGGTAGAGGGGATTGACTATGATGATACCTTTTCTCCTGTTGCAAGGTACTCATCAATCATATCTATATTCGCACTATCAGCTCAGATCGGTTGGAAGATACATCAGATGGATGTGAAGAAAGCCTTCCTTAATGGCATGATTGAGGAAGAGGTGTACATAGAGCAGCCTGAAGGTTTTGAGACCTTTGACCGTGAGTCACATGTGTGTCAGCTCAAGAGAGCGTTGTATGGTGTTGAATCAAGCACCACGTGCCTGGTACACTAGGACAGATAGCTACTTCACCAGGTTGGGCTTCAAAAAGAGTGAAGTGGATGTGAACCTGTACCATATAGTGGTGGAAGGTACATTTTTTTATCATTGTACTTTATGTTGATGATCTCATACTGACAGGTGATGATCAACTGATCAATTCTTGCAAGGAGGGCCTTGCAAGAGATTTTGAGATGAAGTACATGGGGCTCATGCATTACTTTCTTGGCATAGAGGTATGACAAGTAGACGGGGAGTCTTTTGTGTCTCAGGGTAAGTATGCCAACGAGATACTTAGGAGATTCCACATGGAGAGCAACAAACCCATGGAAACTCCTTTAGTAGGTAACTGGAGGAAGAAGGATGCCACTTTAGGGGAAGTAGTGGAAGCTATTGTTTACAGGTAACTTGTGGGTTCATGCATACACTAGGTGAACACATGACCGGATATGTGTTATGCAGTTAACCAACTTAGTCAGCGATGGTTAGGCCTACCAAGCTATATTGGAAGACGAAAAATCATGTGTGTAGATACCTCAGGGGCACTTCTCAATATAGATTATGGTACAGACGGATAGAGGGAGTGAAGCTTCAAGGCTTCACCAATGTAGATTGGGTAGGGAGTCCATCCGACAGGAAGAGAACATTAGGAGGGATCTTCAGTATGGGTCAGTGACAGTTTCTTAATACAACAGGAAATAGATATCCTAGTTGGTTTGTTTAGTCAACAATTGGATCCAACTATGATTTACTACGATAATCAAAGTTGTATCAAACTATCTAAAAATCCAGTTTTTCATGATCGGTCCAAGCATATTGATATATGATATCATCATCTTATATATTGTGTATTGAGGTAGATTATGTTGCTAGAGTACATTCCCACGGAGGAGCAAGATGCTGACATTATGACAAAGGCATTGTTAAGATGTAAATTCGAGTTTCACAGAAATAGGATCGAGGTAGCTGATAATCCCTTTCTTATTGAGAGGGAGTGTTGAGAAATAGCAACAAGAAATTCTAGTTTAATGCGTCCTTGAATTAAAATTGAATTTTATTCTCATAGAAACTTGTAAATAGTTAATTAAGTTTAATTAACTTAATTAGATTAGGAATTTCGAGTTGGAAGTATTTATGAAGTCATGTATATGTTCTCCCTAAGTTTTAGGGGTCCAGGATGAGTTTAATTGTGAGTTGTAATTAGATAAATTAGTTTATTGAGTTATGTTGAGTTAAATTAGTTCCAAAATATTTGTGGAACTTGTTATCACTCAGGTTGTTCCCTTTGACTCCTAAGGGAATACGGCCGAGGTAACCACAGACCAATATTTTAGATGCAGGTCCTAGCCTACCTGCATCCAGAGAGGGCTCTCTCTTTATGGTTTAGCTTTGTTTGGGGATATTTTTAGGCTAGTTATGAAGTACAGAGTTTGTTTTAAGTTTGGTAGGATGGATGGTGTCATTCGATGGAATAGGGTGCAAATCTAAGAAGTTTAGTCCATTGGGCAATGGAGTCCATGAGGATGAGCTGGATATGGTTTCTTTGACAAGAAGAGGTGCTACAAATCAGGGAATCAGTCATGGAACAGTCTCCAAGCTGAAGTCAGATGGAATGGGGTCAGAGGTGAAGGGCAACTAAGAATCCTTCATCTGACAGAGGGAAAGTGAATGATTAAGACCAAGAAGAAATTAAGGATTTCTTAGCCTGCAATCAAGATGTGATAACTAGGGAAACAGGAGAAATTAAGTATTCACTGTTTGTGCTAATTATGAAGAAAACATAGAAAATAACAGAGATTGAACACAGAATACAGTTACGTAAATTCTGGGCTATTCCTTTTCCCTGATATTTAGATTATGAAACATGTATGATATAGAAAGACAGAAATTGAAGACACAAGCAAGAGAAAGACTTATTGATCCACAGAATGATTCAAGAATTTTGTAACATAGCTCCCTGTCATCAATCCCACATCCAGAGTTCAGCAGCAATGCATTCTAGCGGCTTTTTATTCAGAATATTCACAAAGTTATAGTGCGGTTCAGAAATGAATTACAAACCAACAACAACCAACCCTCAATGCATCGCTTGGGGAGGTATTTATAAGCAAAATATCTATAAACAAGATCTTGGAGAAGATCTGAGGAAAAAATATCTAGATTAACCTAACTTCTACTGCAAGTAATGTAAAATATCTAGCTACTGCTGCACTGGAGGCAGCCACATCAAAATTTGGCTCGAAAGGCGTCCTTGGTGGCTCTGCGCCGACTATGAGCAATAACTGCTCTTTAATCTCTAATCTGCTGCTCTTATTCGGCTCTGCTTTCATTAACTGTGATCTAATTTGGCTTTTATGGACTTTTAACTCTAGTACTAATACTCTTGACTTTGTTGGATCCGATACTCTTTAACTGGACTGATACACTTTAATGCTGCATCTGATACTCCTTTTCTGCTAAATCGCCCTTGCTTTATCACTTTATGGCGAAATGTGACTGTTGCTATCTTCTTTATTGCTTCCTGCAGGCTTAGAAGGTCTATCGGTGCTGGTCGATCAAAACATGATAAAAAAGGAAGAGGAATTCATAATAGTGGAGGATTTGTGGACTGGTAGTTTGTGCTGAGGCCGTGCTCGTTGTCCGAAGCCAATTTTTGTTTCCGCGACATTTTTGTGTGCCCTTTTTTTGTGATGGCGTTAGCATGACATCATTGGCAGGTCTCGGGTACAGCAAGATGACGTGGCAACTAACTGGGGCGATGACGTGGCACATGACACGGTGGCAGGGTGGGGACGCAGGTAGATGACGGTAAGTGGTTTTATCGGACCACCTTTTGTACGGGGGCGGTAAGTGTCAGAGGAGGCCCGATGCAATGAAGACAGGGCACGCGTCCCTGCGTATGGCGGTAAAACCACCCTCTATCGGACGCTAACATCCCGCCACCTCGCCGCTTCCGTCCACCGTCGGATCGGGGAGAGCGGATCGGAGGGCCGATGGAGTGCGAAGCTGGCGGCAGGTTAAATGGGCAAAAGCGACTGTAAGCGGGAGAAATATGATTTAAAAGGGCGGGAGTGATTACTTTTAATAAAAGGAAATGGATAAATGCGGGTCGTTGGATCATGCATAGGCGGATCGGACGGCTGAGGATAAGTCGCAATATCGCATCGGCGGGGGGCTATGGACATGGGCCTTTATACAAGCGCGACAACAATATTGCGATATTGCTTCGGATGCGATAGCGATATCGCATCGGCAAAGGATCGGAGGAATGATATATATGGGCCAAATAACTTTGTGACTGCTGAATGCGATAATCGCATCGGAGAAATGGTATTCGGGGAGCATGTAAAGGGCCAACACTTTGACTGCCACAACCTCCGACAGTGATATTGCGTCGGAGGGGGGCATGTTAGATCGGAGAAATGTTTATAAATCGGCTAAGGGTTTTTGCAATCAGACAAGGGTCCAAAGCGATCGGAAGGGATGAATAATGTTGAAAAGATGGTTTTTATACATCAGAGGAGGGATTTGATGCATAGGAAGGAGTCCAATGCATTGGAAGATAGCTAAAGAGGCGAAATGAGGGTTCTTACTAAGTTTCAGGCAAACTTAGTAATTCCCAAGCAATATTTATGGTTATATTTCAACCAGAGGGAGGGGATATGTATATAAAGGGGAATTTTATTATATTTTTAGTATGGGAAGGGAAAATAAAGAGGGATTTACATAATAAAGTTAGAAATTAGTATGAAATTGAGAAGAAAGCGCTAAGTATGAGAAACTTAGGGTTTTAAAGGGAAAAAAGGAGTTTAATGGAGAAATCTAGGAATATTGAGCAGATCCCAATATCCTTGGGGAAATTAGTGAATGATCTGGGGAAAAGGATGAAGGGGAAGTTAGTCATGCCTCGCTTGAGCTGCTCCAAGGGAAAGCTGCCTTGCATTTGTGACTTGAAGTAGATTGAACATTTTGAAACACAAAATTGATCACAATCCTTCATTCTGCAACCTCAAAACTGTCTACCCAACCTACTTACCTAACATTTTGTCTTCTTTTTGGATGGGTGCACTTGGACTAGCAAACCCAGCTTTTCTCTTTTTCTTTTAGCTATCCTTCTATCTAAATCTACCCTTATTTCTTCCAGGGGCTCAGATTAAGCTGTTGAGCACCCTAGCTTCTCTACCTATCTAACAATCTGCCAAGATTAAATAGTTTGGACAGATATTTATTCTCTATCTCTAAAACAAGCAATTTAAACCTAGGGAGGCCAAGATTAAGCTGTTTGGCCTTCCCTTAACTGTGAAATCCTTCAAAAATGGAACTTTTGCAGCATGGAAAAGATGAACATTTTTGGCACTTCCACTGTCAATCATGAAAAATGACACCTATTGGAATAGGAGGCTAATAGTGGCTCCACTTGGGGATGGCTTTTCCTTGTGAAAAGTCAAGAACAACAGGTCAGATGGCCTTATATTCAACTGTTGCTGTATTCTGAAAACTTCCCTTTGCTGGTTGCCTTATTTATATATATAATAGCAGACTTGAAGAGCTTAGGGCCTTCTCTTCGGGCTTCAACTGCAGCAAGCTACTATCCAAACAAAAAACCAAAAATCCTACCTACTTACTCTTAATCAGCATTCTGTTTGCTGGTTAGGTGAAATGAAACAGCCAGTGCAGCCACTTAAGCATTATATACATCAGTGACTTTTGTTTCTTGTGCTTGCTGGTGCTTAAAATAGAGATCTTGCAATCAGATATAGCTGTGTTAACCTTTGAGAAGGTAAGGAAATTGCTGATCTCCTTTGCTGAATCTAGACACTGTACAAAAGGGTCCTGCAAAATATATACATGATTCTTGGGTGGAATTAAACAATTGTAGAAAGGCTTAGGATAGCTATCATGCCTTGGAATCGGGCAATCACTTTCAACTTGATTTTGACCCTTACAGCCTGCTAATGGAGAAGAGCACTGATTTCCTCCATCATTTAATCTGTCAGCAGATGAATTATACAAAACCTGGAATGATGCCTGCAATTTATTACATACAGGTTCAGATGGAACCTGGCAGATTTGTGCTTGCTGCTCCTCCTTCTCTTTAAACAATTCAGATGACTTAAAACAAAGCGGCAGGGAAACAACTTGGATCATTTGATCACATGCTGCTGCTTCCAAGTCTCCTTCTGAAATCTGACATTTAGTGGCATTTTGGGGCTGCAAGACTAGAGGTAATGCATTATGAGCAAGGATTTGACTCTCCTCTAGATGGTCAATATCAAAACTTGTTGACATTTGATTACACACTGCATGATAGTTATCCTTAATAAACTGAAAAGATTCAAAACAAAATGGTAAAGTTCCTTCGCTGGTTTCAAAATTTTCTGCATTTTCCTCCTCCTCTTCATAGCTGAAATGAACAGGCCGATCACTGGATTCAGGCTGCTGAACCTGAACTTTCGTTTCTCCCAAAATAGCTTCTGTTTCCTCTGCAAGGTTAATATGGATTTGAGGAGCATATTCATCATCATATAGATCATATTTTGGTAGACAACTGAAAGAAGAAAAGCTACTATATTCACACAGTAGATTAGGAGATTGCTCCTCCACATATGGCTCTATGAATATGTCATCTGATTTGGCAAAAATTTGTTCGTGAATATCAATTCTTTCCCTCTGCAAAACAGATGTGTCCTGGCGCTCTAGACATTCAACTTTCAATGTGATCTTCTGTATCATTTCCTCTGATTCTTTTATCAAACTATGAAGTTTTTCCTCTTTCTCTGCTTTCCGCTTTTCTTCTCTGATCTTCAGATTTACCTCTACGTCTACTGCCATGTCCTGCATTTGTTTCATAGTGGATGGGCTTCTTTCTCTCAGAAGAAATTCAATCTCTTAATCAAAAGCTCTTGGATAATGCAGTAGAGCTAAATCAGGAGGAGGTCTTATATTTAATGGCATTGAATGATAGATTTGATTGAATCTGTCTAAAAATTGTTGAACTGTTTCATCTGGAAGCCTTTTTAACTGATTATATTCTTCTATGAGCATGAGGAGATTGACTTTGATCATCCACCTATCAAGGAAGAGTTTGAGAAACTGCTCAAGACTTGAGATGCTAGCTTCAGGCAAGGTTTTGAACCAAGTCCTAACTTTGCCTTGCAAAGAAAGGGCGAAAAGCCTAATACTAACATCCTCGTCATCTACTTCAAATATGTTAAGATAATCTTCAAAAGCTTGGATATGCTTTTGGGCAGTAACACCATTCTCTCCATCAAATCTTGGGAGATACTTGGGATGATCTCTAGGTAAAGGATTGAGCGTGGGAGGCAAAATGAGTGGCTTATATCTATCAGGAACTCTACGAGGCACGGGAATATGTACAGGGATTGGATTATTGGGCTCAATTTTTGGTTTCTCCTTGGGTGTATGATGATCTTCAATGGAATTAGAAGACTGCTGTTCAGATGCGCAAGGAGACTTTTCAACAACATTTTTCAAAGGAATATTATAAAAATTATCTCTAAAATACAATATACAAAGCAAAATCTTACGGATGAGAAAGAACATAATCTCTTGGATAACAATCCAGGTCAAAAGCCTGATCTTTTCATACAGTTCTTTCGGGTTCATTTCTCCAGTGGAGTCTTGATTGTGAAAAAGATGTGGAGTCGCCAGGTGGATGATTTAACCTTGGTGTGTCTGATCCCTGTCCACCATCACAGATTAGATCTAAACGTGAAAAATGATTCTAAAGAAAATGTTCAATTTCTCCAGGAAAGAGAATTTTGAGAATTTTATGATTATTTTTTATTTTTTTGGGATTTTCAAAACAACTTAAAGATTTTATTTAAGAGGCGAACTGGTCAAGTATTTGGATTTGCAGTAATAAACAAATGATTCAGCTCCCCAGTGGAGTCGCCAATGATGTTATCACTCAGGTTGTTCCCTTTGACTCCTAAGGGAATACGGTCGAGGTAACCACAGACCAATCTTTTAGATGCAGGTCCTATCCTACCTGCATCCAGAGAGGGCTCTCTCTTTATGGTTTAGCTTTGTTTGGGGATATTTTTAGGCTAGTTGTGAAGTACGGAGTTTGTTTTAAGTTTGGTTGGATGGATGGTGTCATTCGATGGAACAGGGTACAAATCTAAGAAGTTCAGTCCATTGGGCAATGGAGTCCATGAGGATGAGCTGGATATGGTTTCTTTGACAAAAAGAGGTGCTACAGAGCAGGGAATCAGTCATGGAACAATCTACAAGCTGAATTCAGATGGAATGGGGTCAGAGGTGAAGGGCAACTAAGAATCCTTCATCTGACAGAGGGAAAGTGAATGATTAAGACCAAGAAGCAATTAAGGATTTCTTAGCCTGCAATCAAGATGTGATAACTAGGGAAACAGGAGCAATTAAGTATTCACTGTTTGTACTAATTATGAAGAAAACATAGAAAATAACAGAGATTAAACACAGATTACAGTTACGTAAATTCTGGGCTATTCCTTTTCCCTGATATTTAGATTATGAAACATTTATGATATAGAAAGACAAAAATTGAAGACACAAGTAAGAGAAAGACTTATTGATCCACAGAATGATTCAAGAATTATGTAACATAGCTCCCTGTCATCAATCCCACATCCAAAGTTCAGTAACAATGCATTCTAGTGGCACTTTATTCAGAATATTCACAGAGTTACAGTGCAGTTCAGAAATGAATTACAAACCAGCAACAACCAATCCTCAATGCATCGCTTGGGGAGGTATTTATAAGCAAAATATCTACAAACAAGATCTTGGAGAAGATCTGAGGAAAAATATCTAGATTAACCTAACTTATACTACCAGTAATGTAAAATATCTAGCTAATGCTGTGCTAGAGGCAGCCGCATCAAAATTTGGCTCGAAAGGCATCCTTGGTGGCTCTGCGCCGACTATGAGCAATAACTGCTCTTTAATCTCTGATATGCTGCTCTTATTCGGCTCTGCTTTCATTAACTGTGATCTGAATTGGCTTTTATGGACTTTTAACCCTGGTACTGATACTCTTGACTTCGCTGGATCCGATACTCTTTAACTGTATTGATACACTTTAATGCTGCATCTGATACTCCTTTTCTGCTAAATCGCCCTTGCTTTATCACTTTATGGCGAGATATGACTGTTACTGTCTTCTTTATTGCTTTCTGCGGGCTTAGAAGGTCTATCGGCGCTGGCCGATCAAAACATGATAAAAAAGGAAGAGGACTTCATAATAGTGGAGGATTTGTGGACTGGTAGCTTGTGCTGAGGCCGTGCTCGTTGTCCGGAGCCAATTTGGGTTTCCGCGGCATTTTGGCGCGCCCTTTTTTTGTGATGATGTCAGCATGACATCATCGGCGGGTCCCGGGTACAGCAAGATGACGTGGCAGCTGACTGGGGCGATGACGTGGCACATGACACGGTGGCAGGGTGGGGACGCAGGCAGACAACAGTAAGTGGTTTTATCGGACTGCCTTTTGTATGGGGGCGGTAAGTGTCAGAGGAGGCCCGATGCAATGAAGACAGGGCACGCGTCCCTGCGTATGGCAGTAAAACCACCCTCTATCGGACGCTAACATCCCGCCACCTCGCCGCTTCCGTCCACCGTCGGATTGGGGAGAGCGGATTGGAGGGCCGACGGAGTGCGAAGCTGGCGGCAGGTTAAATGGGCAAAAGCGACTGTAAGCGGGAGAAATATGATTTAAAAGGGCGGGAGTGATTACTTTTAATAAAAGGAAATGGATAAATGTGGGCCATTGGATCATGCATAGGCAGATCAGACGGTTGAGGATAAGTCACAATATCGCATCAGCGGGGGGGGGCTATGGACATGGGCCTTTATACAAGCGCGATAGCGATATTGCGATATCGCTTCGGATGCGATAGCGATATCGCATCGGCAAAGGATCGAAGGAATGATCTATATGGGCCAAATAAATTTGCAACTGCCGAATGTGATAATCGCATCGGCGAAATGGTATTTGGGGAGCATGTAAAGGGCCAACACTTTGACTACCGCGACCTCCGACAGCGATATCGCGTCGGTGGGGGGTACGTTAGATCGGAGAAATGTTTATAAATCGGCTAAGGGTTTTTACAATCAGACAAGGGTCCAAAGCGATCGGAAGGGATGAATAATGTTGAAAAGATGGTTTTTGTACATCATAGGAGGGATTTGATGCATAGGAAGGAGTCCAATGCATTGGAAGATAGCTAAAGAGGCGAAATGAGGGTTCTTACTAAGTTTTAGGCAAACTTAGTAATTCCCAAGCAATATTTATGGTTATATTTCAACCAGAGGGAGGGGATATGTATATAAAGGGGAACTTTATTATATTTTTAGTATGGGAAGGGAAAATAAAGATGGATTTACATAATAAAGTTAGAAATTAGTATGAAATTGAGAAGAAAGCGCTAAGTATGAGAAACTTAGGCTTTTAAAGGGAAAAAAGGAGTTTAATGGAGAAATCTAGGAATATTGAGCAGATCTCAATATCCTTGGGTAAATTAGTGAATGATCTGGGGAAAAGGATGAAGGGGAAGTTAGTCATGCCTCGCTTGAGCTACTCCAAGGGAAAAGGATGAAGGGGAAGTTAGTCATGCCTTGCTTGAGCACTTCCACTGTCAATCATGAAAAATGACACCTATTGGAATAGGAGGCTAACAGAACTAATAGAGATTTAACACTTAGTTGGTGCACTAGTGCATCCACAAGTGTCACTCTAGTTAACTGAAGATTCCCTCATGAGAAACTCATGCATGTCGATTCTGAGAAAGACCCAGTTAAGACTAGAGTGCAGGGACAATGTACTATCAGTTGTATTATTTACTAGAGTGTAAATATCATGCATGCATCATAGATTGGTCCTATGTTTGGATTGCGTAGTTTTGGAAGAATGAATTCCCTTTAAATACAGGCTATTCATCCTAGGAATTATGAAAAATATTAGGGGCTTGGAGAGTTGTTGAATAGGCTAAGGATTTAGCTTGAGCTAGCTTGTGAGCTAAGAGAGTTGAACATACTTGTGCAAAATCATTCTAGTGAGAACAAGATTTGTATCTTCACTCATATTTCTGATATATGAAATACATATGGTGGGGTTTCGAGCAGTGGCTTTCTCTAGATACATATTTTGTTATGTGCCATTGATTTATCTTCTTCTTGTTCATATTGTTTTCATCGATTTATTGGCTTCCACTGGTTGAAAGTAGAATTACATTCTTGTCATGTGCTTCAGTACATTACATGAGGTTGTGAATCTACAGGTTTGTCTACAGTATTTACAAAAAATATTCTTAGAAGTTACTCTTTTGAGACTTTCTTTGGCAATTTTCAAGCACAAGAATCTCCTTTTTTATTTGAATCTGTTTGATTTCAAATTGAAGATATCTCCCAAACAGATTCTTCTAAGTGTATTAATGTTGTAGAAAACCTTGTAAATAAGCATGATAGTTTATTTTGGACTCTTTATTTTGATGGATTGAAATATAATGAAGGTGCAGGAGTTGGTTTCATCTTAGTTAACCCTTATGGAGAAAATACTATGCTAGCTTGCATATTGGAATTTGATTGTACCAATAATGTTGCCGAATATGAAGCATTGGTACATGGCTTACAGAAATCCATTAGTCTTGATATCAAATACCTTAAAGTTTTTGGTGACTCAAAGATTGTTAGAAACAACATCCATTGTGTTTCTAGTCACCTTAAGCATTACCAATCTTTGATCCAAGACCTCACTTCTCATTTCACTACATTCAACATAGCTCCTATCCCAAGAATACAAAATGCTAGTGTTGACCTCCTAGCAAACGTTGCTTCCAAACTCATTCCACCTGAAGATTTCAGTCTTGATAGATTTTTTATTGAATTAATTTTTCGCCCCTCCATTCCAGACAACATTACTAATTGGCGTGTGTTTAATGATGACAATGACATCTTGAGTTTTCTAACATCTGAAGGGTCTTACTCTGATCAAATTATTGATGAAGATGAGCATGACAAGCAGTTGAATAAATCTTTTGAGGAAAATTCTTTACCTAAACCTATAGTGAAATTGGAAGATTTATATGATCTCAAATATAGGTTCAAAAAGGTAACTAATTGCAAGCTTCAAAGTTCGACTTTGAGATTTGAATTGGTTAACTTAAGATTTGATCATAAATCTCAGAACATCAATTTAGGCCTTGGAATTTTACTAGATGAAAGATATTCTTTCATTCATTTGTTGAAAGGATAAAAAAATATATTTGTATGGAATTATGATGATCTGAAAGCCTATGACACATCCATCATTCAACACACCATTCCTTTGTTGCTATATGTCAAGTCAATTCAACAAAAGCTCAGGAAAATTCACCCTAACTTGGATGCTTATATTAAAATTGAATTGAATAATCTTCTCAAAGCCAAAATCATTTTTCCGGTTAGACATTCCAAGTGGGTCTCAAACCTTGCGCCAATTATAAAGAAAAATGGAGATATTTGTATTTGTATAGATTTTAGAACTTTAAACAAAGAATGTGAAAAAGATAAGTTTCCTTTACCTCCAATGGAACAAATTTTAAAATTTGTTGTTGGTTCTAAACTAATGTCATTCTTAGATAGTTTTTCAAGTTACAAATAGATTCTTGTACATCCATATGATAGACTAAAAGTGTAGGAATTTACAGGGTAAGTTCCTTAGATAGAACACCAAAGGACACCACTCACAAACAGATCATAGATCAGTACACCAGTATTATTGACGTGGTTAAAACCCTCAAAGAGAGAAATAGTCCACGACCTGAGCCAACGCAGACACTTCAGGAAATTTATTAATGTAAAAGAAAGAAAATTTACATAAGTTTCTCTCATGAACGAACACCTAACAAATGACCCTCCATGCTCTTAAAATAGATATCATGACCAATCAAGTGTTAATCCACGGATCAAGTGGCAGTAATATCGAGGAGAGGATGAATCGTCAGATAACTTTATGTCTAGAACATATCACGACTGTCAGATTGTAAGTTACAAAAAGTACATACTAAAGAAACACACTTTACCTAATTATACACTAGACCAAGTTGTACTTAATTATTTCCTATGTGTTAGAATATCCTAAAATCCCCCCTTAAGAACAAGTTGGGATAGGATTGAAGGATGTACAAACATGACACAATAAGAGAAGTAAGGAGGCATTAGAGCTTATCCCCCCTTAGTGACAACTTCCTGAACTCCAACCATAAATCGAAGTTTAGTAAACTTCACCTCTGTGAGAGCCTTTGTAAAGATGTCTGCAACTTGATCATCGGTTGAACAATATTGCACTTCAAGGACATGGTAATGAATGGGATTTATGATGAAGTGCATGTGTAGTTCAATGTGTTTGTTGCGCTGAAGTTGGACTGGATCCTTGCATAGTTGAATGACACTTTTATTATCACACCAAAGTGTAGTCGGATGTTGCTGCTGAAAGCCAAACTCTAACAGGATCTGACAAAGCCACAGGGCTTCCTTACTAGCTTCAACAGTGCCACAATACTCTTCTTCCGCTGAAGAAAGAGAAATGGCACTCTATTTCCTGCAAGCCCATGTAATAGTTCCAGAACCAAGAGTGAAAACATAACCTGCAATAGACTTCCAATCATCAGGGTCACCAGCCCAATCATAATCAGTGAAACCAACCAATAGAAGAGATGCTTCTATACTATAATCAATCCCAAACTGAACTGTACCTCGAACATAACGAAGTATTTTTTTAGCTTCTTTCCAATTAATTTCATGTGGGTTTTTCATAATTCGAGCAACAAGGCCAATAGCAAAGGAAAGATCAAGACGAGTATGGGTCAGATACAAAAGTTTTTCAACAAGTTGATCGTATAAGGTAGTATCAGCTTCAGGGTTAGTACAAGTGACTGAAAGTCTGGCTCCATACTGAAAGGGAGAAGGTGTTCGAATTATGGTCCATGTGTTGTCCTTGATGGCAACCCACATACAGGTCAGTTCAGAGGTAACAGGGTAATGACACAAAAGAATAGGATGATGGGATAAAGGATTACATATTAGAATCAAGAAATTGAAGAAAGAGAATTTTTTGATTTGTATACGTTGGTTAACCTAGTCCAAGTCACGTATACACATAGGTACACAGAATAAAAGGCGCGTATACATATGCACATAGTTTCACAGAAGGAAATCGCATATGGGATGGAAAATTAAGGCTAAAGAATACCAAGGGTCCATACCAGGGTATTAGCCCACAATATTGAGGGGAATAACAGTTACTTGATTCCGTCTAAGAATACCATAGGTTCTAAGTGTTGTTTTGGTGCATGGTATTGACAAAGACTCTAGTATATAAGGAGGAGAAGATCAAAGGGATAAGTGTGCAAGTGAAAGGGTTTTTCATGAATATTTTTATCTGAAGTATATTTTGTGTTGTAAGGGCTATGGTTATCATATAGATCTAAAACATCTTTGAACCTTTGGATACAATGTTTGATCAAGATCATGAGACCTTAAATGACTTATCATTTTATGATCTGATATGGACGAGCTAGATCTGAATGTTAACACATGTTTTATTCTTTAAATGCTATGATCTGGGTATATCAGAAGTCTTGAAAAGTTGTGAAGTTATACGTCATTATTTTCATATCTATACGCAGGTTCACCTCGGTGAAGGCGCATATACATGCGGATTCGACACTTCCAAGTAGCGTATGCAGAGGAAGGTCTTGTTCTTCAAAAATGACAGATCTATCTGATCAATGTTGTTTTTTTATTGATGTTTGTCAATGATGTCTTCATTAAATATGAAGTAAAATTGATTGTATAAGGATATTGAGCCTGGCTGATTGATTGATTGAGTAAGAAGGGTGATCTTTGCTGCTATTTGTTTCGAACTTTCTAACATGACAGTATATCTTCAGAATGTCTTTGGGTAGTACATTTTTTGGTTTAGAATTTTTATGATTCAGTATCTTTAGAGGTATACACAGTTTGGGTTACAGAAAGCGGTGTATACACACAGGTTGTCCTCATTGAAGTAGCGTATACATTATGACATGATTTTTTAGGTTGTAGTTGGTTTTGGTTATTGATGCAATATTCTGGGTTCAGCTTTGTGTTCTGGTGATAGTGATCTGATTGTTCAAATTGATTGATTGTGTTTTGCTTCAGAGTTGATAAGGTTGAGTGATTGGTAGATGCAGTTGTATTTGATGGTTGTATTGCAGTGGTGATTGATTTTGAACTTCATTGTTACTGATGGGTCCAGTTTAAAAATTTGATGAAATGTGGCCTACATATTGTGTTGATGTGTACCAGGAGTATCTAGTCTGAAAAACTATGAAACATGGTCCTTGAAGAAAGAGTGAAGGTGGTAGCCTTCTGTAGTTCAGTGCCTACGTACTGGTAAACATATCAGCCAATGCAAGAGCTAGGGGGTTGGATCTCCCTTCCAGTAGAAGCTGGAAAACGAGTGAAGGTTGTAGCCTTCAGCAAGTACATGCATGCGTACTAGAAAAAAATTGCACCAGTACAAAACTTGTAAACACTTTTTAATCAGAAGATTGAAGACTGAGACGACAACAACAGTGGTTTTTCCCACATTGGGTTTCCACCTAAAAAATCATGGTGTTCATGTGTGCTTCTTATGTGTGTTGATCTATTCTATTCTTACTGCATCTGTTTACTGCTTAGAGTAAATGCATCACACTCTGATTTAAGTTCAACAAACAACGAATTATTTTTTTTACAAGTTTATTATCTATACGTTGGTTTCATTCATTATAGGTGCAGACATACGTTGCATGGTTTCCGTAAAATAGTGCATACAGTTTGAAAAGGAAAATTATTATTTTGAAAGTTTAAAATACTGATTCACCACCCCTCTCAGTATTTTTCCCAACAATTGGTATCAAAGCAGGTCCTTCAGAAGAAGCTTTATCGCTTTAAGGAAGATCTCTCAAGATGATAAATCACAAAGGAATGGGACTTATCAGACCACCAATCTTCAACAGAAATAACTTAGCATATTGGAAGATAAGAACCACGGCCTATCTTCAGTCACTTGGAGCTGATGTTTGGGAAATTGTGAAAGGAGGATATCAATATCCAGCAGTAGTTCCCACAGATCCAACAAAAAATAAATCATATGAAACCAATTCCAAAGTCTTCAATGCATTATTGGGAAGTCTATTAGAATCAGAATTCGTCAAAGTCATGCAACTCAACACAACCAAAGAAATATGGGAAAAAATCATTCAGAGCTACGAAGGAGACTCCCAGGTAAAACGTGCTAAGCTCCAAACTCTTAAAATTCAATATGAAACTCACAAGATGCATAGTGATGAAAGTATTGCTAATTAATTTTTACGAGTAGATGAGATTGTAAATTGTATGAAGAATCTGGGTGAAGAAATAAAGGAGGCTACTATAGTAGAGAAAATTTCAAGATCTCTATCTTCTAAATTTGAATCAAAGTATCAGCCATTGAAGAGAAGCAGGATCTACAAACTGTTACTGTAGTTGAACTTCATGGAATTTTAACTACCTTTGAAATGAGGAAAGGGTGTCCATCAGAAATTAGAGAAGTCGCTTTCAAAGCCTCTACAAAGGGAATAGAAAAGGAAGATCTCAAGGAATCAGGATATATATCAGAAGAAGATGAAGTAAACTTTGTGAAGAAACTTCAACTGGGTACCAGAAGATTCAAAGGTAAGCTTCCCTTCAATTTGTTTTTCTTTTGATAGAGTTGGTCATTATGTTACTAAATGTCCTCATAAAGGTAACCATGACAAAGGAAAGGATTATGCAAAAGGTAATAGGAAACAATTTGTTAATATAAAAAGTTATTATACTCATGAAGATAGTGATGGCCTGTCTAATAGAGATGAAAGTGAATTTGATCAAGATATTAAACTACTCATGGCTTATGAAAATGATAAGTATATTGATGTCTTAGAAGAAGAAGATTTTCTTGAAGAAATCACTCAACTCAAAATCTGCTTGGAAGAAAAGAATATAGTCATAGACATTTGGCACATCAACTCAAGGAAAGGGAAAAGCACAATGAAAAATTAGAGTGTGAAGTAGTGAGTCTAAGAAATGAACTTGAGAAGACAAAATCTATGAATCTTAGATTTGCTAAAGGATAAGAAACCTTAGATGAAATCATCAAGGTTCAGTGTTCTCCTCTTATAAATACTGGTCTTGGATACATTGGAGAAACATCCCAACTAGAAAAGTCTTCAACCATCACTAGAAGTTATCTTAATGCAGCAAAAACCAGTCAACAATGTGTCAATCCTCAACAAAAGCCTAAAGTTACTCCCAGGTAAATCATGCTCATTCTACTCCAAGGGTGAACATCAATAGAAGCACTAACCAAAAGGTGAACAATACCAAAAGATTTTATGATCACATAAATTTCTTCTTTAATGGACAATGCTTTTCATGTCATAACTTTGGTCATAAGGCTTCTCAATGTGTTTCTTACAAAACTATCATGACTAGAGAAGCAAGAAAACAAAGGAGCATGACAGGAATCAAGAAGAGCTCTTATAATAAATTTTCACCTCTTGAAGATGAAATTGAATGTTCATTTTGAAATAACTTTGTTCATGGAGAATCTGAAGGCAAGAGAAAATTTTGGCCAACATATCAAGGGAGAAAACATCATCAAACTCCAAGGTATGGAAAAAGAAATAATTTCAGTTAGAAAGATGTGGCATATCTCTGTTTGCAGAAGGACAAGAAAATCAGTGGTACATTAATAGTGGATGCTCTAAACACGTGACAGGTGATAAAGATAAAATTCTTTCATACAATTATTTAGAAAAGGAAAATAATGTCTCTTTTGGAAATGACACATCAACTGTCATTAAGGGAAAAGGATCTATTTATCTAAAAGAAAAGGTTAAAGCTGGAAATGTTATGTATGTTGATGGATTAAGCCATAACTTATTGAGTGTTAGTCAAATGTGTGATCAAGGAAATGAAGTTGTGTTTCGATCAAAAGAATGTGTGTTTTGTGAGATTGACACAGGAAATACCATAATCAAGGTACAAGAACTCAAAGCAATCTGTATATACTAGAAGGAGGTCAAGAACAATGTTATTTAAGCAAAACAGAAGAGAACTGGTTATGGCACAGAATATTGGGGCATCTAAGATTTTCCCAAATAAGAAAATCATGCAAGCTCAAGGTTGTTTGTGATCTTCCAGATATCATCATCCTAGAAAGTACCATCTATAAACCATGTCAATTCGGTAAGAAAACCATAGTTCAATTCAATGCCAAAGAAGGATCATCAAGTAAGCCTCTTGAACTCATTCATACTGATTTGTGTGGACTAACAAGGAAAAGGTCACCTCGCCGAGAAGAATACTAGATTTTATTCATTGGTGATTTTTCTATAATGTGTTGGATTATGTTACTAAAACATAAAGATGAAGCATTTGAAAAGTTTAAGGTCTTCAAAGCTTTAGATGAAAATGAATTAGATCTAAAAATCAAATGTCTTAGATCTGATCGGGGAGGAGAATTCATATCAGATGAATTCTTTGAATTTTGTGAACAACATGGAATAAAGAGACAATTCTTTGTTGCAAGAACTCCTCCACAAAATGGAGTGCTAGAAAGAATGAATAGAATTGTTCAGAAAATGGCTCGAGCTATATGCTTGATGAGTCTGGAACTTTTGACACCTTTTGGGGTGAAGCCTCACATATTGCAGTAAATATTCTCAAAAAAGATCATGTATGTGTAAATAGTGATAAAACTCTTATGAAATTTGGTATGGTAAGCTTCCCACTGTAAAACACTTTAGAGTTTTTGGAAGCAAATGTTTCATCAAAAAGATTGATGAAAAACTTGGTAAGTTTGAACCCAGAGCAGACGAAATAATTATTCTTGGTTATTCATCTAGAATTAAAGGATACAAATGTTATAATAAGAGACTTCGAAAAATTCTTGAATGCATTGATGTTGTAATCGATGAAGCATGCAGAAATCCGAAACAGGTGACATTAGAAAAAGAAGATGATAACAATGAAGACAGTGAATGCTTTCCCGTATCAAATCAAAATGATATAGAGGAAGAAACCAATGAAGCATCAAAAGAAGATACATATGATAGGGAAAAGGCTCCATCTAGGTATGTTCAAAATAATCATCCAGAATCTCAAATTCTAGGAGATAAAGGATCTGGAGTACAAACAAGAAGAACTCTTGTAGGATCTTCTAGTTATCTAGCCTTATTATCCTCCATAGAACAACAAAATGTAAATGAAGCTAGCAAAGATGAATGTTGGGTTAAGGCCATGGATGAAGAACTTGACCAAATTGAAAAGAATGATACTTGGCAATTAGTCTCTAGACCTCGTGATAAAAATGTTATAGGGACAAAATGGATATTCAAGAATAAGTTGAATTAAAATGGAGAGGTAATTAGGAGTAAAGAAAGGCTTGTTTGTAAAGGGTATGCACAACAAGAAGGTATAGACTTTGAAGAAACTTTTGCTCCTATAGCTAGACTTGAAGCCATAAGAATGTTTCTTTCTTTTTCAAGTTTTCGAAAATTCAAAGTTTATCAAATGGATGTAAAATCTGCATTTTTTAATGGAGATCTAGAAGAAGAAGTATACATTGAACAAACAGAAGGATTCATTCTGGGCAATGATGCAAAGCTTGTATGCAAACTCAAAAAGGATTTATATGGACTGAAACAAGCTCCAAGGGCATGGTATTATCGTCTTGAAAAATATCTTCAACAACAAGGCTTCACAAAAGGATCCGTAGACAACAACTTATATACAAAAATTGAGAATGATAAACTGCTAATTATTGTTGTTTATGTTGATGATATCATCTTTGGCAGTAATGAAGAATCTATGAAGTAAAAACTTTTCTTCTGTTATGCACCAAGAATTTGAAATGTCTTTGCTTGGAGAACTAACCTATTTTCTTAGTCAACAAGTGCAACAAACAAAAGATGGCAGCTTTCTCTCACAAACCAAATATCTCAAGCAAATTCTGAAGAAATATGGAATGGAAGATTCCAAACTAGTATCTACTCCAATGGTAACAGGATGCAGTCTCAGTTCTAATGATGATTCTCCTATACTGAATCAACTAGAATACATATCTATGATTGGAAGTCTACTTTTTCTAACAGGTACAAGACCAGATATCATGCATGTGGTAGGAATTGTTGGAAGATTCCAAGCCAATCCGAAGGAATCACATCTTCATGGAGTAAAGAGAATATTCAAATATCTCTAAGGAACTCAAAGATTCAGATCTCACCCTTCATGCATATATAGATGCGGATTGGGCTGGAAATGTTGATGACCGAAAAAACACTAGTGGAGATGCATTTTATATGGGATTGTGATTAGTATCTTGGTTCAACAATAAACAAAATTCGATTTCCTTATCTATAACGGAAGAAGAATATGTGGTTGCTGCATCTTGTTGCACACAACTTCTCTGGATGATGCAGACATTACAAGATATTCAAATTACATGTTCTCCACCCATCTCCATCCGATGTGACAATACAAGTGCGATTAGTATCTCAAAAAATCTTGTTATGCACTCCAAGACCAAGCACATACCCATTAAGTACCACTTTCTACAAGAACAAGTACTTGAACAAAAGGTTAAATTAGAGTATGTTCCCTCCAAGGATCAGGTTGCTGATATATTTACCAAACCTCTTCCCAGAGAAGCATTTGAATACCTCAAACAAAAGTTGGGAGTTGTTTCTGCCTCATCTTGCTGCAAAAACCATTTTATTTTTTTTTCAGATTCAGAGGCTTGTTTTCTCTACAAGGATTTCATGAAGCAGAGTCACATATATACGCGAGTTTCTGTGCCGACAATAGTGTATATGGTTTTCTGATAGAAAAATAGTGGGTCGGACTCAAAATCATTTTCTGACATGGTTGTTCAATATGATGTTGACGGATATATTCTGTTGATATGCTTTTCTCATTGATGTTTATTTGATTGATGAAATATGTCTTGATGAATGAATTGTTGACAATGCACAGGTAGCACAAGTTCATGGGGAGCATTAGCCTTCAAAATATTATGCATTGTTGGCATCATGGTTGTTGAATTCAGCTATGATCTCAATTATTAATGTCATTTGATGAAAAGGTCATGTAAAGACCTATCGTGTAATAATATGTCTCTTTATGTCATAGTCTATTATGAATGAATCCTTTTGGACGTATGATGTAATTTGTACCCACACTATGCATGGGAAGGATGGTGTAATAATTTCAATTTCCAGACATGTATGAAAATTTTTTGTATCCTCACTTGGTTGGGTGATTGATGTATGTATGAGTCATTGGTGATAGGAAGGTCATAATCACATAGTTGAATTAAAGAGTCATGTTATTTTGTTGAAAAATATTTCTGCAAACTCTGCATGTGCTCAGGGGGAGCATGGAAAGTATAGTGCATCTTAGCATATACTAAGGGGGAGAATATCTTGGTCCACCCTTTTCCCTTGATGCCAAAGGGGGAGAGTATATTGGTGTTGCTTGATATATCTAGCAGGTTCTATAGCTTGAAGTGATCAACACCAGTATGGTTGCCATCAAGTCCAAAGGGGGAGATTGTTGGAATTATGGTACATGTGTTGCCCTTGATGGCAATCCACATACAGGTCAATCCAGAGGTAACAAGGTAATGGTACAAAAGAATAGGATGATGGGACAAAGGATTACATATCAGAATCAAGAAATTAAGGAAAGAGAATGTTTTAAGTTGTATACGCTGGTTAACCAAGTCCAAGTCGTGTATACAGGCATGTACACAGAATAAAAGACGTGTATACATATGCACGCAGTTTCACAGAAGGAAAAGCATGTATGGGATGGAAAATTAAGGTTAAATAATACCAAGGGTCCATACCATGATATTGGCCCACAATATTGAGGGGAATAACGGTTACTTGATTCAGTCTAAGAATACCATAGGTTCTTAGTGTTGTTTTGGTGCATGGTATGACAAAGACTCTAGTATATAAGGAGGAGAAGAGCAAAGGGCTAAGTGTGAAAGTGAAAGGGTTTTTTCATGAATACTTCTATCTGAAGTATACGTTGTGTTGTAAGGGCTATGATTATGATATAGATCTGAAATATCGTGTGCACCTTTGGATACAATGTTGGATCACGATCATGAAACCTTAAATGACTTATCATTGTATGATCTGATAATGGATGGGATAGATATGAATGCTAACACATGTTTTATGCTTTAAATGTTATGATCTGGGTATATCTGAAGTCTTGAAAAGCTGCGAAGTTATAATTCATTATTTGTAGATCTATACGTAGGTTCGCCTCTGTGAAGGTGTGTATACATGCGGATTCGGCACTTCCAAGTAGCGTATGCAAAGGAAGGGCTTGTTCTTCAAAAATTACCGATCTATCTTATTAATGTTTTTGTTTAATTGTTGTTTGTCAATGATGTTTTCATTAGATATGAAGTAAAACTGATTGTATAAGGAGATTGAGTCTGGATGACTGATTGATTACGTAAGAAGGGTGATATTTGCTGCAATCTATTTAGAACTTTGTAACATGATAGTATATCTTCAGAATATCTTTGGGTAGTACATTGGTTCAGAAGTTTTATGATTCAATATCTTTAGAGGTATATGCAGGTTGGGTTACATAAAGAAACATATACACACAGATTGTCCTCATTGAAGTAGTGTATACATGATGAAATATGATTTTTCAGGTTGCAGTTGGTTCTGGTTGTTGATTTCGTGTTCTTGGTTCAACTCTGTGTTCTAGTGACAATGATCTAACTGTTCAGATTGATTGATTGTGTTTTTCTTCAGAGTTGATAGGGTTCAGTGATTGGTAGATGCAGTTGTATTTGATGGTTGTATTACAATGGTGATTGATTTTGAGCTTCAATGTTACTGATGGGTCCAGTGTGAAAATTTGATGAAATGTGGCCTACATATTGTGTTGATGTGTACCAGGAGTATCCAATCTGAAAAATTCTGAAACGTGGTCCCTGGAGAAAGAGTGAAGGTTGTATCCTTCTGCAGGTCAGCGCTTACATACCGGTAAACATATCAACCAATACAAGAGCTAGGGGGTTGGAGCTCCCTTCTAGTAGAAGCTAGAAAACAATTGAAGGTTGTATCCTTGAGCAGGTAGATGCCTTTGTACTGGAAAAAGACTGCACCAGTACAAAAAGTGTAAACACTTTTTAATAAGAATATTGAAGACTGAGACGACAGAAGTGGTGGTTTTTTCCCACATTGGGTTTCCACGTGAAAAATCCCGTGTTCATGTGTGTTTCTTATGTGTGTTTATTTATTCTATTCTTACTACATATGTTTACTCCTTAGAGTAAATGCATCACACTCTAATTTAAGTTCAATAAACAATGAATTAGTTGTTTTACATGTTTATTATCTATACACTCATTTCATTTGTTATAGGTGCGTACACATGCTGTTTGGTTTCTTTATAATAACATATATAGGTTTTAAAGTAAAATTATTATTGTGAAAGTTTAAAATATTGATTCACCCAACAGAAGGGGATGACTTACAATCTTCCATGTGCAAGTGACGTAGAATATCACAAGAATACTTGGATTAGGAAAGGGAAATACCTTCTTTGGATTGTAAGACTTGAAGAACAAGAAAATAATGCAAGTTTCCTAAGTTTGTCATTTCAAACTGCTTTTTAAGGCTGGACTTCGCATTGTTTACAACGTTTGGATCACTTCCAGTAAGGATAAGGTCATCAACATAAAGAACAAGAATGATAATAGACTTACCCATTTTCTTGGTGGAGACAGTATTGTCAGAATGACACCTAGAAAATCCAATATCTAAAATAAAGCTATCCATTTTTTCATACCAAGCCCGAGGGGCTTGCTTGATACCATAAAGGGATTTCTTAAGCCGAAATACAACATTGGAGTCTATTTGTATAAATCCAAGAGGTTGTCCCATATAGATTTCTTCATGCAAGTGCCCATGCAAGAAGGTGGATTTAACATCCATTTGATGGAATTCCCATTTGAAAGAGGTAGCAAGAGAAAGAACAAGGCAGATAGAGTTTATTTTGGAAACAGGGGAGAAGGTTTCAGTATAGTCAATGCCTTCAACTTGTGAAAAACCCTTAGAAACAAGACGAGCTTTATGTTTATCAACTTTTCCATATGATCCAAACTTGGTTCTGTAAACTCATTTGCATCTAACAAGTTTTCGTCCCTTTGGAAGAGGAACAAGGTCCCATGTATCATTTGTCAATAATGAACAATATTCTTCATTCATAGCTGCATCCCAATCTGGATGGCTCGAAGCTTTTGCAAAGGTGTCAGGATCATAATTCTTTTCATAAGCTTGATCCAATAAAGAAGATGCTCTATCAAATTGAGAATGTGTATGACATTGATCTGTAGGATCACTTGCAAGAGAACCTGCTGCATCCCGAGTAGTGAAAACCCATTTTGGAAGCTAAGTAGATGAAGGAGGATCCGAAGAAGGTGGGGGAGGATTGTCATCCTCGTTTTCATCATCTGAAGTGGGAATATTTTCATAAGTAGAGGGATAGAGAGAGGTGGCACATCCGCAGAACTAGGCTCGTATGGCGATATATTTTCAGCAAACTTTACATCTCTTCTAATGATAACATTTTTTAGTTTAGGTTGAAGAATTCTATATCCTTTGAAATCTTCAGAATATCCAACAAAAATACATTTTTCACTCTTAGGTTCTAAGGATTTATGTTTCTCATCTGGAATATGGGCCCATGCTTCACTTCCAAAAAAACGGAAGTGACTTAAATTTGGTTAAATTGAGCTCCATGATTCTTCTGAAGTGATATTGTTTAAAACCTTAGTAGGAGTGTGATTTACTATGTAATTTTCACAGTTAATTGCTTCTTCCCAAAAATTAAGACTAAGTCCTTTAGATTGAAGCATACAATTAGCCATTTCCTTTAAGGTGTGTTTCTTCCTTTCAGCTACACCATTTTGTTGTGGAGTATATGGAACAATATGTTGCAATTGAATTCCATGCTTAGTGCAAAAGTTGATGTATTTGTTGTTAACATATTCTTTGCCATTATCAGATCTTAGCTTAAGAATTTGATGTCTAGATTATTTCTCAACAAAAGCCTTAAAGGCCAAGAACATGTTAAAGACTTCATTCTTGAGTTTTAAGAAGTATACCCAAGTGCATCTAGATAATTCGTCAATGAAAGTTAAGAAATACTTGTAGCCAGAGAATGAAACAACTGGAAGAGGACCATATAAATCACTATGCCCAAGCTGTAAAGGGGTTGAGTTGTGCCAAGAGGCACGTTCTTCAGAACTATCCTGATGATGTTTTCTGAGTACACATTCGGAACAAACACCATCTCTGCAAGATACCATAGGAAGATCTATCACCATATTTTATTTACATAGATTTTGAAGGGTGCAATAGTTTAAGTGACCAAATCGCTCATGCCATAGTTTTCTCACTTCATCATTATGAGAAACAAATACCAAGGGAAGATTTGATGACCTAAATTTGTTAAAATTATACAACCATGTAGAATCCTCAACAATGCCAGTAGCTAAAATCTGTTTAGGATCTCTTATGTCCTTAATTACAACATCATGAGGTGAAAATTCAACAATTTTACCTTCACCTGAATGAGTGATTTGATATATAGATAGAAGGTTGTAGGGTAAGGTAGGAACACATAATACATCATTAAATTGACCATTGTCTAGATGAATAGTTCCAGTCCCTACAACACTAAGTGATCTATCATCGCCAACATATATATTTTTGGTGTTAAAATCATTTAAAGAAGAAAACATGGCTTTGTTTTTGGCCATGTGATAAGAAGCTCCAGAATCAATGAGCCACTCATGAGAATGAGAAGACGAAGATACATTTAGTGCATAACCAAACCGAGATGCTTGACAACCACATTCAGAAAGTGTTATTCCTGAAGATGAAGTTGAATTTGAAGAGTGATCCAATTGGATGTTATGTTTCTTCATTGCTGCTTCCAAGGCTTCCATCTTCTTAAAGCATTTGGATTCTAAGTGACCATCACGATTACAAAATTTTCAATGTTTATCAGTCTTCTTCCCTTTGGTTTTAGTTGCCTTATCATTTGGTTGAGTTGATTTTTTGTTGTGAGGCTGAAATTGCGTAGGACCTTTGTTTGGTTTAGGACCATTACCTTTAGGATGTTGCTTCTTAGGATTCTTTTAATTTGGTTGTTGTTGGACTGCTAAGGCTTTCTTAGAAGAGTTTCTAGTATTAAGAAGACCAAGATGTAAGAATTTTTCTTTCTCTCTTATTAAAGAATCAAAAAAGGCATCAAAACAGGGGAACTTGTAGTCTTATCCTTGAGAAATAAAGGTTTCTCTAGTAGAATGGAAGGTGGAAACAAACACAGAGGAGGCTAGTCCTAACTTAGTAAGAATGGAATAGATAAGGCTACTATCTTCTTTCTTAACCTTAACACCTTCCAAGAGAAGTCTAAGGGTAGTGAACTTGGACAAAAAATCTTCAATGGAAGAAAAATTATTGGGGTCCAATTTAAGCACCTCATTTTCAAGTTGATGGGCTCTAATTTCATTTTTAATTCCAAAAACTTTATTGAGTTGTTTCATTGCTTCATTAGGGGTATCAATTTTTGCAATATGAAATATAAGGTCTGGAGAAATAAACATCCCTATTAAGCCACGTGCTTGATCTTCATTATTTTCCCATTTGGCTTGATTATCTTCATCTTTAGGTTCACACTCTTATCCTGAGGCTATTCTATAAAGACCTTTACTTCTAAGTAAATCCACAATATAGGATAGTCATTGGAAGTAGTTGGTGTTGTCAAGAATAAATAGACATGTACTTTCCATTTTAAAAGAAACTGAAGCTATAGATATTGAAACTAATTATTTCAATGGAAATATCTTGAAAATTTAGGGCGATTAAAAAAACGGCTCTTAAAACGACTTCCAGATGCAGAAGTTATGGATTCTTGAAAAAAAGTTGTTGAAGATGTTGACGAACCAAGTGAATGTTGGGAAGTGAATGATAATGTTATATTTAAAAAAAAAAAAAACTCCCCCATTTCCAAAATTAATCTAATTAGCTCACTTTTTAAAAAATATTACTTTATGTGACCCACTTTTATAAATATGTGAAAGTCACTTTTACAATGGTACTTTATGAAATATCGACTAACTTGTAACTTAAATAAAAGATAAAGTGACTTTAGAATTATAAGTGACTCACTTTTTATAATGGGTGATGTTGGCTTTGTGGGGCCTGACCCAGGTTCAATGTTAGTTAGCCAAACAAATCCCTACACTACTAGCCTTTTTGGCATCAACCCGCGGAGCGTGGAACAAAGTCTCACCCGAAGCAGTATGGGGGGGTGCTCGAACCAAGTTTCCACACCTTGAGATGGTCATGATGTCGGTTTATACCCTATGCCCCTACTTTCACATAGGTCATTAAGCTTTAGGGCTCTGTCAGTCTACTCTTTATTCCACCCTTCAGTACCTCTGCGAAGGTGTACAATTGACCTTCGTGCAACCCTAACCGTGGTCCAAGTGCTTTCACGCAGCTATGACAATGTATTGTATAGGTTCCCAAGTTATCTCAAGTGTCTTACTTATCTTACTAATCTATCACAGTGAGCGCCGCATAAACTGATATCCTTACTTGCATCCAATTAACTGATATAATCATATATATTTGCGCATTAAATAAACATTGTAAATTAAACCCAAAACGCAATATAATCAGATGCATTAACAAGAACTAAATACACAGTAGTTGCAAAATACTTTTCTTTATTGATATGTTCTAGTTTAATATAGATTCTATCCGCCTTGGGCACACAGCTGCAGGGGTTCGCACACTCAGTTGTGGACTTCCACCCTAGGCCTCTATGCACTCAACTGTGGATTCTCTACCTAAGCTAAGACCTGAAACACCTAGACTTCTCTACCAAAACTCCAATGCTTCTCTGTTTACTCCTCACTACCTAGAGCTTACTTACTTAGCTCCTTTTTATACAATCCCATGGTCCGCGGACCATGGGTAGATATTTACAGCCGACTTGACACTTTACAAAATAAGGGTAGACAACCCTTTATGACTCTTGACACCTTCGCGCTCTGCGACCACAAAATGCGGAGACTTTACAACTTTATTACAAAATTATCCCAAAACATGGGCTTTTAGCCCCAAAACTGCTCTTAGGGGAACCTGTTCCCAATAGGCCCCCAACACAAACATGGTGACTCACCCTCGAGTCACTCTGTGGGCGCGAAGACCTCCTATCTTGACTTGTATGATGGCAACCTCAGTGGTGCACTGCGCGGCTGCCTGGTTCACTTCATTAACCAACTGCTTTGTCACTAGTCCTGAATTGTCAGCCTGAAGCTTCTATTGAATTTCTTGCAGATTAGCAAGCTTTCCTTCAATGGAGGTCGTGACCGAATAAGCTTCGTCCAACTAGGGCTTCAAGTGCGCCTTCAACACTGCCTCTTTGTGCTGCTTTGCATAGACCTATTCCTACAAATTTTTGGCCTCCTGAAGCTTCACCAGTCTCTGTGTGAGAGCGACGATGCATGTTGTACCTTTTACTTCATCATAGCGCTATTGCAGTTCTCACACCTCTGTCTCTAGCCACTGTACATTAGGATCCTCCTGCAAGCTTGTCAGGACCTCGAACAATTGTTCAAAAAGCTGTGTGCAGTCTACTACTACATTGTCTACCGCCGCTATCGCCTCTATGATAGTGGTTGCGTGTTGCTCCTTTACTTCTGGTGGAGTTGAAGGTTGGGCCTTCAACTGCAAATCTGCAATCTGTAGGTTCAGCTCTAGCTGAACCTTAGCCAACTCTATGTGAGCATCGCGCACCCCTATAGCAAGCTTGTAGACCTATTCATCTGCCTTCGCATCCTCAAGAATGGCCAATTCGGGGACCATTTGGCAGGCTTCCCTCACGGCCTTAATCATGCACATATTTGTGTTAGTAAGTTCCACCATGGAAGTGAGGGCGGTGTCTCGCTGCAGGGCCATCTGTTCATTATTAATCTTTTGCTCACTGATTACTTGCAAAGTGCGGTGTTCATGGGCCCTCAGCTCCGTGATTAGTCCATCCTACAGTAGGTGGAGCACCTCACCAGGGAGCACTACCAATTTCAACCCTACTCCCTTAAGGGCACTGTCAACGACCCTGTCAGCTTCGTTTTCTGTGGTCAGTGCTCCATTCGGTAGCACTATCGCTCAAGAGTCCTTTGCACATAGCATCTCGGCAGCTTCAGAAGTACCGATAGAAAGGCTAGTGGACACCGTTCCAGCCTGTGATGCGTGTATCTATAGCTCATGCAAACCTATCTGGATGGACCCCAATAGTTGCTATTGCTACTGCTCAAACTGCTGCATTACCTTCGTAGTGAAATCTTGCACTGTGTCTCCAATGTCATTCAAACCTCCTTCTATGAAGGTGATTGGGTCTAGTGACGCCTTACTGGTGTTGGATTTCTTTCACGGCCCACTTTTTCTTGTTCTCTCTAATGTTTGATGTGGTATGATGCTGTCTGCGGGTCGCTCCATGCTGCTTTGTTTGCTTGTTTATTTCTTCCTCTGTTTCGAGCAAAGGTGACCTCGCACCTTTGCCAGAGCCACGCTCTGTTTCGCCTATCTACTTTTCCGCTTGCTGGGCAGCATCACAATCTACCTAGGCCTTGTTAGTGGCCTCCTTCTTCCTTTTCTCAGCCAGCTATGCCATCTTGAGCTTGGCCTCCTCCTTTTTGCATTGTGTGGTGGACTTGCTCGACCCCGCCGCCAAGTCTAAGGCAGTGCGCCACTCTGCCGGCCAACAATCAAGGACTACACCAATCACATCATCCGTTGCCAAGTAAGGCAAGTCATGCCATGTTTGCTTAGGGTTCTTCCATGCCCTGATCGATACGCGCTGAAAGTCTGCCTTGAACTCCACATACTTCTGCAGTTTGGAAAACACAGTAGGTGACAATCACAATTTGCGATTGATAGCCATGCATATATTCATTTCCATCAAGATCTAGAATATCTTGCTATCCTTGACACGTTGAGAATCCTTGGTCGCCCACAGCGAAGCGTACTTTGCTTCTTCTAGCAAGTCCGACGCGACCGAGGGAAATTGATTGTCTTCCAGCAGCTCCCAGACTACTAGTACAATGGAAAGCAAGAGCCACGCATAGTGGAAGGTCTTGCTGATCTCTTGTGCCTCGCGGAAGTTCGCAAGGAACTCACCACAGAGATATCGTGCCCAATTAAACTGGAATCCTTTGTCACATTGGGCTGCAAGAGTAACGACGAGTGTTGACAATTCATTTGCATGACACTTCCGCATAACATTTCCTACCAGGATCTGCGTGGCCACCTTGACCACAGGGTCGCAGATACTCAAGATGGCATAGCCGCATGACTTATTTACGAGCTTGAATTTCACCTTCATGGCCTCCGTGAGGGCTTTCTTGCCACCTTTTTTGCCAAACATCATGGCTGGATTCTCTCTTGTATAGGGCAGCTGTGTGATCCTATGGATTAACATGTCAGTGATGGGTATCGGCTCCTCCAGCCATAGACATCCATCATGCACCAAGCATATCAACTACTTGATGACCAATACTGTAATGGGTGTGCGATTGTAGTGCGGCACCCATAGCAGGTTGAGCAGACCTGCCTTGTCTACTCCCCTGAGCCACTTCTGCGGTTCCAATGCAGTCATCCTGGTGGTTGTGTGAACAACATGGTGCATTAGCTATTCTATCGCCAAGTGCGGGAACTTCTCATGGTCATCTAAGTCCCAATCTTCCAGTTTCAATAAAGGAACCCACCCTAAGCACGGTCCTTCAAAGACAATCTCGTCTGGTAGTAGAGGTATGTGTAAGGCGACCTTGCTTTCATCAATGTCCTTTGGTACCTTGGTCTTGCCCTTGCACGGAGGGGCGTACTTGGGCAACTTAGTGATAGGGCCAGAACCCTTGACTTCAACTTCCTCCACTTCCACCTATAAATCCTCATCATCCATCGGGATGTCATTAATTTCTTCCTCCTCCGACTCCAAGTTAATGGTTTTTCCCTTTTCCTGTGTGGTGGGATTGTCCTTCGGTGGGTTTCTTTTGGGCGATGCACGCACCGGTTGTTGAAAATGGAAACAAGAAATGCTAAAAATAGAAATTCTATAAATAGCATCTCAAGTACTAGTGTTGGATATAGAAACAAGGAATGAAATATGGAAATGCTAAAAATAGCATTGCTATAAATAGTATTTCGAGATGATTCCAATTTTAGTTAGTCCTTGAACTAAAATTGAGAAGTAAAATTTGAATTTGTTCTTAGCAGCTGTTTGATTAATAATTATTTAATTCATCTTGAGTTAATTACTTAGAGAAAATCAAACATGAAGTCTGTGTGAGGACATGCAACATTTATCCCATTGATTGAGGAATTTATCCCTTAGTTAAATTGATAAGGATGAGTTGTAATTAGTTAGCTCAGTTAACTGACTTAAGTCCAGTTAGATTAGTTCCAACAGTTTGTGGAACTAATTGTGAGTTCAGTTAGTTAATGCATGCATGCATGTAACTGCTGCACTTCAGATAACTGAATATTCTCTCATAAATAACTCATGCATGTCAGTTCAGTCAGAGACCCAGTTGAGATCAGAGGAAGGGACAGTGTACTATCATTTGGAGGATTTTCCTATATAGGAAACTCACCCATGTAGAAGGAATTATCTACTTCAAGTTTTTGCAGTTATTTCAAAGGTCAGAGCAGTGTGTGAGGGATTATTACACACAGGTGGCAGCTTGAGGACCCAGGAGAAACTGTGCAAGGAAATAGGAGGCTTGGAGGGCAGAGGACAAGATTTGTGAGAAGCCTTTGACTATATATGAGTAGCAGAGGGATTGCACTGAAAGCTGGATAGCTTGTGAGCTAAAGCTTTGTGTAATCCAGACATATTTCCACTTGTATGATAATACAAAGATCAGGGTTTTTAGCTGAGGCTTTCCCCAGAGTATTCTTCTGTGTTTCATGTGTATGATTGCTTCTTCTCTGTTATATATGTTTTGATTGATCTAGCTCAAATTGATTAAGCTTCTGCAAAGTTTGTTGTAGAAGTAGATCTTGTATTTTGCTTTAGTATATTGCATAATCTATTGATCTGCAGTGGGAATTTCTACATGGTATTGGAGCAAAGGTAATCAAAGAGGACAATAGTATATGAAGAAGGGAATTCGAAGTAAAAAAAAAAAAAAATTGGGCTGCGAGTTTTCAGAGCAGATCAGAAAATTTTTGTACAAATTTTTCAAAAACAAATAACAGATCTGGATTCCTTGTGAAAAAAGACCCAAATTCAAAAAAAAAAATTGGTTGAATTAGAGTTCGGATGAGAGAGATATCGATGATTTAAAATTAGTTATTTTTCCAGAAAATTTCATGACGACAGGAAAGATGAAACAGATTGGTGTGCTAGTGAAGAACTTGTATGCACTTGAGGTACAAGATGCATGCAAAGCCTTGAGGAGCAAGGCAAAGGTTAGATACTTGGTGGTTGAGAGGGAGAGTACATTACCTCTCAACATACAGTGCCAGAAGAAGTCTCAAACAATTGTGGAGGAGCCACAATTGGTGAAGCAGCTTCAGGAGGTTGTGGAGCAACCACAACTGGAGAAATTGAGAGGAGACTGACTGGAGGCATCCACTCATGCAGAGACCTCCAGTAGGGGAAAATTCGAGCCAAGTGGGTAGAGGGATCACATGCAGCCATACCTCCAGGTCTGAGGTGGGGCGATGTGGGGATAATCCCAAGAAAACTAAAATAGGGGCAGGATCCTTGAGGTACCCAACCTCTTTGATTAGACCTTGCTATGGGAGTCCCGACGAGGAGTAGCAAGACTGGTTGAGTGGGTAGAGACAGAAACGGATGGAGCAGCAGAGAGAGATACAGTGCAGGAATCCCAAGACAGTGCAGAGCTAGCAGGCTGCAACAATGCGAGAGGCATAGGAGTGTTGCACCAATGCAGGATGGCACAGAGAGGTGTGCAATAGTGTAAGATGCATGGAGTGTTGCACCATCTCAGAGGCCACAGAGGGAGCACTTGTAAACAACAGAGGAAACTTTAGCATCATAGGATGTTTTTAGCCCAACAGGGAGGTTAGTAGAGAGTTTTTTTTGTTTCTAGAGTTGTTGGAGCAATAACACTTGGGAGAAGTGTTGCATGCAAAACATTCCAAAGGTCCAGGATCAAGTTCGAGTTGAATTCCTTTCTTGTTGAGAGGGAGTGTTGCAAATGGCAACAAGAAATGCTATAAATAGCATTGCTATAAATAGAATCTCAGGTACCAGTGTTGGATATAGCAACAAAGAATGAAAAGTGGAAATGCTAAAAATAGAATTCCTATAAATAATATTTCGGGATAGATTCCAAATTTAGTTAGTCCCTGAAATAAAATTGAGAAGTGAAATTTGAATTTGTTCTTAGTAGTTGTTTGATTAATAATTAATTAATTCATCTTGAGTTAACTAGTTGGAGAAAATCAAACATGAATACTATGTGAGGACATGCAACAATTATCCCATTGATTGAGGAATTTATCCCTTAGTTAAAGAGATAAGGATGAGTTGTAATTTGAGTTGTAATTAATTAGCTCAGTTAACTGAGTTAAGTCCAGTTAGATTAGTTCCAACAGTTTGTGGAACTAATTGTGAGTTCAGTTAGTTAATGCATGCATGCATGTAACTACTGCACTTCAGATAACTGAATATTCTCTCATAAATAACTCATGCATGTCAATTCAGTCAGACACCCAGTTGAGATTAGAGGAAGGGACAGTTTACTATGAGTTGGATGATTTTTCCTATACAGGAAACTCATCCATGTAGAAGGAATTATCTCCTTCATGTTTGTACAGCTATTTCAGAGGTCAGAGCAATGTATGAGGGATTATTACACACAGGTGGTAGCATGAGGACCCAGGAGAAACTGAGCAAGGAAATAGGAGGCTTGGAGGGCAGAGAAGAAGGTTTGTGAGAAGCCTTTGACTGTCCATGAGCAGCGGAGGGATTCTACTGAGAGCTGGATGGCTTGTGAGCTAAAGCTTTGTGTAATCCGGACATATTTCCACTTATATGATAATACAGAGGTCGAGGTTTTTAGCTGAGGCTTTCCCTAGAGTATTCTTCTGTGTTTCATGTGTATGATTTATTTTTCTTTTTTGTATGTGTTTTGATTGATCTAGCTCAAATTGATTAAGCTTCCAAAAAGTTTGTTGTAGAAGTAGATCTTGTATTTTGCTTTAGTATTTTTCTCTATTATATTGCATAAATTGTATTTTGCTTTAGTATATTGCATAATCCGATATTGCAGCCTGCTTTCCCTTTTTATCCTTCGCACTCTCCTTGGTCGGGGTAGGCTTCGATCTAGGTGTCCTTGGTGACTTGGGGACTTCAGCTAGTACCTCTACAACCTCTAGAGCAGCTCCCTCTGCCTCCATAACAACCTCCAACATAGCCCTCTCAGTTGTCACTACTTCGACGTCCATAGCTTCGGATCCTGGGATAAAATCATGGATGAAATTGCGGTTGGACTCTGGAAACTGATCAAACACTGGGTAGTCAAGCAATGCTTTGAGGAATGCATGGATCATGCACGTTTGAGAGCTCACCAACTCAATGTTCAAAATGCCAAGTGTTTTTCGTTGGGCCTCCACCTATAATTTATAGGCCATTTTGAATTCAAATCTGACCATTCCCCCCACATTCGGTTCATTAATGTCAGATTGGCGGCAAATTTCCAAGGATCTTACCCATAAATTTTGTCTTAAACGTTAGCCGCCCACTCCATTTGGCCACATTTTTATCATCAAATCATGAACAGTGACTTTACCGGTCACTTTCCAGCTAACCTGCGTGATTTTTCCTTGGGTAGAGTAGCTCTCTTCGTGCTTTCGTGAACCCTGTGACATTTCCTTGTTCCACACAATCCTCCAATCGCTCAATTCCCCAACCTGGGTAGTGTAGTTTATAGTCCCACGCCTCTTTTCAGTTGCCTGGAGCGCTAAGACTATTCTACCTTCATATAGTCACATGGCCGGATCACCGGTGTATGGCTTCAATTGGTTGCCATTCACCTTCCCTGGGAAGGGATCACCATTCAATTTAACCAAATGAACTGCTTCACCGTCGGTAATCTCCTTAATGACATAGGGCCCTAGCCAGTGCATTCTGAATTTCCCTAGAAATTTATCAAACTTGTTGTCATATAACAAAACTAGGTAATTTACCTTAAAGGTGCACAACTTAATGTGTCAATCATGCCATGATTTTTCGCATTGCTTTTGGACCTATTGGTGAAATCCAGTCAGAAATCTTTCTTCCTCAAGTTCAGCAAGATACGTGGGCCTCTCTTCCAGGGCTCCGCGATCCTTCATACCCATGAGTGCTGCTATGCGTAGACTAGGCACAATGTATTCCATGGGCATCACTGCTTCAACACCATATACGATCCTAAAGGGTGTGTGTCCAGTCAACTTTTTGCATGTCGTTCGATAGGCCCATAGTACGGCGGGTATGCGCAGGTCCCAATCACTTTGCTAAGCATTGTAAACCTTATTCAACACGTTCTCTAGTGCCTTATTGAATGCTTCCACCATTCCATTAGCTTGTGGGTGATAAGGTGTGCTTTTCTGGTGATATACCTGAAATTCCTCTATCAGTGCGCTGATCATTTTGTTCAAAATGTGTGTACCACAATCACTCATCAAAATCTTTGGACACCCAAATCGCATCAGTACATACTCAAAGAGAAACTTCATAACGGTCACACCTGTGCAGTCCTTCATAGGTTTTTCCTCCGCCCATTGAGTCAAATACTCAGTCGCGGTGATAATGTATTACGCTCCTGTATTCTTCCCTTGGGGATAAATGGGTCCCAAAAAATCTATCGCTCATTTCCCGAAAGGTTGTAATATAATCTGTGGGTTCAGAGGCAGCTCATCTCTCCACGATGGCCTACCAGTCCTTTGACACACATCACACGCCTTGTAGTAAGATTTTGAATCTTGATGGAGGGTTGGCCACCACAACCTTGCACGTAGAATCTTCTGTGCGGTTTCCCTTCTTGCGTAATTCCCTCCCGTGGTGCCCCCATGATAATCCACGAGGATACTACTCCTTTCAAACTCTGGTACATATCGTTGTAATACTTCATCAGACCCCATTTTGTACAGATGTCCGGCAATGACAGGAAAATCTATCGTGCACACCACTAACTCCTTTTTCTACTGGACGGCGTAGCCTTCTGGGGCAGTTCCTATCATTAGGAGGTGTATGATGTCTTCAAAGTGACCATCTGCGACGTGCACTACAGATAGTTGTGTGTCAGGCAATCTCTCCTCCAAATTAGTGGGATCTTCCCCCGTTTCAATGCACGATAGATGGTCTGGTCCTGCATTCATTCATCAAGGCTTCACAATAACTTCAAAATCATACTCCTAGGCTTACTGACCGGGTATTTCAATGTAAAATGATCTGTATACATCTTAAAATGTCCACCCGGCAAATAGTGTCTAAATTTCTGGAGTGCGTATACCATGGCTAATCCTTCACGCTCGGTGGTGGTATAGTTCTTCTCAGCCTTGGATAACCTCCTGCTTGCAAACTCTATAGGATGGTCCAATTCTCCTCCGCGACCTGTGTCAATACTGCTCCCAGTGTTATACATGACGCGTCTACATGTACATGAAACTCCTTTTTCCAATCCGGGAAGACTAAAATCTGTGCGGTGACCATTTTTCCTTTCAATACATCCAGACTTTTCTAATAGTCCTCGTTCCAACAGAACGTGACATCCTTCTTCAACAACTTCTCCATAGGCACAGTGATCTGGGCATAGCCGTTGATAAACTTCCTGTAGTACCCAGTATGTCCCAAGGTTGCGCGCAGTTGTTTCACACTCCTCGGTGCCTCCAAATTAAGTATCATTGTGATCTTCACGGGATCTACCATCAGTCCCTGTCTACAAACCACATGACCCAAAAAAGTACTAAAAGGAACACAAAATAGACATTTCTTTAGATTGAGCGCAATTTGGTACCTTTGATAAGTATCTAGAATTAAGTGCAAACTTGCCACATGGCATTTTACCAACCCAAACATAGTCCAGTCATCAAAGTACACCTCCAGAAACTTATGAATGAAGTCTTTGAATGTAGCAATGACTACGTGTGAAAAAATCGCAGGCGCATTCTTTAATCCGAAAGGCATTACAGTGTACTGAAAACATCCCCATTCTGCGATTTTGATATGATGGTACCCAGAGAACCCATCAGTGAAGGAGTACGCTTCCTGGCCACCTACATTATCCAATACCTCATCAGTGAACGGAGTTGGGAAAGGATCATGCACGCAAGCATCATTCAACTTCCTAAGATCTATGCATATCCTTATTTCATCCTTCTGCTTCTTTTCCTGCACCACCATTGAGCTTACCCAATCAGATTCTTCTACCGGCTCAATGATGCTTGCCACGAGCATCTTATCCAACTCCAAGTGGACCTTCTCCTTACACTTCGGATTGAGACGGTATGGTCTATGCTTAATCAGCTTCACGGTGGGTTTTAGTGTGATCTTCCTAACACCCAGGTCCCCTATTATCCATTTTAACTCAGTAAACTTGGTAGGGAACAAATCCTGTTATTCGTGGAGCAATTCGTTGACCTTATCTACTGTCGCATCATCCCAATAATCTATAATATTCACAAATTTGGGCTCCGCCTTCGTACTAATATTTACCTATATCGTTTTCAGTGGCGCGACTATATTAGGATTCTCGATCTGCAGTCCCTTGACCTCGCGGTGACCCTTGGTTTCAAGGATATTAATCTTTTATGGATCCTCGTCTTCTTCTTTAGCAGTCACGTTATAGCATTCCAGTGCGTGGCTCAGCTGAGTAGTCCAATTGGGTTGAATCAAATCGAAAGGATCCTACGATATCCTAAAAATTGCTGCTTTAACTTCTTGTAGCACTTCGTTAATACAGTCAAACCTATCTTCGAAGTTGAACATCATTATGAATCCTTCATGAGAATATCCCATTCACTTGTGCCATGGCAAAGCTCTGCCTCTAAGTACTAGTTCATTAGGATGACATCCAAGGTGTGACAGAACAAGTGCACCCATTCAGTTTGGGGATTCACTCCATAGGCCTTAGCCCATTTGGCCAAGTGTGCGCATGGATCATCCTTCTCGTCATACTTATCTATCACTCATACCTTCGGCTTCCCAAAGTTTGTTCGCATCATCCTCCTACACTTGCACCAATTGTCAAAACTACCCTTGTGTGTACCCCACCATCTCGCGGGCGTAGTGTGCAGTGCGCAATCCAAAGCCTGGAAGCACTGCTTCTCTAGTACTTCCCTCTCAAATGCATCCAAAAACACACCCACATTATTCAAGCCATCGTAAGTGGGCATATTTCTTACCTCTAACGACACATAACGTAGTGACCAGGTCATCATGTTACAGCTCAGCATGGTTACTTCATGTAGCTGATTCTGTCAACGCTCCAATTATTCGTCTAAGTCTGAGTTGCAGGAATTCTTGCGGTCCCATGTAATTCATCCATCTGTCGTCAGATTCACCTAATCTTGGTCTCGCACTATTATTTTATATATGTAGTTCAAATCATCATCACTTTTGTAATCGCAGACTGGTTCCATATAGCGCGATCCTTAAACAGGATCTAGGGGTACTATTACACGAAGTGATTTCTTTTCAAATATCATCTTTTTCTTCTTTAGGTTGATTACCTCGTTCATGTCAGTAGCCCAATCAATGCCAAGGAGCGCAGGGTAGGGGTTGTTGTCATCCACAATTTCTATTACTTCAAAATCAGCCAATGCGCTCGCGCCTTCAATATCTACAGTTACTCCTTGCAGTCGTCCCATGGGGATGATCTTCTGTTGATTTTCCATCCTTAACTGAATTGGAGACCACTGCAGCATGGGTCTCCCCATCCACTCCCAAGTCTGCTTCGGCAAAACGTTCATGTTTGACCCCAGATCTAGAATAACCTGATCCATTTCATATTCTCCTATTTGCGCGGTGAGTCTCATCTCATGCCTTATCCTTGCTTTATGCTTACCAATCTTTTGTACCACGCACGGTTCACTCGGAGCGTTTCCAGTGCATCCATTTATAATTTCCTGTAACCCCTTCACAACCTTGTTATCGCACAACAGCTTCATGCAGGTCTCGAGAAAGGTTGTAAGCATAGAAGGGTCCATTTCCTGAATAGGCTTATCCCAACTTCCCAAGGTAGAGGCCTCAGTGAAGCTCTTCTTTGCTTCCATGAACTATTCACGTGCGCGCTCCAAATCAAATTCAGCCTCCTTCGTCGGAGCTTTGAAAACCCATGTGTTGTCTTCAGGTTGTTTCCCTTTATCGTCACATGTTTCAATTCCACTTCGGAGCACTATATTCATATTTGGATCCTCTTCACGAGGCTCAGCCTTCATCATCTGCAGGTTCTACGTCGGCTGCAGTGGTAGCACCCCTTTGTCATGTATCCTTGCTATCAGTGTAGGACAACCCTCCGTCTCATGATCAAACTGAGTACAATATTTGCACGATGGATGCATTGGGTTAGTGCATTCATGGGCATAGTGTCCTGGCCCTCCACAATTGTAATAAATCAGCTGGCCCTGGCCTCTGCCAGGACCTCCTCAGCCTCGGCCTCATTCGCGCCCCTGAAATCCTATTCATGCCATCCCAACGCTCTGGTTAGGGGGGCCGCATTTCTGCCTGAACTCTTTAGGTGGGTTTTCTGTCTATCATCAATTCATAACTTCAACAATTGCACTCATCATGCCCTACTGACTTGCAGAAGCTGCAAAACAGTTGTTGCGGTGTTTGTACAAAATTCTGCAGCAAATGACAGTTATCAGTCGTATGTTTCCCTGCTACCTCACATATAGCGCACAATAATGCAAGCCCCATGCTCGATCCTACTTGGGCTTCTAGCCTCAAAGGCATCGGACCTCCTCCTGCAATATAGTTCGCAAAGACTGGGAAGTGGTCTTTGTCATGCCCATGACCTTTACATTTTAGGCACCATATCTCTTCACGCACCTCCAGTCGAACTGTTCTATCATGCTTCAAACTTTGCATTTCGAGGCAAATATTTTGCAACTATGCATGGATCTACTGAACCCCAAATTCGGATCTTGCATCAGTTTTTCATGCAGTTTTATTACAATCTCCAAGGCCTCTGCCTAAGTCACAATCTTCTGTTGTAACAGTGCAACCCTTAGGTGAGGCAGGAGCGAAGCCACAAACCACTCGCGATGTTGTCCATCTGTTAAGTTCATATTAGCTTCATAGATTTTACACTTCAATCTCTGATCCAATTCCTAAGCCATCTCACCTGGTTTCATTGTGATTTCTTTGAACCCCACAATCTATTGTGCCTCAGATTTAGGCCTACTGAACTCTTTATTCAGCGCGGTCTGGATCTCTGCTAACCCAACATTTGGGTTATCATTAGAGTACTTGATGTACCAAGTTAGCGTGTGATCCTGAAAAGCACTAACCAATGTTGCCTTCTTCATGTGATCTTCTGTGACGCCCTAAGCTTCCCATATAGCTTTTACGATGAACTAGAACTGGTCCGAGTACTCATTTCCCAAGCCCTTAAACAAAGGCAGCTTCACTGAATTCACCATGTTAAACTATGGTGGAGGTGGTGGTGGAGGTGGTGGTGGTGTGGGTGAAGTTGCAGGGGGCGATGGTGGTGAAGTTGGAGGTGGTGTAGGTGGAGGTGGTGGCAGTAGCAGGAACCCTTGTTTTATTAACTGAACTGCACTTCACGGAGAATCCTGCGCTACTCCCTCTTCGTCACTCAAAGGAGGTGAAATTAGTGGGATATATTCAGGACCCTTTCTTTCCTCGTTTCTGTAAGTATTTCCACTTTGCATAGCTCCAAACATCAAGGTGGCTGCATAACCCGTTTTTCGCACAATAACATCTTAATCCAAGTTTGTAAAGACTTCAAGTACTTACTTCATGGACCTTTGAAAAAGCGTCGCTCTGCCTCGTTGTAACTGAATGAGGTATCGACCGTGAATTTAGTCACAAATCCTCCTATGATGCGATCGAGCCAATTATCAACAGCATGGGCAATCTTATCCTCAGAAGCTTCCAGTCTTTGTACCAACTCCAGGGTCCAGAAAGTAGGACCGCCAAGCCTCCACCTTCCTTCGCTATCCACTAGCTTTGCGATCCACTCGTATAACTCAACTAGAAAGGAACAGAAAAAGGTCTCGTGGATTTCTATATACAGGTACTTGTCCAGCCAATGTTCCTTCATCAGTCGTGGGTCTCTGTTCTCCTGCACCACAAATTCTTGGATCTTCCTGTCCAACCAGTCTTCAACCTCTTTCTTAGTTGGATTCCAGTGATACGACATCACACATCTCTAATGAAGATTTCGGTCCCGACAATGGAACCATTTTTTGGCTTTGTGGGGCCTGACCCAAGTTCAGCGTTATTAGCCAAAAAAATCCCTATAGTACTAGCCCTTTCGGCATCAGCCCACGGAGCGCAGACCGAAGTCTCACCTGAAGCCATATGGGGGGATGCTAGAACCAATTTTCCGCACCCTGAGACGGTTGTGATGTCGGTTTATACCCTCTACCCCTACTTTCGCGCAGGTCGTTAAGATTTAGGGCTCTATCAGTCTACCCTTTATTTCGCCTTTCAGCACCTCTACGAAGGTGTACGATTGAACTTCGTGCAGCCCTAACCCGTGGTCCAGGTGCTTTCACGTAGCTATGACAATGTATTGTATAGGTTCCCAAGTTATCTCAAGTGTCTTACTTATCTTACTAATCTATCACAGTGAGCGCCGCGTAAATTGACATTCTTACTTGCGTTCAATTAACCGATATAATCATATATATTCATGCATTAAATAAACATTGTAAATTAAACCCAAAACACAATATAATCATATGCATTAACAGAAAATAAATAAACAGTAATTGCAAAATACTTCTCTTTATTCATATCTTCCAATTTAATACAGACTCTATCCACCCTACGCACACAACTGCAAGGATCTGCGCACTCAGCTGCAGACTTCCACCCTAGGCCTTTGTGCACTCAACTGCAGAGCCTCTACCTACGCTAAGACCCAAAACACTTAGACTTCTCTACCAAAACTCCAATGCTTCCCTCTTTACTCCTCACTACCTAGAGCTTACTTACTTAGATCCTTTTTATACAATCCCATGGTCTGCGGACCATGGGTAGATCTTTACAACCGACTTGACACTTTACAAAATAAGGGCAGACAACCCTTTATGACTCTTGACACCTTCGCACGCTGCGACAACAAAATGTAGAGACTTTACAACTTTATTACAAAATTATCCCAAAACATGGGCTTTTAGCCCCAAAATTGCTCTTGGGGGAACCCATTCCCAACGGGGGAGAACACTTTTACATAAAGTAACTTTAAAACATAAATTACATGTGATTTTTGAAAAAGTAACTTAACAAAAAGAAAGACTTGAACCCACGACCTCTATTCTCATAAAGTAAATTTGGACCAAGTGAGCTAGTTTAAAAGGTTGGTAATTTTTGGAAAAGAGGAAGGTTTTTTTATTTTTTTTTATTTTTTTTATTTTTTTCCAGCTCACAGAAGCTTTGGAGTGCGTGCTTACTTGAAAACCCCCCTTTTTCCTACAAAACAAAAATAACTACACAAACCAAAGCAAACACACAAAAGTAATCCAAGCCTTATGACTTACAGATAGATTGCGCCGAAAACTATATATTTTCCTCAATGTTTCTTTTCTTGAAATCACACTAAGGTGTGACAGAAAAGAGCATATGCATGAGAAAAATCATTTATTTATGTTTCTAGTTTTCCCAGATCACACAAAGTTACAGGGTAAATAATAAACCAAAATAAACAGAGAGATAAATAACTAAAATGACAAATAAAGATTGTATACCTCTAGATCTTAAAAATGACGTAGCTAGGGTTACCGAAAACATTTTCATGTGAAACGAAAGGGGTTACTCACTCGAAAAAATGCTCCTAACACAATAGAGCAGCCCTCTTGGCCTGAAATCGTGCATAAACAGTAGATCTAGGAAACGATGGTCGGATGCAACTGTACCGGCGTCAGATTTGGATCACCAATGGATGTGGCCCTCGAATAGCTTTGATACCATGTACGAATTTACAGGTTAAGTTCCTTAGATAGAACACCAAAGGACGCCACTCACAAACAGATCACAGATCAATACACCAGTATTATTGATGTGGTTAAAACCCTCAAAGAGGGAAATAGTCCACAACCTAAGCCAACGCGACCACTTCAGGTAATTTAGTAATGTAAATGAAAGAAAATTTACATAAGCTTCTCTCATGAACGATCACCTAACAAATCACCCTCCATGCTCTTTAAATAGAGATCATAGACCAATCGGGTGTTAAGCCATGGATCAAGTGTTGGTAATATCAAGGAGAGAATGAACCGTCGGATCACTTTATGTCTAGAACATATCATGACCGTCGGATTGTAAATTACAAAAAATACATACTAAATAAACACACTTTACCTAACTATACACTAGACGAAGTTGTAACTAATTATTTCCTATGTGTTGGAATATCCTAACAGAAAACCACATTCAGGACTAAGTGGGGGACCTGTGCTTATCAAAAAATGTCTTTCGGATTGATTAATGTTGGAGCTATAGATATTGCTTTCAGAGGTTTGATCAATAAGAAAGTCTCAGTGTATCTAGATGATATTAAAAGTTATTCTATACAAAGGGTTAATTATTTACATGATTTAAAAAAGATCTTTGAAAGATGTAGAAAATTTGGAATCTCCTTAAATTTTAAAAAGACTTTTTTTTTTCTCTTAACGAAGGAAAACGTCTAAGCTTTCTTGTGTCTAAAGAAGGAATCTGCATAGATCTAGATAGAATCAAGGTGATATCTGAAATCCCCTTACCACACAACAAAATATCCATGAAATCCTTCCTTGGGAAGATTAATTTTGTTAAAATATTTGTTCCAGACTTCTCTCAAATTGTACTTCCCTTACAAGCTATGATTAAGAAGAAGTCAATTTTCAAATGGGGTATGATCGAAGAAAAAAACCATTGAGTCAATAAAACAGGATATCATTGATGCCCCTTCATTATCATCCCTAATTTTCCCAAACAAGTCATTCTTTATACTTTTTCTTCCGTACAATCCTATGCAACAGTTTTGACTCAACCTAATTGTTATATGGAATTTATACCTACGGATAAGTACATCTTCCCTAAGTGGGTAGTTACACTGAGAACAACAGAAAGAAAGTGGTTTAACCTTTTCCTATAATAGATAGATGAGATGAAGGAACCTGCTTGTGATCTTTCGCTTACTTTGATCTCCTTTGAATTTCTCTCATCGCTCTTGCTCAAACTGAATTCGCTCAATTAGTACCTGTCAACGGAAACAGAAGACAACAACAATTAAATCATACGATCTAGATACTATAAACAAATGGAATTGACAACATTTAAACATATATGCATCATAGATATGAACAAGAATATGGGAAAAGGAACAAACAACTTTATTGATGTAGAAGGAGGAGTTACACCCAATGCGATTTGATCCCGTGTCACTCATCCAGCTTCAGTCCAAACCCTCGTCACACCAAAAGCACATCAATCCAACAGCATAACATTACTTGACATGAACTCAAATCTCAAATCAACAATATTTCTCTACAATCTTCAAATTCCAGCCCCTGATCACTATGATGAGTGGTCAATTTATAGGGAAATGCAGGTGGTTATGTCATAAATTGGGCATTGAATGGTTTTCCAAAATTGGAGTTAGTTTCCATGGAGAAAGGGATGAGAGGATAGAGGGATAATTGATCCATATCTAATCCAAAGTCGACCTCATAGGATGAGATAAGAGCTGGGCATCCTTTGGAATGCTCTAGAATCAAGGAATATTCCCAGAATCCTATGCCAATTTCGCTCATTCTCACCCAGCACAGGTCAAAATGGGCCTAAGTGCACTGCAATGCAAGCCTGAATGGGCTTGCCTGCTCTGCAGCACAAGCCTGAATGGACCTACCTGCTCTACAGCACAATTACCCCTAACCAAGGTTGTGCTGGTGTCCAAAGGAGGAATTTTAGCAGGGTTTCTATGAAACTTTCATGGATGGAAGCATTCAATTTGATGACTTGTCTAGGGCATGTAACCACTGAATTAGGGTTTGATGAGCCCTAATTGTAGTGATATGAATGTCGAGAGTGATGTTCCCAAATAGACTTGTAATAGTTTCCCCCTAAAGCATGAAGTCAAAAATGATAATGTCGAGTGATATGCTTTATGATGTGATGAGGAGGATCTGAAGCGGATGGTGACCTGTATCGATTAGAATACATAATATCATGATATCTTTGAATTTTTCATGAATTGCTGAGGGAAGGCATACCCATGCTCAACATATAAACTCTTCATTATATGTACATAAATCAGATAGTCGTCTATAGATATAGACCGATGATAGGATGACCATCTATGTAAAGCCATCGTACGGATGATTTAGTACTCTCCTGTACTCGCAGACCGAATGGATGAAACTAGATCTAGGGTCTTCTATCTCGTCCAATTGTTTGCTCAAGTACGATTCTAACCATGTGAAAGTTTGATCTGAAGTCGAACATGGGAAGACACCATTTGATTACCAGACAATGATTTAAGTTGTTAACAGACGCGAGAAATATCACCAATAATGATAATGATTCTCAAGGTACTATAGTACATTCTGCATGGTGTGAATAGATGTTTTGATGTCAAACACCATACAAAGTCTTTCGGTCGAAGGCCTGTGATGTCAACCTGTCGCTGGAAGCGAGAAACTTGCCATTGATGTATGCAAGCCTCAAGGTACTGGAAGGGTGTTTCTAAGTCAACTTCCTAGATAATGTGTTGATGTCGACAAGAAGCGACTTATCGCAAGAGGGCCTTGATGTATCCCCCATCAATGACACGAAACGAGTGTAATGATTTTGAAGATAGAATGTGACTGACGACACAATTTTCAGGTATGACGATCATGAAAATGAAGGTTTATGAGTATTGCAGAGGATGAAGTTTACTGATTGACTTATCTTGAACATGTCAGCGACATTGAATGAATTGGCATCATTGACCCAAAACCATAGTGATGGATGGTGTGATAGACCATAGGTATGATAACCATCAAGCAGATAACCCAACCCAAATAGTCATATAGATGAAGTGAAAGTGTCATGTTCAAGAGCGACTTGCTACCATAAAGTGATTTATCCCTTTTCCCATTTTCCCTAGTCATTGCTGACCAATACCTCTTTATTTTTTTAAACAAGCTTGAGGAGGATAACATATGCTTGTAGTATAATTCCACCCTTCAGGTGAATCCATCACTATGTGATGTTTTAATGAGTCTAGCGAAGGTGAAACTCGGTCTTGTCATGATGGACAAGTTTGTCGCTATTTGATGTTTTAATGAGTTTAACGACAATGAGAACTCGGTCCTTTTCATGTTTAGAGAGTTTGAAAAGGGACAAAAAGAAAACTCCACAAGTTCTTTTTCGTAAATTTGTCTCTCAAGTCCGAAAAAGCATAAAATAATACAAGAGAGAACCTATTGACCATGTTCGATCAACGTATTCCTTTTTCGTAAGTAATCTATCTCGGTCCAGAAAAGGGTTAAACTTATACTGAGCAGATTTTGTTTCTAATCCGTTTATGAGTTCAAAAGGTAAAGCGATCTTTTCATGTTTCAAGAGTATGAAAATAGCTTAAAGAGGACTCCAATTAGAGGAAAAAGTGGTGTCTAGCATAGGAACTGGTTCCGGTGATGTTTGAAATTCTCAAAACATGTTGATTTTAGAGGCTCGCTAATAAGACCACTCATTGCAATTGTTCCTCAAAAAGCGTAAAACAACCAAGTGAAAGCATATGATCGGTCAAGAAGATAGTGACGATGGAAGGAGAAAAACCAAGGCTCATCTAATGGAAGAGACTGATAGAATGGAAATAACGAGGGTTAAAATGGAGATGGGTTCATTTTTACACAAGCTTGAACCATAGGGAACTATGCTTGGATTCAGTTTCATGTTCACACAAGCTTGAAACAAAAAAAATATGCTTGGATTCAATTTCATTTTTACACAAGCTAAGTTCATTTTTACAAAAGCTTGAACCATGAAAAACTATGCTTGAGATTGATTTACATGCCCCCAGCATGATGACTCGATTCTAGGTACATGCCCCCCAAGCTTCATTACATTCACCTAAGTAGACTACTCGTGGCTATCAGGTGAATGGAATGAATGTTCATTTATGAGATCAAGTGGAACTCGACTGGGATTTTACAAGTTCTAATCAGAGACTCGAATTGGAACTTTGCTCCAGGGAACTTTGTTTCATTTTTTAATGAGCTTGACACAAGACAAGGAACTCTGCTCAGATTCCTTGTTTCATTTTTTAACGAGCTTGACACAAGACAAGGAACTATGCTCTAGGACCTGTTTCATTTTTTAATGAGGTTGACACAGTAAAAGAACTATCCTCATATTCCTTGTTTCATTTTTTAACGAGCTTGACACAAGACAAAGAACTATGCTCATATTCCTTTGTTTCAATTTTTAAACGAGGTTGACACAAGACCATGAACTATCCTCATGATTCCTTGATCACAACCCATAAGAGGTCATGACTTCCAAGAGGTTCTCATCAGATGGGAGAACAATGCTCTGGAAGGGATACATAGCAAGGAATCCATTAGAGAGATTTAGTTCCAAAGCCCCTAGTACATAATGCACAACATCACGAAATTGATCATCAGTTCATGTAGGCATGGTATGGGTTGCCACATAATTGACCCATGGTAGGGAAGATAGCATTGGGACAAAAGGAAAATTTAGGGAAGATGGTTTACTGGAAGCCATATTTGGGCTGGAAATGAAAGTTGGTCAATGGTGACAATTCTGCCTTCATGTGGAAAACACATCACTCAAAATAGTGTTGAAACAATAGCTCACATGTCATAAACATAGTCATGCCCAAGAAGTAAACTGTAATCTAAAGGGCCTGGGACTACCATCATATTGAGATAAACAATTTTTCCTCCCAAAGTAATAGGCAAATGAGGAAGGACCCCTAATGGTTGACTGGTTTCTCTCTTAAAAGCCAACAAATTCTAGGTAATAGGTGCAAGTGGGTAAAGGATACTCACAGATGCACCTTCATCTATAATAGTGCTAGTTACAATCATATTATAAACCTATACTATGATCTGGAAAGGCACATAAGAAGGAAGACGACATCCTACTAGTCGATTCCAATCAAAGGAAGTGACTAGACTACTTGGAGGGGGCATCATAATAATGGGAGAATTACCCCCTTGAGTTACGAGAATGGGAGGATTTTCCTCCTATCTTGATGGAACATGAGGGTTGCCTCCAAGTTCATTGGAATTTGAAGAAACGAAAATAACCTGAGTGGTATCATAATCACTCTCTATGGGAAAGGTACAATTAACTAAAGGTGAATTCGGGTCAGCTATTTCCTCGACCTGTGATTGGTCAAGTCTAGACTCATGGGATTCACATTCAGAGAGAGTGGGTTTGACCAACGGTTGATTTGGGTCAATCACTTCATCAACTAGTGAAGGATTAAGGGAGAGTCTCCTGTAACCAGATGGAAGTTTCCGCGAAGAAGTAGGACAGTTATCCAACACTTTTTGGGCTTCATCCAGATAGGGACAAAGGTGAATGGGGTGATTCCCTTCACATAACCTACAGGGAAACTTAACTTTACCCTTCTTTTCATGAAATTTACTACCACTAGTGTATGGTGTGTCACCAGCATGATCTCAAAAAGTTGATGACACAGGATGATGTGAATGAGTAGACCATTCTTCTAAGATCTGAGGAATACCAAAACAATTTCGAAGAAGATGGTATCCTGTACAAAGTTTGCAAGGATATCAAACTTTGTGAGGCTTATCGGACAGTTTCTCATCAGAAGTTGCATTCGAAGAAATGGTTGTTTGGTTTCCCCCATGCTGAATTTTCTTCTTCTTCTTCTTCTTCTTCTTCCTTTTCTTATTCTTCTTATCCACCTAGTTACTAGTGTCAATACTTTCACAAGGAGAAGAGGAAGAAGGGGAGGAAGAAACAACCGACAAATAAAGTAAAGGGTCAACTTTAGGATGAACTGGAGGTTGATTTTGTCCAATTGTAGGAATATTCAGTTGCGGGGTCAAGGAGGTTGAGAACAACCATACTGGCAAGCCGATGGTAAGTCCCGGAAGGGACAATGTAGCCATATAAGGAGCACTAATATTTCCAAAAGGAGGAAAAAAACTAGGATTTCCATCAAAAGGAATTCCTTGATAGGTGAACTCGGGAGTTGTTGCCATATGTTTCAACCTAAGACCAACTAAGGAGTGACATGGAGGATTTTATCTGCGGTCAATTAATTTTATTTTAATCAAAATAACATAACAAAACAAAAGAGGGATAATCTAGGCAAAAGGATTACCAGGTAACTGTGAATTGAAATATACTACCTCAGTAAACCAAGGACTTAACATATGTGCAAGAAATCTCCCCAAATGTTGTTTTCGGTGTATCACAGTATACAAGGCAGCCGACTCGGTTACCTATGGATGGATAGAAACCTAATGTAGTCCTCCCAAATATACCCGAAAGTACGTGGAGGCCCAATCCATGTTAGTGTTGTCTAATGTGAAACCGCATAGTGAGAGCATTCGTCTATAGTTTTCATACTATAACACTGCCCTATATACCCGAAAGTACGTGGATGAGCTATGATATAATTATGTACGTGGAATGTGGTATCAAACTCGGAATGTATCGCAGACCATTAGCGACAGCTACTATGTTTAACGACATCATAACACGTCTCTAGCCTAGACCTCTATATGTTGTGCGTTAAGTTACAAAGATCCATTAGGTTAATTGAGATAAATTTTTGTTGATTTTGTTTAAAAGTTTGCCTTTCAGGTTCACCGCGTGATGTTTCTGAAACTCCTAGAATGCAACTAAAATGAGAAACATTCTTTTCATTTGATTTAAATAATGAAAATTGTAACTAAAAGGGATAGAGCAATCAGAATATTTAAACAAAGAACATAGAGCACATCTAATGCAACTTTCCCTATACCATTCCTACAAGCACACACAAACTTCTAAATGCATAATGCATGGTTTTCTTTTCATTCCTTTAATGTTGATCCAAATGGATCCTAGAAAACCGTCTAAGCCTTCTAAAGATCAAAACTATCGCATGAGAAGAACTTTCATAAAAGTTGGATAACACTATTAGGAGACAAAAACATAAAGAAAACAATGAAATGAAGCCTATCAGAGGTCAACGGAGCAATGCACAGGAGCCATTTGATTTGGCTGATCAACGATCCAGATCTGATCGGAAAATCGCAATCGATGGTGGCAAGCGGAGGCTATCGGTGGAGACCACATGGAATATGCGACAGCGATCAGCGGGGTCAACGAGGACCGTCAATCAAACGCATAGATCAATGGCCCAAGTTGAATCGCAATATCGCGTCAGCAAACCACAGAGGAGCGCTTACAAACGGCCCGGGGGTATGTGCGATATGTGATTGCGATCAATCACATCGCAACATCACATCAGAGCATTACAATGGAGTGGGGCCGATATAAACATAACTCGCAATAGCCAGACCCGATGGAGATATAGGTGATATTTCATATATTTTGAGATCCAGAAAATGACATTTTCCTTTGTATTTGTGTTTTTCGTTAAATAAATGAAATACGAAGGAAATGTGCCGATGCGATGAAACCGAATGCAAAAGGGTTTATGAATGCAAATATATAATATTTCAAGTCCGTCTAAAGCCATTTTATGGGGTTTTTCAATGTTTTCATGTATTTTTAAAATACAAAGGGAAATCACGAAACAAGCGGGATTTCAAGCGGGCCGTAGGCGGTAAGTGGTTTTGGTCGAGCTCCGCCTAAGCCCATACACTGGCTACCATGTTTCCAGGCCCTGGAGAGAGAAAACCACCCTTTTCGGGTAGTTAACCCTCGTATGAATGAGTCACCCAAAATGAACCTCAGTCGTTGGATCAATATCTCTTAGATCAATGGTGGAGATGTGATAAGCGATATAAAGGCGGACCCGTTAGGAGTTATAAGGCAGAATCTACAATAATTCAAATCCGATAAGTGGCAGTTTGAAAGATTTTCACAATTTTTAGTGTGTTTCTCTGTGTAAATAGAGAACGTTGTTCTGGGAATTTAAAAGGCCCGATGACCCATTCCATTACAGAACAGGTGGCCACCATCCCAGAAGGCATTTAGCAATGATTACTAACGCTCAGAAGGGGATCTGAGCAGACAGAGGTCGGGAAGCCAGAGAGTCGAGAAGGAGAAACGAATAGACAACGCCGATTGGCTTTAAAGCCACAGACTGCCAGAAACAGAGGCAAGCAGTGCTGAGACAGAGAGCAAACAAAGACAGAGAGTCAGTGACGAGAGTCTGTGTACTCAAAAATACTTGGGGGATCCAAGTGAAGCCTTGTTGTTTTGTATTTGTTGTGTGAGACTCAAATTGATCTCACTTCTATAAGAACTCTGCTTCTAAAAACGTAATAGAGAGGTCACCCCTGAAGGCTGGACCAGGAGACATAGCCCAGGAGTGTTGGGTGAACTCCTTATTAAACTTGTTGTGTTTATGTGTGTTTGTCTATTATGTTCTTTAACTGCTTCATTGTCTATGTATTTCGCAATCTTATTGATCCATTGCACAAAGTAACATAGGAAAATCCATGCACATGAGTCTGTAATACCTTAATAATTGTCTAAGATCTCATTATCAGATCAAGTGGTATCAGAGCTTTAGGTTTGCTAATGTTAGACAAGCTTGTGCTGGATTGTTGAATGCTAACTAGGTCAAAGCTAAAATTAGGAGAAGGAGAACTGGTTGAGGCTAACCCAGAAATTGGAAGAGTCTATCCTAGGAGGAAAATGGCAGAAGAAATTCCCTTGGAATCAGACTCTCAGTTCATGGACAGTTTCATGACCATGAGAGCCATGGTAGAAGAGATGTATCGAGAATTTAAGAAAGGTCGAGGTGAAAGTACTTCAACCTCCAAACAAGACAAAGGAACAGAGGAACCTCTTCTAGATGGCCATTCAAAAGGCAAAGGGAAAAGGGAAGAGCCTCCTCTATCAACACCTCCTTCTAGCCCTGAAAATAAAAAGAAGAAAACATCTTTGATTAAATTAGATGTAAAATTTGATTTTCCAATATATGATGGAGAATTAAATGCAGAAAATCTAGATAACTAGATTAGACAGATTGATGTATATTGCAGGGTGTAGAACATCGATTTAGAAAGGAGAAAGATTCAGCTGGCCAGCCTTCGCCTTGGATGAATTTCCCTAGTGTGGTGGGAAGGCAGGACACAAGTTGATTTGAAGAAGCGTGGTAAAATTCTTTCTACCTAGAGTGAATTTGTTTCTGCCATTAAAAAATAATTTTATCTACTAGCTTATATGCAGCAAGCAATGATGAGTTGGCAAACTCTTTGTCAATTAAAGGGGAAAAGTGTACAAAGCTATACCCAGGAATTTAGAAAAAGAGCTTTAATTCTAGGCGTTTCTCTAGACTCACTTGCAACTTTGTTGAAGTATATAGGTGGTCTACATGGCTATTTGAAGCACACCATTCTCATGTTTAACCCTACTAGAATAGATGAGGTATCAGTTCGGCTACACATCTAGAGGCTAGAGGCAAGAATGTGAGCCTAGAGATTAGGGGATCATCAAAACCCACTATAAGCAAGAATAAGGAAAAGAAGAAGTAGAAATGGAAAGAGAGGAAGGAAAACATTATACAAAAAGACAAACCTTCATGCACTCACTGCAAGAAGGATGGACATGATGATGCACATTGTTGGTCTTTGCATTCGGAGTTGAAACCCAAGAAGTTTGATGGCAAGAAGAAGAAGATTGTTGCTGCTATTCAAAAAGATTTGGGGTCAGACTCAGGTGATGGAAAAACAATCATAGCCATAAGTATAAAGGGTAAAAAATTATGAAGCATCTACTAGTAATTCTGCACAATCTATTGATAATGAAGAAAATGAGAGGAAAATACATGAGCTTTTTCATATTAGAGTTATTTCCAAGCATCAAAAGATTGATACTTTATTTGATAGTGGATCACAAGTAAACTTGATTTTTGAAGCAATTGTAAAGAACTTGGGACTACTAACCACACCTCACAAGAAGCCATATCCATTAGGTTGGGTATGTGATCAAGCAAAGCTACACGTGACTAGACAATGTAAACTTAGGTTTGCTTTTGCGCCAACATTTGTAGATGAGGTTGAGTTAGATATAGTTCCCTTGGATATATGTGGTATTGTTTTAGGGAGTCCTTACTTGTATGATAGAAAAGCTATTTTCTATAGAACTGAAAATAAGTGTCAACTCGCAAAAGATGGAATAGAATATATTATAAGAGCTCATCAGCTCAAAAATAAATACACTCTCATAAACTCAGGGAAGATGAAAAGAATTGGAAATTCATGCAAGCAATTTTTACTAATGGTTGTAAAGGAAAAGAACCCTGATAAAACCAATGCATTTGAAGGCTATGATGCTAAACAGAAAGTTGATTTAGAAAAAGTTGTTTCAGAATATGATATCCTATTTTAAGAACCTAAAGGTCTGCCACCGAAAAGGGAAATAGTACACGATATTCATTGTAGCAAGATGCTCCATTGCCTAACATCGGAATGTGCAGGTTATCCGCTTTAGAGAATGCATAGATCGAGAAGCAGGTACAGGAGCTACTCGATGAAGGGTTCATAAGGCCAAGCACATCACCATGTGGATCTCTAATTGTGTTGGTGAGAAAGAAAGATGGTTTGTGGAGGATGTGCATTGATTACAGAGCACTGAATAAAATAACGATCAAGAATTGTTATCCTCTTCCTCACATTGATGATCTATTAGATCAACTGAAAGAAGATGTTTACTTTTCCAAGTTGGACTTGCGTAGTGGTTATCATCAAGTCAGAGTAGCAGAACAAAATGAATGGGAGACTGCTTTCAAGACAAAGCAAGGGCTATATGAATGGCTAGTTATGCCTTTTGGCTTAACTAATACTCCTGCCACTTTCATGAGAGTTATGAATGATGTACTCAAACCTTTTATTGATGATTTTGTAATTGTATATTTAGATGACATTCTTGTTTTTAGTAAAACATGGGAAGAACATTTGAAGCATGTAAAGCAGACTATAGATGTTTTGAAAAGATAAAATCTCTGGCAAAACATCTTTAAATTATTTGGGTCATATAGTAGGGGGTGGTGAATTGAAGATAGATCCCTCTAAGGTTGAAGTCATTGTGAACTGGCCTAAACCCAAATCTGCTACAGAAGTTAGGAGCTTCCTAGGAGCAGCACAATATTGGAGAAAGTTTATTGCTAACTTTTCTTTGATTGCAGCACATCCCTTACATGATTTAACAAGATTGAACAAGGTGTTTTAGTGGGGAGGCTTACAGCAGAAAGCCTATGACACCTTGAAAGAAAAAATTAGTACAACACTTGTACTAGCATTTCTAGATCTTCAAAGACCATTTGAGATTGAAACAGATGCCAGTGACTATGGCATGGGAGCAGTGTTGATGCAACATGGTAAACCCATATGCTATCACTCTGAGACATTTAATTCTACAGTAGTTAATTCTCCAACATATAATAAAGAATTGTATGCATTAGTGCAGAGTGTGAAAAAGTGGAAACATTACCTATTGGGCAAAGAAACAATTATACATACAAATCATCAACCACTTCAATATTTGCACTCACAAACTAAATTGCAGCAATCAAGACACTATAGGTGGATGGGGTTTCTACAACAATTTCATTTTGTCATCAGATATAAGAAAGGCATACACAATAAGGTTGCATATATGTTATCCAGACCAATTATAAATGCATCTACTATACTTAAGCATAATTGAATATTGCATGAAAGCTACATTGAACAATATGCTCAAAATGTAGATTTTAAAGATGTATATGCAACTTTAAGTCATGGAAAACAAGTAGAAGAATTAGATTATCATGTTAAGGACCAACTCTTGTATCATTTGGGAAAGTTATGCATTCCTCAAAATGAAAGAGTTAACATAATCCGAGAAGCACATACTTCTCTAATATCAGGTCATTTTGGTGTAAGTAAAACAGTTGCACAGTTGCAAAGGTTCTATTATTGGCCAAGAATGCATGAAACAGTTTCTAGATATATTAGAGGGTGTACCATGTGTGCTAAAAGCAAGCCCAGCAATAGAAAACTAGGCTTGTACACTCCACTCCCAGTTCCTTCTCATCCTTAGGAAAATGTTTCCATGGATTTCGTTGGGAGATTGCCAAAATCTAGAAAAGGTCATGACTATTTATATGTTATTGTGGACAGGTACAACAAAATGTGTATTTTAATACCTTGTAACAAGCAGATTACAGCTGAACAAACAACAAAGTTGTTCTTTCAGCATGTATGGTTCATTTTGGGTTACCCACTTCTATTGTCTCTGATCGAGATTCCTCATTTGTTGGGAAGTTTTGGTCAAGTCTATGGGAGTTAATGGACACCAGATTGAAGAAGAGCACAACATTTCCTCCACAAACAAATGGCCAAATAGAGGTGGTAAATAGGACAGTGATCCAGTTGCTTAGGGGCTATTGCAACAAGCATCCCAAGCTTTGGGATGAACATTTATGTTATGTGCAACATGCTTACAACCGTGCTACACACTCTTCTACACAAAGATCTCCTTCTAAGACTTGTTTTGGTTTTATACCAAGGTCTCCCTAGGATTTTTTCTTTAGTAAAGACATAGCAGTTGATGGACACAGTGATGTGGACAAAGCAATCAAGTTCATTGAACAGATCCAAGAAATTCACCAGGTAGTGCAAGAACAGCTGGAAAGAAGCCAGACCAAGTATAAGGCAAGGCATGATAAGCATCGAATTGAGCATACCTTCCAAGTTGGTGATCAAGTCTGGCTGTACATCAGCAAAAACAGAATGCAAGGTGAAGGTAAGAAGTTGAAGCCAATAAGGTATGGGCCTTTCAAGATACTTGATAAAATTAGTGAGAACGCTTTTCACCTTGATTTGCCATCTTATATGCATATCTATTCAGTCATTAATGCAGAGAACTTGAGACTATATGAACCTTCCTTGATTGAAGATCCCAAAGAGCAAAGTTTGTTGCCTTCTATTGATGATCTGTTGCCTGAATATCTCAATGAGTTGCAGGAAGATATAGTTCTAGATAGGAAGGTGAGAACTACGTGCAGAGGGGATATTGAGTACCTCAGAATCGGACTCAAAGGTTCAAAACCAAGCAGTGCAAGATGGATAGAGATTGGGCAAGTGAGGAAGTTGTATCTTCACTTGATTGATGCTTAAAAACCAACTTTTGGTGGTCCAAAAGCTTTTTTAGTGGGAAGGCGTGATCCAAATGGATCTTAGAAAACCCTCTAAGTCTTCTAAAGATCAAAACTATCGCATGAGAAGAACTTTTAGAAAAGTCGGATAACACTATCAGGAGGAAAAAACATAAAGAAAACAGTGAAATGAAGCATATCGGAGGTCAATAGAGCAATGCACAGGAGTCATCGAATCTGGCCAATCAACGATCCAGATCTGGTCGGCAAATCGCAATCGGCGGTGGCAAGTGGAGGCTATCGGCGAAGACCACATGGAATATGCGACAACGATCAGCGGGGTCAATGAGGACCATCGATCAAGCGTGCAGATCGATGGCCCAAGTTGAATCACAATATTGTGTCGACAAACCATAGAGGAGCACTTACAAACGGCCCGGGGGTATGTGCGATATGCGATTGCGATCAATCGCATCACAACATCACATTGGAGCATTACAATGGAGCGGGGCCAATATAAACATAACTTGCGATAGCCGAACCCGATGGAGATATAGGTGATATTTCATATATTTTGAGATCCGGAAAATGACATTTTCCTTTGTATTTGCGTTTTTCGTTAAATAAACGAAATACGAAGGAAATGTGCTGATGTGATGAAACTGGACTTGAAAGGGTTTATGAATGCAAATATATAATATTTCAAGTCTGTCTAAAGCCATTTTATGGGATTTTTCAATGTTTTCATGTATTTTTAAAATACAAAGGGAAATCACGAAACAAGCGGGATTTCGGGTGGGCCGTAGGTGGTAAGTGGTTTTGGTCGGGCTCCACCCAAGCCCATACACTGGCTGCCATGTGTCCAGGCCTTGGAGAGAGAAAACCACCCTTTTCGGGTGGTTAACCCCCATACGAATGAGCCGCCCAAAATGAACCTCAACCGTTGGATCAAGATCTCTCAGATCAACGGTGGAGATGTGATAAGTGATATAAAGGCAGACCCGATAGGAGTTATAAGGCGGAATCTATAATAATTCAAATCCGATAAGTGACATTTTGGCAGATTTTCACAGTTTTTAGTGTGTTTCTCTGTGTAAATAGAGAATGTTGTTCTGGGAATTTCAAAGGTCTGATGACCCATTCCGTTACAGCACAGGTGGCCACCATCCCTGAAGGCATTTAGGAATGATTGCTAATGCTTATAAGGGGATCTGAGCGAACAAAGGCAGAGAAGCCAGAGAGCTGAGAAGGAGAAACAAATAGACAGCGCCGATTGGCTTTAAAGCCACAGACTGCCAAAAACAGAGACAAGCAGTGCTGAGACAGAGAGAAAACAGAGACATAGAGTCAGTGAGGAGAGTCTGTGTACTCAGAAAGACTTGGGGATCCAAGTGAAGCCTTGTTGTTTTGTATCTATTGTGTGAGACTCAAATTGAGCTTACTTTTGTAAGAACTCTACTTCTGAAGACATAATAGAGAGGTCACCACTAAAGGTTGGACCAGGAGACATAGCCCAGGAGTGTTGGGTGAAATCCTTCTTAAACTTGTTGTGTTTATGTGTGTTTATCTATTATGTTCTTCAACTGCTTCATTGTCTATGTATTTCACAATCTTGTCAATCCATTGCAAAATGTAACATAGGCAAATCCATGCACATGAGTCTGTAACACTTTAATAATTGTCTAAGATCTCATTATCAGATAAAATGTTTAGATGAAAAAAAGGAAACTAAATGCACAAATAATCAATCAATTATTTTCATGAGAAACGAAGACTTTACGACAATTTCTTTTTCAAAGAAATAAAGAATTTATGACACTTCCTTTTCAAAAAAGACTAATCAATGTAAGCTAACTTTGATAATGATAAAAAAAATCTCTTAAGAAACACTAAACAATCAAGGCCAAAGTAGGGCTAGGAGAAGAAATGAAAATTGATTTCAGAACCATAGAAAACATTGATATTTCAGCAAACAACATCATAAGCAAATTTGGAAAAAAACCAAGCCAAAGGTGGGTTTTTAGCTTGACAGGGATCAGAGTAGACCTGAGTGGGACACAGTGTACTACAATGCACTATCTCTAAGCTAAGGCTGCTCTGCAACACACTGTGTCAAGACCAACACTGCACTGGTGCTAGAGATTCCAATCAGGAGACATTCAAGCACACTTTTTGACCAAAAAAACACTTCAAAATGACTGAAAAGATATCAATGAAGTCAAGTAAAGTCTACTAGGATGTAATATGATAAGGGTAAACTACCAGGAACAATGGCCATTCCCAGCGGAGTCGCTAATTTGTTATATGGAATTTATACCTATGGATAAATACATCTTCCCTAAGTGGGTAGTTACACTTAGAACAACAGAAAGAAAGTGGTTTAACCTTTTCCTAGAATAGATATATGAGATGAAGGAAACTACTTGTGATCTTTTTCTTCCTTTGATCTCCTTTGAATTGCTCTCGTCTCTCTCGCTCGAACTGAATTCGCTCAATTAGTACCTGTCAATAGATAAAGAAGACGACAACAATCAAAGCATATGATCTATCTACTATAAACAAATGGAATCTACAACATTTAAACATATATGCATCATAGATATGAACAAGAATACGGGAAAAGGAACAAACAACTTTATTGATGTAGAAGGAGGAGCTACACCCAATGCGGTTCAATCCCGTGTCACTCATCCATCTTCAGTCCAAACCCTCGTCACACCAAAATCACATCAATCCAGCAACATAACATTACTTGGCATGAACTCAAATCTCAAACCAATAGTATTTCTCTATAATCTTCAAATTCCAGCCCCTGATCACTATGATGAGTGGTCAATTATAGGGAAATGCAAGTGGTTATGTCATAAATTTGGAATTGAATGGATTTCCAAAATTGGAGTTATCTTCCATGGAGAAAGGGATGAGAGGATAAAGGGATAATTGATCCATAGCCTATCCAAAGTTGACATCATAGGATGAGACAAGAGTTGGGAATCCTTCTAGAATGCTCTAGAATCAAGGAATATTCCCATAATCCTATGCCAATTTCACTCATTCTCGCCCAACACAAGTCAAAGTGGGCCTAAGTGCACTACAGTGCAGGCCTAAATGGGCCTACCTGCTCTGTAGTGCAGTTACCCCTGACCAAGGTTGCATTGGTGTCCCAAGGAGGCATTTTAGTAGGGTTTCAATCTATGAAACTTTCATGGATGGAAGCATTCAATTTGATGACTTGTCTAGGGCATATAACAACTAAATTATGGTTTGATGAGCCCTAATTGTACTGATCTGAATTTTGGGAGTGATGTGACCAAATAGACCTGTAACACTAATGAACAACAAATTGAAGCTCCAACTTCCTTCTTTAGTTCCAATTTACAGGGAGATGACCTAAATTATTCAGAGGTTGAGAAGCAAGCCTTTGCGATTTTAAGTCCATAAAGCATTTCAAGTATTTCCTCCTGAAAACATATACAAAAGTAATTTTTCATTTCCCTACAATTAGACAATTGCTTATCTAGAAAGAATTAGGAGAGAAAAGAGAAAATTGGGTTACTTCCCTGCAAGAATATGACCTAGACATCAAACCAGCTAAAATAGTAAGGGGTCAAGGTTTTTGCAGATTGATTACTAGAGCTTATGACAGTTCAACTGATGAAGATTCAGGTAATAATGTTCAAATCATAGAGGTATGCCCCATCGACACTGAATCTCAATATGTTGATTTATTTTTTTATTTGAAAAATGGTTATGCTCCATTGGAACTCAATTACAAAAAGAAAATAGTTCTCATACTTAAATTTGTTCAATATCAACTAGTCAATGATGTCTTATTTAAGAGGAATTATGATTTTGTTTTGCTAAGATGTCTAGAAAAATTTGAAGCAGAAAAGGTCTTGCAGGAGCTACATGATGGACCAGTTGGCAGACACTATGGTGGAGACACCACTTCTCATAAGATTCTACATGTTGGATACTATTGGCCGACTTTATTTAGGGATACTAATGCCTATGTTATAAAATGTAAAGTATTCCAAACTGCTTTAGGAAGACAGGAGAAACCAACCTTACCTTTGCATCCAGTTAATATTGAAAAACCTTGTGAACAATGGGGATTGGAGATAATAGGTGATATTTTTCCTAACTCTTCCAAGCAGCATAAATCCCTTGACTGCTATGGACTATTTCACCAAATGGGTGGAAGAAATACCCCTGAAGGTGGCCAATTCTAAAATCATTATTGAATTTATCGATCAATTTACTGTTACCAGGTTTGGTCTTCCTCATGCCCTTATTTTTTTATAATGCATCTTATTATTTAGGAAATACAATTACTGAATTTTCTCTTAAAAGAGGTTTTAAACTCAAGTATTTTGTAAATTATTACCCTCAAGGAAATGGCTTAGTAAAGTCTACTAATAAAAGCCTCACTAGAATAATCAAAAGAACAGTTGACCAAAATCAAAGAAATTGGCACAGCTCCAGTTTTTTCTTTATGGGCTGAAGAAATCACTCACAAGGTCTCTATAGGCACTTCTCCTTTTCAATTAGTGTATGGAAAATAAGTTATTCTACCTCTAACTAGCTATTCCATCACTATCCCTAGTCCAAACCATTGAAGAAAAACCTTCCTCTGCTTTACAATTAAGAATGTCTCAAATTCTTAAGCTAGAGGAAGAAAGGGATAAAGCTAGACAATTTCATGCCCATCATCAACAATTGGTTAAATCTTCATTTGATGCAAGTTCAGTTAATAACAAAAATTTTGAAATTGGTGATCTAGTTCTAAAATGGGACAAATCTCACGAAGAAAAAGGAAAACACACAAAGTTCCAAAAATTATGGCTAGGCCCATTTCAAATCATTTAAAAACTAGGCCCATCAACATTTATCCTCCAAGGTTTATAGGGCAACAAGGATGCTCTTCCCGTTAATAGGCTAGTTTTGAAAATTTATTTTCTTAAGGATACCTATCCTCCTATAAATATGTAATTAATCACATGTATATAGTGATTTTTGTAACTCTGGTAATGTTAGGTAATACACCTTTGTCTTCACATTGGGGTCTCGCATCATTTACATGAAATTTGAATGATTAAAGAAGAGATCTTAGAAAGCTAATTATAACATTTCAAGTTTAGTATTGCATCTATTGCAAAGCTTTGAAATATTTATATCCATTAATTTGTAAATGTTTCATAACTTGAAAACCTTATAAAATATAGTTATCCTATGATTGGTCATGAAAAATTTTTCTTTAAAAAGTAAAGGCTATTGTGAAGTGTTAGCATCTTTTTGGCTTCAATTGTCATCCATTACTCTTAAGGAGTGAATATACCTCCCCATCCACTAATTTTAAAAATTTTAGAGTGTAATTCAAAAATATATCAAACTTGAAAGATAAGAGGTCTCAACATGAGCCGACTTACCATGATCATGGGAAACCAATTATATTGACATTATCAACACTTATCACCAAACCAAGATAATGGCTTACAATTATACAACCCTAAGAGAATAGGTCTCATCACGAGCCGACTTGTTCAATATTATAATAACCTATGAATGACATTGTCATAATCTGGTTACCAAGTCATGACAATGACTTTCAAGTAAATTTTAAAACAAAATCATAAAAGAAAAGATTAAATACCTCTACGAATATTACTACAAGTGGATGGGATATTGGTATATCATTGGTTAAATGGTAATCCTTTCATGGCTATGGACACCTGCTAACAGCAGTGGCTCTACTAGTGACAAAAAAGGTCTATCTTAAAAGCTAAGCTTCTATAGTTCAAAGTTATGAGATAATTCAAGAAATGATGAGTTATTTTATTCAAAGTAATCTTTATCAATCAAAACTTCAAGTATTTTTATTTTTCTAAGTATTTTTCTTTAATAGTTTAGAACTTCATTTATTTTTAACAGAGATAATTGTTTCACCCAGTCTGTCGCCAATTGTTGTACTACTCAACCCCCCCCCCCCCCCCCCCCATTAAGGTTAATAGTAGAACTAATAAATAATGAGGACCCTTTTGAAAATAATATAAAATCCTTTGGTTTTAATAAAATAAGTCAATATTAATTTTATTTTTCCAAAAAACTTGACTAAATAAAAAATATCCCTTATCGGAGCCTTCATATCAAAGCTTAGGCCCATAAGACATATTCACAAATATTTGCTTTTGTTAAAATCTATTATTGGCAGAACTTTATCGGGATATTTTAAATATTGTAACATGTCCCCTTAGGAAAAGTTGTGATTAAACCTTCCTCGATTAAATTTTTCATATGTTTTAAGCCTAAAAATAATAAAGTGCTTATTTGTGAATATAATAATAAGGCTTGGCCCCACCAGAATGCCACGTAGCATTATCAAAACTTCTGAATAATGGAGTTTTCGATGTGAACCTCATAGCGTCAATCTCTGATATCCCAATCCCTTGATCATCCAATATCCCTTTTCACCCATCCTCCGATATACAACATCGTTGAAACTGCGGTAGTCACACAGCTTCGACACTCTGATATCCTCAAACCAACGATCTCTGATATTGCCAATCCTCTGATCTCCAATCAACTTCCCCTATTCATTTCTAAATTTTATATCGAGACTCCTAACCGGATGTCACTCTTTCCAATCCCCGATATCTAACCTCCAATACAGGACCTCCGATATCCATTCTCGCTTATATTTTTCAGTCATTACATTATAAAAGCCTATCAGAGAGTGAGGATATCGCAAGTTTCAGTGATACAACCATAATATTTCCCCAATATAATCCTCTGATATGCTGACGTGTATGAAAGCCCATGTGAATCCACGTTTTATCATTTAATGGCCAAATGTAATGAATTTATGATTTCGAAGTTCTAAATGATTTCATTATTGCGACTCGATATCACTAGATTTTTCTCATTAAAGACATAGATTGATATGAAATTGGTTATTCACTCTAAGGAATTCTTCAGTTTAGAAAGTTTATGCTTATTCTTGTGTTTCTCTTTGCAGGCTAGTCCCAATAAGCAAAGCTCAACAGAAATGTCTAGGGCAACTAAACCCAGGAAGAAACATGTCGTTCAACAACAGCCAGTCGCTCCTCCACCTGAGGCTACTGATATGCCTGTGTTATTCTCAAATGCAACCTGCACCCCTGATATTGGAATATCTTCTTGCGAAGCCATTTATAAGATTTTTAAATATGAGGAAACTAGGGTGATAGGGAAAACAGTTACATCCGAGGATTCTGCGAATCTTTTTGAAACCACTTATAGCGATGTCACCAATTTGTTCCCGAGTAAGATTCGAACCCAGCCCAACATTTTTCCATATACAGATATGGTCAAATGGGTTATTGACCATTTGAATATTGCATAAAGGAATTCCATGTCTAAGAGGAACATAGTTGTTGGGTCATTCACTAGTAGTGAATTGAGCAAGATGTATTAGCTACTGTCGCCCCAAAAAAAATACGACAAGCAATTTTTATAGAAATTCATGAAAGAAATGTAGAAATTTTGAATAATATGACACTTATTCACAAATATTATCCTGATTATACACTATTGCGGAATACATGCATAATACATAACCTCCTCTACGTTGATCATCAATTTTGCAGCATTAAAAACAATGAAACGTCAATCGCATGCGCACATTAACACAGTATGTAACTCAGGGAAAGCATACAGCTGAAAACCCCACACTATTTGTATATTATAATGATTGAGAACATGTAACAATACATAGTACAATACTCCTCACAAGTACTCAGTACTATCTCCACCTGTTACACACAAACTAGCTCAGATCTAATGCCTCAAATCTCCTCCACTGTTTGCCTGCCTCCACTGCGCAACCCTGGATGAGAATAATGATGAATGGTTGAACCAAACTCGTATTTCCTTGGCTGAACCATGCAATCCTCATTGGCATTACTCAATCCATTTATTGTGCAAGATCTCATGCACAACTATAGTCACAACTGATAGCAATCTCCACCTCTAACACCTGTCTCCACTGAACTATCCATGCACTGAGTTAACTGATGTATTCTTTAGTTGCTTTATGAGTTAATAATTAGTGAATTTAATTAACAATTAATTCACATCACTCATCACTAGTGTATTTGTAGTTAAAATAAATACAATTAGTTCAACCAAGTCAAACTGAACACAACTCCATCAACTCCTCAATCAACCCCACCAAACTCAACCACATGAGTTCTAACTGAAGTCCACCATGCAATAGCTCAACTGACCCACAAGAAAAGTGTATTTCCTTCTGACAGCTGCATGTGCCACATCTATAGCTCAAACTGAAGTGCTCCAAGAGGATAAGATAATGTTTATAGTCCAAATATTATTATGAGCTAATAATATTCGACTGTTCTATTTTTAGCCTGGCAGTCTAAAAATAGAAACCGCCCATATGTCTAAAAATAGAAGTCCATCTATTTTTACCAACATGACCAATCATCCACAAATAGCATCCTGCAACTCATAGACCATGATCCATATGTCTAAAATAGACATAGTCTAAAAATAGACTTTGCGCCAAAAATAGTCTGCGGGCCCACTTAGTGAAGGCGACTTCTTTCCACTAAGCTCCATCATCTTGTTGCATTCTCAACACTCCCTCTCAACAAGATATGGATTATCAGCAACCCCTATCCTGCCTCAGTGGTATTCGAATTTTCTCCTGGTGAGCGCCTTCGTCAAGATATCAGCATCCTCATCCTCCGTTGGAATGTATGAAAGTAACATGACTCTCCGGTGCACACAATCTCTGATATGATGGTACTTGATGTCAATGTGCTTAGATCTATCATGAAATACTGGATTAGCCGAGAGTTTAATGCAACTCTGGTTATCACAATAAATCAATGTAGGCTCCAAGTATGAACCGAACAACCCGACCAAGATCTTCCTCATCCATATAGCCTCGCATGCAGCCAAACTTGCTGCCATATACTCGGCCTCTGCTGAACTGAGTGCCACGGATCTCTGCTTCCTGTTGTACCAAGAAACTGTTGTCGACCCGATACTGAAGACACCTCCAGATGTGCTCTTTCTGTCCATTGGGCTCCCTACCCAATCTGCATCCGTGAAGCCACATAGCTTCGCCTCATCCTCCTGTCTGTACCACAATCCATATCCCAATGTGCCTCTGAGATAACGCAATACATGCTTTCCTGCCTTCCAGAAGAGCTTGGTTAGCTTAACCATAGCTTGTGAAAGATCGTTAATAGCATAGCATATATCGGGTCGTGTATTGACCAGATACATAAGCGACCCCACCAACTGTCAATAAACAGTGGCATCCACTACCTTCGTTGAAGTAGCATCCTCCTTCCTCCAACCTCCAAGAAGAGGAGTATCAACAGGCTTGCAGCCATGCATGTTGAACTTCTCCAGTATCTCCCGAGTATACTTACCCTGAGAAACAAATAGTCCATCACTGCGCTGCCAAATTTCCAATCCCAGGAAATAATGAAGGAGGCCCAAGTCCTTCATCTCAAACTCCTTATCAAGATCATCCTTGCATGAAAGTATCAACAGCTCATCACCTATTAGAATCAAGTCATCTACATAAAGTACAATGATAAGCAACTTACCCTCCACCACAATCTGGTATTGGTTAGGATCCGCCTCACTCTTGGAGAATCCAAGTCCGGTGAAATAACTGTCTATCCATGTGTACCAAGCACGTGGTGCTTGTTTCAACCCATACAACGTTCTCTTGAGCCTGCACACATGCGACTCGCTGTTGGAGATCTAAAAACCTTCGGGCTACTCTATGTGCACCTCCTCCTCAATGACTTCGTTGAGGAACGCAGTCTTCACATCCATCTGATGAATGTGCCACCCCATCTGTGCTGAGAGAGCAAGAATCGTCCGTATGGAAGAATACTTTGCGACAGGTGCAAAGGTCTCCTCATAATCGATCCCCTCTATCTGTGAAAAGCCTCAGGCAACAAATCTTGCCTTGTACTTCTCCACACTCCCGTCAGCTGCCTACTTTACTTTGTAGATCCATCTTGAACCCACCACTGATTTCCCTTCCGGTCTTGGGACAATCTCCCATGCACTGTTTCTGACAATCGAATCATACTCTTCCACCATGGCATCTACCCATGCGGGGTCCTCCACAGCTTCCTCGAAAGAGGATGGCTCAGTCATGACACATTTTCTCACAAGAGCCATGTATCCAGTGTATCGATCAGGTGACTGTCTCTGTCTATGTTGAGCTGTAGGTGGTCCTACAACCTTCTCTGCATATTGAGCCAGTCGCTCAGCTTCTGTCATGCGCTTTCTCCCTCTGATGGTTGGCGCTGCATGAGTGGTCTCTTCCACTCCATGACTTCGTCTTGTGGCTGATCCAAGTCCTGAAGCTCATCCTTAGGAACTAATAGCTTCTCATCTACATGCAAGTGTGGCTCCCTCTCAAGCGAACACTTCATGGCTTTCTCCTCCTGAAATTTGATATCCCGTCGCATAATAGTCTTGCGACTGTGGAAAATACACACAATAGTTGTGGGGCGTATCAGTGTACCCCACAAATATCCCAACCTCTGCGGTCGGCTCCAGCTTCTTCCTGGCATCCTTTGTCACATGCATGTAAACGTTAGAACCAAAAATCCTCAAATGAGAAATATCAGGCCTCTTACCAGAATAAGCCTCCTCGGGTGTACTCATGCCAAGTATCCTGTGAGGACAACGGTTCTGCACATATACTGTAGTATTGCATGCTTCCGCCCAAAAGTGAAGGGGTAGGCCCTGATCATGCAACATCGCCCGTGCAGCAACCACGATCATTCTGTTCTTCTGCTCAGAAACCCCATTCTGTTGTGGGTTATGGGGAGCTATGAGCTCTCTTCGAATCCCTTTTGCACTGCAGAAGTCCTTGAACTCGCCAGAGATGAATTCACCACCATTGTCACTCCTAAGAGCCTTCACCTTCTTCCCCGACTCCTTCTCGACCAGTGCTTTGAACTCACAGAACTTTGAGTATGTCTCGCTCTTCTTTTGCATGAAGAAGATCCATCACTTTCGAGAGAAATCATCAACAAAGATCACATAGTACCTGTGCTTTGCTATCGAAGCTACTGAGAAAGGTCCATACATGTCTGTGTGAATTCTCTCAAGGATTGTTGTGGCACGACTATCCTTCTCGTGAAAGGTGGCTTTCACAAATTTTCCCAAAGTACACCCCTTGCACTAATCTGACTGCACAAGAGTGCCTTTAGGAAGCCCTGTAGTAATCTGTTGCAGTATCTTCAAGGCTCCATGGTGAAGGTGACCCAATCTCCTGTGCCACAGCTCGCCATCATCCTAGCTCACCAATACTTCTGCCTTGCATGCCATTGTTGTGCAGCCATCTACATGCAACTGATAAAGGTTCCTGACTCGAACCCCTATCTTCCGGGTTTCTCCAGTTGTCTTACTGCAGAGGAAAGCCTTTCCCTCACTGAAAACAACATCATATCCTTTGTCTTCTAACATCGCCACAGAGATAATATTCTTCTTCAATCCTAGAACATGCATCACTTCCTTCAATACGAAAGGTTTACCAGACTCCCTCTCAAAGGAAATGGTACCGATATCGGTCGCACTGTATCTACCATCATCGCCCATCTCGATGTGCACTCCAAGATCTTTCTCCTCCAGATCAGAAAACAAATCTCGATCTCCTGTCATGTGAAAAGACGCACCACTGTCCAAGAACCATACCGATCCCATCACACTTGATACCAAGCATGCGATCAACGAAAAATCAAGCTCAAACTATGAGGCTAAGGCCTCTCCTGCTGCAGATCCAGCTGCTTGCTTATTTTTCTTCTTCTGCGGACAATTTCTGGCATAATTTCCGTGTTGGTGACAGTGAAAGCACTTCACCTTGGACATGTCCTTCTTCTTTCCTTTCGCACCAGAATGAGAAGCTTTCTTGTTCTTCCCCTTCTTTGCTTTGGCAGCCAAAGCAAAATTTTCTTCATCAGTTGCCTTTGATGAAGATCCGTCCCTGGTATTCCGCCTTATCTCCTCCTGCACAAGATCTGACCAAAGTCTCTCCCATCCTGGCAATTTCTCCCGACCATTGACAGAGTCCTGATAGGAATGCCAACTCTTCAGAAGACCAAGGAGAGCCAAGCTCACCAAGTCCTCATCATCGACAGTCACCCCCACACTTCCCAGCTCATCCCAACATTGAGTGAAGTTCGTGAGATACTTGGGCATATTGTCTCCTTTCTCACACTTAATGTTTCTGAGTTTATCCTTGAGCGCCAACTTCCTCTGATTTCTGTTGCTTTGGAATAGATCTGTCAACGCTTTCCACATCAAGTATGGAGAAGCCTTTCCATGCAGGTTGGACACAATGTGATCCTTCACGCCCTCCAACAAAATCCTTCGACACTTTGTTGTCTTCTTTTGCCAAGCATCAACTTGAGAAGTATCAATAGGCTTTGGGACCTCAGCCTCTATGAACTCCTTCAACCCATTATCATCTAACACCACCTCCATCCTGTCTTTCCATGCAATATAATTCGAACTGCCCTTAAGAGCATACTCCAATCGCAATCTGTTGAAAGACATTGCAATGTTGACACCAAGAAAACACTGCTGCAAATTCAAATTCCACCAGCTCAAAACTCAACCTCTTCTGATCTAAAATTCGTGAGAACAAAGTATTTCTCGTACAAAGATTGACTGTATGGGCTTTTACCGGATATCTCACCTTCCAAAGGAAGGATGAATCTAGAGGCTACCTGGCCCGATTACAGATTCTGCCTGAAGAAATAAAATGTAAATACTTTCTAAATAATAGATCTGATGATCAACTGCTCCGATACCATGTAGAAATTTTGAATAATATGACACTTATTCACAGAGATTATCCTAATTATACACTATTGTGGAATACATGCATAATACATAACCTCCTCTACGTTGATCATCAATTTTGCAGCATTAAAAACAATGAAACATCAATCGCATGCGCACATTAACACAGTATGTAACCCGGGGAAAGCATACTGCTAAAAACCCCACACTATCTGTATATTATAATGATTGAGAACATGTAACAATACATAGTACAATACTCCTCACAAGTACTCAGTACTATCTCCACCTGTTACACACAAACTAGCTCAGATCTGATGCCTCAAATCTCCTCCACTGTTTGCCTGCCTCCACTGCGCAATCCTGCATGAGAATAATGATGAATGGTTGAACCAAACTCGTATTTCCTTGGCTGAACCATGCAATATTCATTGGCATTACTCAATCCATTGATTGTGCAAGATCTCATGCACAACTATAGTCACAACTGATAGCAATCTCAACCTCTAACACCTGTCTCCACTGAACTATCCATGCACTGAGTTAACTGATGTATTCTTTAGTTGCTTTATGAGTTAATAATTAGTGAATTTAATTAACAATTAATTCACATCACTAATGTATTTGTAGTTAAACTAAATACAACTAGTTCAACCAAGTCAAACTGAACACAACTCCATCAACTCCTCAATCAACTCCACCAAACTCAACCACATGAGTTCTAACTGAAGTCCACCATGAAATAGCTCAACTGACCCACAAGAAAAGCATATTTCCTTCTGACAGCTGCATGTGCCACATCTATAGCTCAAACTGAAGTGCTCCAAGAGGATAAGATAATGTTTATAGTCCAAATATTATTATGAGCTAATAATATTCGATTGTTCTATTTTTATCCTGGCAGTCTAAAATAGAAACCGCCCATATGTCTAAAAATAGAAGTCCATATATTTTTACCAAAATGACCAATCATCAACAAATAGCATCCTGCAACTCATAGACCATGATCCATATGTCTAAAAATAGACTTTGCACCAAAAATAGCTTGCGGGCCCACTTAGTGAAGGCGACTTCTTTCCACTAAGCTCCATCATCTTGTTGCATTCTCAACAAGAGAATGAGGATCAATCAGAGGTCATCAAAGTATGGAGAAGGGATCCTAACAAACACAAGCGTGAGGACAAGGGTATGTATGTTATTGCTTCCATTGCCAGACCATACTACTATATAGTTGCTATGATGTGTAAAATGTTTAGTTACTCTAATACTCAAAAATTCTACGACCAATGGGTACCCTTAATTGATGTTTCTTTAGATGGATATGTTATGGATTTGGGAACCATATTGTATGATACTCTAAGTACCCAAATCCTGAATTATAGGAAAAAATGCACTTTTTCTAAGAACATTGTTCCCCCTTTCTACATGAGCGACTACATTATGGATGATATCTATTTCACTTCTGATTTTACATCTATGGGATGGAAATTGACCATATAAGACCCTATTCCTATCCATATCTATCATAACATACTCTAGGAATCTAAATACCAGCCTCATCTCTATAAAAAATTCCATGGAGTTATGTTTCCCATTCACCAAAGTGTCTTTAATGAGAGAGCTCATAGACTTTCAGTTGAAGCCAAGAATGATTTATTATCAATTGGAAGATGGTTTGGAGAAGAATCCTTCACTTATATTTATATCTTCGGCAATCTTGCAAACCCTCATGTGTTGCCCCTTTATGTTACTGATAAACTCCTAGCTCGAGAAATAGCCTATCAAACTGTATAGAATTTTCAAAAGTTATGAAAGATAATAAAAAGACAATGTGGCCTACCTTTCCTCTTCAATGTGGTGTCTATGCTCTTGAAAATTTCAAGCATGCTACTCTTGAGATTGAAGAAATTTAGCGTTTAAATTTCCCAACCATTCCCAATAGATAGTATGATCCTAATGATATGGCCAAGAATGTTACTATACAAGCTAAACTCATACAATTCACAAATGAGCTAGACAAATTAGATGACATATTTGAATCAATTTTTGTTTATTCATATGTTGAGAAACATGAAGCAGCACAATTAAGTCCTGAGGAATTGATTTATTTTAAACAGTACAGGGATAAAAGGACATCTCACTTACCTATGGATTTATTGAGGCTTCATCAACAAAATACAAAGCAGGATAAAGTTTCATCTAGTACATCACAAGTCCCTAATGTATCTGAGACAAAAGAGACAGGTACTTCTTCTTCCTCACAGGCAGAAGAAACTCTAACAGATAAAAATCTAGATGCAATTTGGGAGCAGTTCACTAAAGAAATAGATCCTAAGAATCTGAAGACTCCATTCCAGATGAAGATCACACATACCCCTGAAGTCATAGGGAAGACCTCACTTACTATTGAGGCTTCTGATAAAGCTCTAGACACTGATGACTTGGAAGTCATCCCGGTATTTCCGACCTCTGAGGTCATTCTGAAGATTGAGGAAATTTCTCCTCTTTATGTGTTTTATAGTCTAAAGCATAAAGTTGTGGTTAGAAAATAGAGAAAAAGAAAGAGAACTGAACAAACCTAGGCCTTAGTCCCTGGTAATGCTTCCTTTGAAGTAATTTGGAAAGATGCTCAAGCTACTCCTGCTGAGGATCTCAGAAGGCTTTCACAATTTGCAGGAGCATATGTCAATGCTACTATTGATAAAGCCTCTAAAATGTAGCAACTCCTAAGGGAGAAATATGAAAGGATTATGCACCTAGAACATGGTTTGGAGAATGAAAAACAAGTGGCGAGCACAGCTTGCAAAACTGCAAAATAACTTCAATGACTTAAAGATTCAACATGAATATGATATAAGAAATAGGGATATTCAGATCCAGGAACTTCAAAAAAAGATTGAGCAATTAAAAGTCAATCCCGAGATAGCTGAATTCAAGAAAGAAGTAGGAGAACTAAACAATCTCCTTGCTCAACAACAAGTTGTTTTCTATCATTAACTAGCCACTATCCATGACTTATGTCAATCAAACGGTTCATTAGTGAATCAATTGTCTGATCTGAGGGCATACTATAGGGAAGTCGAGGAGAAGATTTCTAATTATATAGACTGGCAGGATAGTACTGAGGGAAGGTCAGTTTATCTCCCTAAAATTGAAGAGTCACAAAAGGAGATTGTTTTTCAAGAATGGGAAATAAAACTCAAACATGTAGAAATGGAAATTTTCATTGCTAGGGATATTTCAAACAATCTCACTAAATCAATCAGTGACAGTTTATTATAGGCCAACCTGATTTCGAACTTCCCTGAGTATACTTTGTTGACTAAAATGTGGCAGGAATCTTCAAAGAAGAAGGCTGAGAAAATCAAGAATCTGACAAAGTTTGACTTGGAATGCCATTGGCATTTCTTAATGAAATTGGATAGTCAGTGGCTAATGCTGAGGTGTCTCTCCAAGAATACCACTCATCTTCTTCCAGCACTTAGAAATGCGCTATTCACTGCACGAAGGCATATACAACCTCATCATCTACTTGAATTAAAGCGAATGATAGATATATGTGAGCTTCGGCTGTGTATGTGAGAGAATCCTTCATCTTAGTCTTATTCAATTTGTTACATCTGCATTCTATTATTGTGTTTTACTTTATTTTAAATGTGGTTTGTTAAAACCACTTCATACTTTTATGGTACTTTTCTATATTTGTATTTTCATTAGAGACTATAAATCCCGTTAATTGATATGAAGAAATGGTTTTGAATTTTTGTACGAAATATTTTGGTTTGCATTACTATAACTTGAAGCAATCTTAATAGAAAGCGAAACCATTATTGTTTCACTTATGGAAAAAATCAACATGTATCAGATACTACTATTTGTGTATTAGTACTGTGTTTATGAGTTAAATGGTAATTTTAAATGTGTTTATCATATATGTTTTTGCAAACAATTAAGCTTTATTCACTATGGATGTGTTTAATTGAAATCTTTTAACTATATGCATGAACAACGACATCTTATATGTGCAATGTGTTTCAACAACTAATTTAATTAAATTAGTTATCTTTATTCATTTTAACCTCACAAAGGACTTCATGATCTATATTTTCATGTTTAATGTGAGATCTTTCTAAAGTCGCATATACAGAGAAAGCTTTCCTGGGATAGATATTTTAAGTCTATTTATTCTTATTTATTAGTTTCATTTACATAATCAACCCCACACTTATATATCTCATCTCTTTTTATATCTTTTATTAAGAGAAACTAGTCCCATAATCCCAGTTGGAGCCACCATTCCAAATGGAAAAGGAGCTTCCCTAAGTTCTTGATCGGGTGGCTTTTCCCGATGTTGAGGCACAGAATTTCAAGCCCTCAATTTTTTTTTCGAGCTAGAAGGAGGGCCTTCAGACTATGAATGGAAAGAATATCCACTCTTAAACTAAAAGGTCATTCTAAGAGTCAGTCTCCCTCAAAATCACCACCAACTTCTAGATCACATTCCAAATATCCTAACCCAAGATCTGAAGTTGTTCAAACAACCACCAAAACTCCTAGCACACTTCCAAAGTCAGTTGGCCAAACTTCTTCTCAAATACCTACTAAGCCTCCTGAAGTTCAATCTTTGATCCAAAAATTGGAAGAAATTTCTATTTCTAGAGAAAAATATGTCCAAAGTGATATATCTGAAGGAAGTGTTTCCTCATCCTTGTAGTCTTCTGGTGTATTAACTAGATCCCAGAGTGAAAAACTTGGATTTAAACCTTTTGAATTCCCATTAACCACTCATCGGAGAAAGAAAACTACCCTAGAAACTCATTCTTTTGCTAGCGATATTACATCATCATCTCCCCCTCTTACTCCTTCTCTTGGTCCTTCTTCTTCCTCTACCTCTTTACCTTCTTCCTATCAACCTCTCATCCCATCCATTCACATTCCTCAAACACAATTGTTTGGTGCAACTATAATCAGTAGCACTATAGGAGCAGCTTCTACAATAACTCAATCTCCACCATCCTCCTCATCTTCTACTACTTCTTCTACTCCTATTACTCCCAGAATGGCCCAAAGACCATGGAATAACCCTGGGGTAGTATAGATGGCTCCACCATTACACCCTCTTCCCAAACACCCAGAGAGATGGATTCCTAAGTTTAATCTTGATGATGGCCTCCCTGCAAAGGAACATCTTCACAATTTCAAGTTAGCCATCAATCTGAATGGAGTCACAGAAAAATATTGTGTTGTTAGACTTTTTCCCTACACTTTTGAAGGATCTGTGGGATCCTGTTATTTTTCTCTTCCTGCTGGATCAATAACAAATTGAAATATGTTCCAAGAGAATATTTTGTTGAAATTTAGTGATGACCGAACAAGTGCCATTTTGATTAATAACTTATCAAATCTTAAAACCAAACCAAATGAAAGAATCAAATATTTTAATTCCAAATTCAACAAATTGTTGAATAAGAGTCCAGAGACTTCTAGACCAGGGACCGATGTACATATTGAATGGTATATCTCTGCTCTTCATTCAAATATCGTTATGTTCGTAGATAAAGCCAAAAAAAAAAAATATTGCTTGATAAGATTAAAGAAGCTCTATCTGTGGAAAAGATAATCCTTTCTCTTGAGAAGAAAAATTCTCTTGATGAAAGAAACTAAACCAAAAAAGTTACTTTCAAGGATAAATCCAAGAAGAAAGGCCCCAAAGATCCTTTTGATTTGGAAGTATTACAAAAGGTTCTAAAGACAATGTCTAATAAAATGGTAGAAATTAAAAAGAAAGTAATTGAAACCTCTAAAACCCCCTTTCGGACTTCCAAAAGGAACCATCCATCACAGTCACAACCACCTGCCATTATATCAAATGTTGAATTTGACCAATATGATGAAGAGGAAGAATCAACCTTATCTATTGAAGAATCCCAAGATTAGAAGAAGCACGTGGTTTATGGGAGTTCATCCTAACCACTTCAGAAAATGAAGAAGAACAAGAGGCCCTACCAGTGAGTACTATAAGAATAGGACTTATCGATCCATCTCCAACAAATCAAAAATAGAATTCCCTTGCTCCTACTAAGGAAAAATGTGTGATTAATAAGTCTTCTACTCCTTCTTTAGATTCTCTTCCAACTACTTCTAAATCTCCTTCTTCATCCAAGACTTTGATAATCTCTGATACTATGGAATATAATATTGTGGAAGACATGAAAAAGGTCAAAGCCAACATTTCTCTTTATGAGGTTAGTAAATTAAAACAACAGTTGAAGCTTTTACTTAAAGAATTGAATGCATTTCCTACATCTCCATTACCTATTGTTGTCACTGCAAATGCCTCAAAAGGGAAAGGAAAACCTCCTAATGTATCTTCAGATAAGGTTGACCCATCGGATGGCATTTTGATTAGATATAGATCAAATTCCCATACTCCTCCCTTTTTATTTACTTTTGATATTTTTAACAAGAATGTTCATAATTGTCTAATGGATTTTGGTGCATAATCAAATTTCATGCCTTATGCGGTGTGTCTTAAATTAAATATTTCACCACAGAAATCTGTTGTTCATATTGTTCAATTAGATCACATAAAAGTCAAAGTTTTGGGAGAAATGAATTCTATTTTAATAAGATTAGATTCCAATTCAAAAGTTTGTCAAATAATAGATATATTAGTTGTATACATTCTTGAATTTTATGGTCTTATTCTAAGTAGAGACTATTCTGAAAAACTACATGGTTACTTTGCAACTGATTGGTCACACATGTGGCTTCCCTACAATGGAAAACCCAATCAAATTTGTGTTGATAGGGAAAAACACATGAAACATTCAGTGACTGATTTTGATGAAGAAAACGAACCAGTAGTATTTACAAACAATATTCTTGGAAGTTACTCTTTTGAGTCTTTCTTTGGCAATTTTCAAGCACAAGAATCTCCTTTTTTAGTTGACTATGTTTCATCTCAAATTGAAAATTTCTCCCAAACAGATTCTTCTAAGTGTATTAATATTGTAGAAAACCTTGTAAATAAACATGATAGTTTATTTTGGACTCTTTATTTTGATGGATCGAAATCTAATGAAGGTGCAGGATCTGGTTGCATATTAGTTAACCCTTATGGAGAAAATACTATGTTGGCTTGCAGATAGGAATTTGACTTACCAATAACATTTCTGAATATGAAGCATTGGTACATGGCTTACAAAAGACCATTAGTCTTGATATCAAATACCTTAAAGTTTTTGGTGACTCTAAGATTTTATCAAACAGGTTAGAAACATCATCCATTGTGTTTCTAGTCACCTTAAGCATTACCAATCTTTGATCTAAGACCTCACTTCTCATTTCACTGCATTCAACATAGCTCATGTCCCAACAATACAAAATGCTAGTGCTGACCTCCTAGAAAACATTGCTTCCAAACTCATTCTACCTTAATATTTCTCCTGATACATTTTCTATTGAATTAATTTTTTGCCCCCCCATTCCAGACAACATTACTAATTGGTGTGTGTTTAATCATGACATCTTGAGTTTTCTAAGATCTGAAGGGCCTTACTATGATCAGATTATTGATGAAGATGAGCATGACAAGCAGTTGAATAAATATTCTGAGGAAAATTCTTTACCTAAACCTATAGTGAAATTGGAATATTTATATGATCTCAAAGATAGGTTCAAAAAGGTAACTAATTGCAAGCTTCAAAGTTCAACTCTGAGATTTGAATTAGTTAACTTAGGATCTAATCATAAGCCTCAGAACATCAATTTAGGCCTTGGAATTTCACTAGATGAAAGATTTGCTTTCATTCATTTTTTGAAAATATACAAGGATATATTTGCATGGAATTATGATGATCTGAAAACCTATGACACATCCATCATTCAACACACCATTCCTATGTTGCTAGATGTCAAGCCAATTCAACAAAAGCTCAGGAAAATTCACCCTAACTTGGAGGCTCAGATTAAAACTGAACTGAATAAGCTTCTCAAAGCTAAAATCATTTTTCCAGTCAGACATTCCAAGTGGGTCTCAAACCTTGTGCCAGTTAGAAAGAAAAATGGAGATATTTGTATTTGTATAGATTTTAGAAATTTAAACAAAGCCTGTGAAAAAGATAATTTTCCTTTACCTCCAATGGAACAAATTTTACAATTTGTTGTTGGTTCTGAATTAATGTCTTTCTTAGATGGTTTTTCAGGTTACAATCAGATTCTTGTACATCCAAATGATAGACTGAAAACCACATTCAAGACTAAGTGGGGGACCTATGCTTATCAAAAAATGCCTTTCAGACTAATTAATGTTGGAGCTACTTTCCAAAGAGATATGGATATTGCTTTCAGAGGTTTGATCAATAAGACAGTTGTAGTGTATCTAGATGACATTACAATTTATTCTAAACAAAGGGGTAATCATTTACATGATTTAAAATAGATCTTTGAAAGATGTAGAAAATTTGGAATCTCCTTAAATCCTAAAAAGTCATTTTTTTCTCTTAACGAAGGAAAACTTCTAGGATTTGTTGTGTCTAAAGAAGGAATATGCATAGATCTAGATAGTATCAAGGTGATATCTGAAATCCCCTTACCATAGAAAAAAATCCATGCAATCCTTCCTTGGGAAGATTAATTTTGTTAAAAGATTTGTTCGAGACTTCTCTCAAATTGTACTTCCCTTACAGGGTATGATTAAGAAGAAGTCAATTTTCCAATGGAATTTGATCGAATAAAAAAAAAACATTTGAATCAATAAAGCAGGAAATCATTGATGCCCCTTCATTATCAACCCCTAATTTTTCCAAACAGATCATTCTTTATACTTTTTATTCTGAACAATCATATGTAGCAATTTTGACTCAACCTAATGAACAACAAATTGAAGCTCCAATTTCTTTCTTTAGTTCCAATTTATAGGGAGATGAGATAAATTATTCAAAGGTTGAGAAGCAAGCCTTTGTAGTCTTTAAGTCCATAAATAATTTCAGGCCTTTCCTCCTGAAAACACATACAAAAGTAATTGTTCATTTCCTTGCAGTTAGACAATTGCTTATCCAGAAAGAATTAGGAGAGAAAAGAGAAAATTGGGTTACTGCCCTACAAGAATATGACCTAGACATCAAACCAGCTAAAATAGTAAGGGTCAAGGTTTTTTCAAATTGATTACTAGAGCTTATGACAGTTCAACAGATGAAGATTCGGGTAATAATGTTCAAATCACGAAGGTATGCCCCATCGACACTGAATCTCAATATGTTGATTTATTTTTTTATTTGAAAAATGGTTCTGATCCATTGGAACTCAATTGAAAAAAGAAAAGATATCTACGACTTAATGGTATGATTTAGAATATTAGTTTGTAGTGCTAATATTTTCCTCAGACTATAAACAAAATGCTTTCATTGTGCTTAAGGATTCATCAATTTTTTCAAGTAAAATGAAGAGTTTTATGTTAATTATATGAGCAATTTAACATAAACCAGAATCTGAACAACAGCGTAAACATGTACAAAACATCATCAAAAACACATTACAATAAGCATATAATAAAGGAGTTCACCCCTCCTCGGCTATGTCTCCTTAGTCCAGCTTCCAATGGCTTGGGCCTATCTATTATTCTCAAAAGTGTAAAAATATGCATTTACAATGCTCAAATGCTTCTAAAACCTGCTCCAAGCAGTCCAGAATACTCAAAAATGGATATCTAGCCTCTTTTTGCAACCAATTTGGTGGAAAATTGAAGAAGTTATGAATTCTCCTAGTTTTCCCACTATTTGTTCCACAAAATGCTCCACATCTGACAAGAACCCACAATTTCGCTCCAAAAATCTGCTAACCGAGTGCGAATTTTTCGAGCGGCAAGCCATAATCTGTCGACACTAACTATCCATCACAAATTGAAATTGGCAGAGTTCTGCAGGTCTTATGGACTATGAACCAAGTGGCGATATGTGGTTGCAATTTGGTGGACCCGATGGGACATTGAACTGGAATTGATAATCCTCCTGCATCTAGGAACTTATTGCATTTCGCCATCGGCAGAGAATCGACGACAATCATAAAGCGAGACTCTGCGCCATGTTTCGATTTACGATTGTGATATCACATTGCAACCCAGGTATGTTGGGGGTCGATTATCTTCAATGCTTGCCTTCGATAATGTGCAATTGCGATCGCTTCGTAACCCGATACCTGTCGGGGGCCGATTCTGTAAACCTCCCTGCCTGCCTTATCGCATCACAACCCTTTCTTGCATGGAGGCCAATTTCTAATTTCGACGTACCTACGATTGCTATTTGCAATATGCGAGGGCCAATGGCATCTTTACACTTGGCACCTCCTCATTCGCTGAAGGTCCTTGCCACATCATCCAATCCTGCGATGTAAGAAAGTCATATTTGAACTTTGACTTGCTAGAACTTTTTCATACGAGCTCGGATTTGAGTGTCGTTTGCACTGTTGGAATCAGAAAGAAGAACTCTTCAATCTGAAGCTAAATTTAACAAAATTCTGACACTTTGATTTTTGAGCATAATTTTGAGCATAGTTTTGAGCACTTGATAACTCCTCCCCATTAGAAGCCTTTTAGACCCCAAAAGGATCACTTTCAATTGTTCAATGGGTGAGGGTAGAGTTCCCTCACCTTTCCAACCTTTATCCATTTGGTTTTTGAAAGAATTGTACCTTTGAGCCCCACTCGAAGATAATTAATACTTCCCCTTTTTGATGTCCTTGATCTTCTGTAAAGTATAGTGTCTTGTTGAAGCACATCAATGAATTCTGGAGAAAAGTATTCAATAGATTCTCAAAATTAACAACATCATAAATTTACATATATGAAGGCAAATCCAACCTGAAGGCATTATTACCAATCTTTTCCAAAATTTTGAATGGACCATATCTAATTGGTTTTAGCTTTTTACTTTCTCCTTGGAGCGTCTCTTTTTTAATGTGAAGCCAAACTTCATCACCAACTTGAAACTTGTGATCTTGACAATGCTTGTCATGCCTTGTTTTGTACTTGCCTTGGCTTTTCTCAAGTTGTTCTTGAACCTTTTGGTGTACTAATTGTATTTTTTCAATGAACTTTCTCGCTTTGTCTATGTCATCATGACCTTCAATAGAAACATCTTTTCCAAAAATAAAATCCAAAGGAGATTTAGGCAAGTATCCCATGCATGCCTCAAATGGAAAAGTTTGAGTGGAAGAGTGCTTGGCTCGGTTGTAAGCATGTTGAACATAGTGCAACTGTTCATCCCACAACTTAGGATGCTTGCTACAATACCCAAGTAGAAAATGTATCATTGTTTTATTCACTACCTCTGTTTGACCATCTGTTTGTGGATGAAAGGTTATACTCTTTTTCAGTTTGGTGTCCATGAATCCCCACAAGTTTGACCAAAAATTCCCCACAAAGCGAGAATCTCGATCACTAACAATGGATGTGGGAAATCCAAAATGCACCGAAACATTCTGAAATAATAACTGAGCAGTTTGTCCAGTTGTAAATTTTTTTTACATGGCATCAAAATACACATTTTTCTGAACCTATCCACAACTACATACAAATAATCATGACCTCTTTTCGACAATGGAAGATCTCCTACAAAATCCATAGTAACACTATCCCACGGTCGTGAAGGAACTGGAAGTGGTGTGTATAATCCTAACTTCTTATTGTTAGGCTCACTGATTGCACATAATGAACATCCTTCAAATAAACCAGACACACTTTCAAACATACGAGGCCAATAACAATACCTCTATAGATGTGCCACAGTCTTACTTACACTGAAATGACCAGCAATAAGAGAAGTATGTGTCTCTCTTATGATGTTAATTCTTTCTCCCAATGGAATATAAAGTTTGCCAAGATAGTACAACAAGTTATCATGCAAATGATAATCCAATTCCTCTACTTGGTTACCTTAACTCAAGCTTGCATAAACATCTTGAAAGTCATTATCTGATGCATATTGCTCAATATAACTTTCATGTCAAACTGAACTATGCTTGAGTAAAGTAGTTGCACTAACAATCAGCCTAGAAAGCATATCAGAAACTTTATTGTAGATACCTTTCTTATACCTAATTACCAAGTGGAATTTTTTAAGAAAACCCATCCATCGGAAGTGCCTTGATTGTTGCAACTTTGATTGAGATTTCAAGTATTGCAATGGTTGATGATCAGTGTGAATAATTGTTTCCTTACCCATCAGGTAGTGTTTCCATTTTTTCACACTTTGCACCAATGCATACAATTCCTTGTCATATGTAGGATAGTTAATCACTGCACCATTAAAAGTTTCTGAATGAAAATAGATAGGCTTACCATGTTGCATGAGGACTGCACCCATAGCATAGTCACTAGCATATGTCTGAATCTCAAATGATTGTCTCAAGTCTGGAAATGCGATCACTAGAGCTGTACTAATATTTTCCTTCAACGCATCAAAGGCCTTTTGCTATTTGCCTCCCCACTGAAAAACCTTTTTCACGTTGGTCAACGCATGCAAAGGAGTTGCTATAAGAGAAAAATTAGCAATGAATTTCCTCCAATATTGGGTTGCTCCCAGAAAACTTCTTACCTTTGTAATTGTCTTGGGCCATGGCGAATTTATAATGACATCAACCTTGGAGGGATATATTTTGAAATCACCTCCTCCAACAATATGACCCAAGTAAACTAAAGAAGTCTTTCCAAACTCGCTTTGACATCTTTAGATACAACTGTTATTTTTTCAAGACATCAAGTACTTTTCTTACATGCATGACATGTTCAACACATGATTTACTGAAAATTAAGATGTCATCTGAGTAGACTATGACAAATTCATCAAGGAATGGCCTCAACACATCATTCATCACATGCATGAATGTAGTAGGAGCATTACATAAACCAAATGACATAACTAGCCATTCAAATAAACATTGTTTTGTTTTGAATGATGTCTTCCAAATGTCTCCTTCAACTATTCTAATTTGATGGTAGCCACTTCTTAAGTCCAGCTTAGTAAAATATTTTTGCATCTTTCAATTAATCCAGTAAATCATCTATTCGAGGCAGTGGGTAATGGTGCTTTACTGTATTTCTTTTTAATGAATGGAAGTCCACACACATGCACCATTTTCCATCCTTTTTTGGCACCAAGACAATCAATGAACCACAAGGTGAGGAAGATGGTCTGATGATCCCTTTATTCAACAACTCTTGGATTTGCATCTTAATTTCTGCGCTTTCCATCACTGATATCCTGTACATGCCAATGTTAGGAAGAGAACAATCTTGTTGCAACTGTATCTTGTGTTGGATTCCTCTCTTGGCAAGTAATCCCTTTGGTTCACATTTCATCATATTGGTTCACTACGTCAACCAATTTAGATTTCAAATTCGAATCACAACCTTTAAAAGGTTCATTATCAACATCATTTTTGGGTTTGATCATGAGAAGCACAAAATTCTTTCTCGAATTCACTAGTGTTTTCATATGCCTTGCATTAACAAGCAAAAGATTTGTTTTCTTGTTGTGAACTCTCACAATATATTCTACTCCATTTTTGAATAAATGATATTCATTTTCATGTCTATGGAAGATAGTTTTTATGTCATAAAGGTACGGGCTGCCCAAAACCATGCCACAGATATCTAACGGCACAACGTCAAGCTCCACTTCATCTATGAAATTTGCAGTAATAGTGAATCTCAATTTACACTTTTTAGTACCTTGCAATTGCACATTGTCACATACCCATCCAAGTGGATACGGTTTATGATGTGGAACAGTTTCCAAATTTCAACTCTTGACAATGTTTTCAGAGATAAGATTGGCTTGAGAGCCGCTATCGAATAGCGTATCAATCTTGTTATGTTTTGAGATCACCCTTATGTGAAACGGCTCTATTCTCCTCTTTTCATTTGGAGTTTCATTTTGCGAGTCTGAAGAACTAGTGCTGGCAATGGATTATTTTCCTTTTAACCCCATGGATGTGATTTTAGTTTCATCGCCCAAATCGGATCCCAAATCCTATTGAATGGTTGCAGTTGTCTTCAATTTTCCCTTGTTGTTGTTTCTTTTTGGTTTCATTTCAGGATGAAGCTTCCAATAGTGAGCTTCATCGTGACCCTCTTTGGAACAATGTTTGCATGTAATTTTCTCTCCTTTTTTCATAGACGCATTTTTCTTTGCCTTCCCTTTGAAATCTTTTTCTTTTCCTTTACTCTTAAATGGATTTTTACTACCTTCTTCTGGGGTGTTTTTCCCTCCTGCCGCAAGATGAGTGGCTTGCACACACACATCATCTAGATTATTGGGATTAAACATTAAGATAGTATGCGTAAGGTAACTGTCTAAACCCCCTATGTACTTCAACAAAGTATCTTGTCACTGTAAATCTACACCTAACATCAGAGACCTTTTTCTAAATTCTTGGGTGTAATCTTGCACATTTTGACCTTTAAGTTGTCTAAAGTTTTGCTAATTCATGATGGCTTTCTGCATATAATCTAGAGGGTAGAATTGTCTTTTAATTACAACAATGAAATCATTCCAAGAAATAGAGATCTTACCGTGTTTTTTAATCTCCTCTTGGATCTTTGATTCCCACCATACTAGTGTTGCACCCTCCATTCTCAAGGAAGTTAACTGAATCTTTATGTCATCCTCTTGAAGGTTTTGAACCCTGCAATAGACCTCCAACTAACGATTATCAAGTTTCTTTGCATTCACTTCACCATTATACATGGGCAACTCGAATTTAACATCAAGTTTTTAAAAAGGTGATTTAGCAGTTCCTTTTGAAGAATGATGATGAGTATGAGTAAGGGTTGTATTAGTGGAAGAGTGTGAAGATTTTTGTGAGGAAGGAGATGAATAATGTGGTGGAGAGGGTGGAGGTTTGTCTCCATTCCCATTACCTCCTCCTAAAGATCCTTCTCCATTGGGAAGTTTGGAACTTTCTCCTTGCAACTTGCTATTCCTTTCTTCATAGAGGACCTTCACCCTCTCTGTCATATAAAAGAAAGGCTTTTTGAAGGTCTTCTCATCTTCTCTCATGTTTGTAGGTTTTCCTTCATGACACATGATCTCTGGAGTCTCAACTACAACTTGAGGGTGAACTGGTATTCGATATTGTGGCAACCTTTCTCTTTCTCCCCTTGACCCAACTTCAGGGCTTCCAACCAAATTTCCTTCACCTCTTTTGAGTTTTAACCTTGTAAGCATGACATAAACTTACAAATAATTAAATCCTTCTTTCACAAAGAAAACCTATTGATTTGATACCAAATTTATCTGATTTAGAATATTAGTTTGCAGTGCTAAGATATTCCTCAGATTATAAACAAAATTATTTCATTGTGCTTAAGGATTCATCAATTTTTGCAAGTAAAATGAAGAGTTTTTATGTTAATTTTATGAGAAATTTAACATAAACCAGAATCTGAAAAATGGCATAAACATGTACAGAACATCATCAAAATCACATTACAACAAGCACATGATAAAGGAGTTCACCCCTCCTGGGCTACGTCTCCTTGGTCTAGCTTCCAATGGCTTAGGCCTCTCTATTATGTTCAAAAGTGTAAAAAATTGTGTTTACAATGCTCAAATGCTTCTGAAACCTGCTCCAATCAGTGCAGAATAATAAAAAATGGCTATCTAGCCATTTTTTGCAACCAATTTGGTGGAAAACTAAATAATTTGTGACTTCTCCTAGTTTTCCCACTATTCATTCCACAAAATGCTCCACATTTGACAGAAACCCACAATTTCGCTTCAAAAATTCGCTAATCGAGCGAGAATTTTGCCGAGCAGTGAGCCATAATTCGTCGGCACTGATTTTCAATGCAAATCGCAATCGACGGAGTTCTCCGGTCTTATGGAATGTGAACCAAGCAGCGATATACGATTGCAATTCAACAGACCCGATGGGACATTAAACTGGAATTGATAATCCTCTCGCATCCAGGAACTTATTGCATTTCACCATCGGCGAAGAATCCGTAGTAATCATAAAGCAGTGCTCTGCACCATGTTGCGATTTTCGATTATGACCCAGGTATTTTGGGAGCCGATTATCTTCAATGCTTCCCTTCGTCGATGTGCGATTGTGATCGCATTGCAACCCGATACTTGTCAGGGGTCGATTCTGTAAACCTCCTTGCTTGCCTTATTGCATCGCAACCCTTCCCTGCACGGGGGGCGATTTCTAATGTCGACCTGTTTGTGATTGCAATTTGCAATATCAGGGGGGGGGAATGGCAGCTTTCCACTTAGCGCCTCCTCATTCGTTGAAGTCCTTTCCACATCATTCAATCTTGCCATGTAAACAAGTCAAATTTAAACTTTGACTTGCTATAACTTTTGCATACGAGCTCAGATTTGAGTGCCGTTCATACCATTGGAATCAGAATGACGAGCTCTTAAATCTGAAGCTAAGTTTAACAAAATTCTAACACTTTTATTTTTGAGCACCTGATCACTTAAAGTTGTTCAATATCAACTAGTCGTTGATGTCTTATTTAAAAGGAATTATGATTCTATTTTTCTAAGATGTATAGAAATATCTGAAGCAGAAAAGGTCTTGTAGGAGCTACATGATGGACTAGTTGGCAGACATTATAGTGGAGACACCGCTTCCCATAATATTATGCATGTTGGATACTATTGGCCAACTTTATTCAGGGACACTCATGCCTATGTCAGAGATTGTAAAATTTGTCAAACTTCTTCAGGAAGACAGAAGAAATCGTCCTTACCTTTGCAGCCAATTAACATTGAGCAACCTTTTAAAGAATGGGTACTGGACATAATAGGTTAGATTGTTCCTAACTCTTCCAAGCAACATAAATACATCTTGACTGTTACAGACTATTTCACAAAGTGGGTGGAAGCAATACCCCTGAATGTGGCCAATTTTGAAAAACATTATTGAATTTATCAATCAATTTATTGTTACCAAGTTTGGTCCTCCTCGTGCCCTTATTTTTTATAATGCATGTTATTTTTCAGGAAATACCATTACTAAATTTGTTCTTAAAAGAGGTTTTAAACTCAAGTATTCTACAAATTATTACCCTAAAGGAAACGGCTTAGCAGAGTCTACCAATAAAAACTTCATTAGAATAATCAAAAGAACAGTTGACCAATATCAAACAAATTGGCACAAAGCTAGAGTGTTTTCTTTATGGGCTAACATAATCACTCATAAGGTCTCTATAGGCACTTCTCCTTTTCAATTAATGTATGGAAAAGAAGTTATTCTACCTCCTAATTTAGTTATTCCATCACTACCCCTAGTCCAATCCATTGAATAAAAACCTTCATTTGCTAGAGGAAGAAAGGGATAAAGCTAGACAAATTCATGCCCATAATCAACAATTGATTAAATCTTCATTTGATGCAAGTTCAGTTAATAACAAAAAATTTGAAATTAGTGATTTAGTTCTGAAATGGGATAAAGCTCACGAAGAAATGAAACACACAAAGTTACATAAATTATGGCTAGGACCATTTCAAATCATTGAAAAACTAGGCCCATCAACCTTTATCCTCCAAGATTTACAGGAAAAGAGGGATGCTCTTCCCATTAATGGGCTAGTTTTGAAAAAAAAAAAAATTAAGGATATCTAGCCTCCTATAAATATGTAATTAATCACATGTATATACCGGTTTTTGTAACTCTGGTAATGTTAGGTAATACACCTTTGTCTTCACATTGGGGTCTCTCATCATTTACATGAAATTTGAATGATTAAAGAAGAGATCTTAGAAAGCTAATTATAACATTGAAGTTTAGTATTGCATCTATTACAAAGCTCTGAAATCTTTATATCCATTAATTTGTAAATGTTTCATAACTTGAAAACCTTATAAAATCTAGTTATCCTATGATTGGTCATAAAAAAGTTTTCTTTAAAAAGTAAAGGCTATTGTGAAGTTTTAGCATCTTTTGGCTTCAATTGTCATCCATTACTCTTAAAGAACGAATATACCTCCCCATACAGTAATTTTAAAAAATTTAGAGTGTAATTCAAAAATATATCAAATTTGAAAGATAAGAGGTCTCAACATGAACCGACTTACCATGATCATGGGAAACCAATGATATTGACATTATCAACACTAGTCACCAAACCAAGATAATGACTTACGGTTATACAACCATAAGACGAGGTCTCATCATGAGTCGGCGTGTTCAATATCATTATAACATGTTAATGGCATTGTCATAATCTGGTTACCAAGCCAGGAGAATGGCTTTCAAGTAAATTTTAAAACAAAATCCTAAAAGAAAAGATTAAATACCTCTAAGAATATTACTACAAGTGGATGGGATATTGGTAAATATTTGGTTAAATGGTAACCCTATCGAGGCTATGGACATCTGCTAGCAACAGTGGTTCTACCAATGACAAAAAGGGTCTATCTTAAAAGCTAAGCTTCTATAGTTCTTAACTTTATCTTTATAACTGATTAAATGACCAACAAAGGTAATAAAGATTTTCATCAATAAACAGGTTATGAGATAATTCACAAAATGATGAGTTCTTTTATTCAGAGTAATCTTTATCAATCAAAACTTCAAGTAGTTTTCTTTAATAGTTTAAAACTTCATTTATTTTTAACATAGATAATTGTTTCGCCTAGTATGTTATCAATTGTTGTACTACTCAACAACACCCCCCCCCCCCCCCCAATTAAGGTTAATAGTAGAACTAATAAATAATGGGGACCCTTTTGAAAATAGTATAAAATCCTTTGGTTTTAATAAAATAAGTCAATATTAATTTTATTTTTCCAAAAAACTTGACCAAATAAGAAATCTCCTTTATCGGAGCTTAGGCCCATAAGACATATTCACAAATATTGTCTTTCGTTAAAATCTATAATTAGCATAACTTTATCAGGATATTTTAAATATTGTAACATGTATCCTTAGGAAAAGTTGTGATTACGGTGAGGCTGGAGTGGGCGGGGTAATAATCAACCTCGAAGAAAAAACATAACTAAATCACGCCTGGGGCCTTGGGGTCACATCTAACAACCAAGAGGAAGCTCTATCTCTTTGGAAAGGATTAAAAATTTGTCTAGACAACGGTGTCAACTCCTTGAATATAGTGGGAGATTCCAAGATTATCATTCATAATTGTATCAGGCTCCTCAGGAATGGCCTCCTCCTCAAGGACGATTCCTCCTCAATCATGATAAGAATAATACACTTATTAAAAATATTTGAGAAAGTCGAATTATTCCACGTGTTGAGAGCCAACAACAATATGGCAAACATCCAAGCAAACGCGGGGGTTATATTAGGGGAGGGTGTTGTATGCATAAACAACCTTATTTCATCATGTCCCATCCCTTAGCCGATGGCTACAAGACAGTGTTGTACGCCGATGGTATGGGTTGTCAGAAAAACAAGTTTGTAGTTAAGGAGGTATGCTTTCTGAGGCGCCTCTGCGTGGTGGTAGTTATGTTGGACGGTTATCCAAGGTACCTTCACTCTTTGATATCTGGATGGTAGGTAGTAGTTTATTGGATAGATGTGGTGCCATCAAACGACAGTTCATGTGCGAGGTTTCGTATCACCATCGTCTTGTATAATATATAATCTTTTGAAAGGTGTGTTTGCTCCATTGTTGCAAACCTTTGGTCTTGGAAGGGGGGAAGAATGGATGGAATTATTGTTGATAAGTCCCAACTTTGTTCGACATTTATGAGCGATAGGTTAGAGAGGAATGTTGGCAGGTTGGAGAGGAATGTTAGGGTGGATCTAGTCATCATATACCTCGGTTGGATCCGGTCTGTTAACCATAAGATTCAAGTTGTGAAAAAGTGAGCTGTTGCCAAAATTTCTTCAGTAGAGAATGGCAGTCGGGGTGGTTCAAGTTCTGGGAGCTTGGGTTCAGGCAATGGCGTCAGGAAAGTTGGTATGGAGAGTATAGTGGAGGGCTACTACAAACAAGTGATAAGGGAAATCGTCAAAGAAAAAAACGAGAAAAGATTGGGTAAGGATTTAGACTGGGTAAAGATTGGGAGCTCATGTAGAAAACTCTGAAAGGTTTGCGTATGGATGTTCTGGGCGTTCAAAAAAAGGTTGATAATATAGAGATCAAGGTGGAGACGGATACAGTGGGAGTCTTAAAGGAGGTGTTCAGGGTTGGAAATCTCTCGGCCTCTTGTGCGGAATGTGATGAGGATGCTGCTCTGAAGAATTCGGTTGGCGATGGTGATAAAGCTGGTGTTGATGCTACGAAGATCCAGGGAGAAGAAGAGAATGAACCAAAGATCCTGAACATGTCTGTGAGTGAGCCGACGAGTGCAGGCGATGATGCCGACACAGAAAGAAGTTGTTTGCACTATATATATATATATATATATATATATATGCATTATCGTTGTATAGTCTATAATGGCACTTTTTGGAGAATCTATAGTTATAGCTCCTTCTATAGAACATATGTAAATAATCGTGGTAGCAAGACGGTCCATACTCTCTGTAACGAAAGAGAAGATACAAACAATTTATATCTGAGTTTTGTAAGGGACCTGGCTCGTTTCCAAAAATCTTAATGAAAATGCTACCCGTTTCTTTTATAATAATAAAAAAAGGCTGCGATTAAACCTTCCCCGATTAAAGTTTTCATATGTTTTAAGCCTAAAAGTAATAAAGCGTTTCTTTGTGAATATAATAATAAGGTCTAACCCCACAAGACTACCACGTATAATTATCGGAGCTTCTGAATATCAGAGTTGTCAATGTGAACCTCATATCGTTGATCTTTGATATCCCGATCCCCCAATCCTATGATATCTCTTTTCACCCATCCTTCAATATACAACATCATCGATACTGCGATAGTCACACAACTCTGATACATCGATATCTTCATATCGCTGATCTCTAATATTGCCAATCCTCTGATCTCTATCAAACTTCCCCTATTCATATCGCAACTTTCATATAGGGACTTCGAATCGTCTATCACTCTTTCCAATCCCCGATATCTAACCTTCGATACAGGGCTTCTGGTATCTCTTCCCGGCTATATTTTTCAGCCATTACATTATAAGATCCTATCAGAGAGTGAGGATATCACAAGTGTCAGTGACACAACCATAAGATTTTTCCGATATAATCCTCTGATATGTTGACGTGTACAAAAGCCCATGTGAATCCACATTTTATCATTTAATGGTCGAATGTAACAAATTTATGATTTCGAAGTTCTAAATGATTTCATTATTGTGACTCGATATCACTAGATTTTGCTCATTAAAGACATAGATTGATACGAAATTGGTTTTCTCTAAGGAATTCTTCAGTTTAGAAAGTGTTTGCTTATTCTCATGTTTCTCTTTGCAGGCTAGTCCCAATAAATAAAACTCAGCAGAAATGTCTAAGGAAACTAAACCCAGGAAGAAACTCGTTGTTCAACAACAACTAGTCGCTCCTCCACCTGAGGCTACTGAAATGCCTACGTTATTCTCATATACAACCTGCACCCCCGATGCTGGAAGCTCTTCTTGGGAAGCCATTTATAATCTCTTTGAAGATGAGGAACCCAAGGTGACAGGGAAAACAGTTATCGCTGAGGATTCTTCCCCTATATCTGAAGCCACTTATAATGACGTCGCTAATTCGTTCCTAAATAGGATTGCAACCCGATTCAACATTTTTCCCTATACATATATGGTCAAATGGGTTATTGACCATTTGAATATTGCATAAAAAAATTTCATGACTAAGAGGAACATAGTTATTGGGTCATTCACTAGTAGTGACTTGAGCAAGATGTATCAGCTATCGTTGCCCAGAAAAAATACGACAAGCAATTTTTAGAGAAATTCATGAAAGAAAATGAGGATCAGTCAAAGGTCATCAAAGGATGGAGAAGGGATCCCAACAAACACAAGCGTGAGGACAAGGGTATGTATGTTATTGCTTCCATTGTCGAACCATATTGTTATATAGCTGCTATGATGTGTAGAATGTTTGGTTACTCTAATACCTAGAAATTCTTAGACCAATGGGTACCCTTAATTGATGTTGCTTCAGATGGATATGTTATGGATTGGGGAACCATATTTTCTGATACTCTAAGTACCCAAATCTTGAATTATAGGAAAAAGTGCACTTTTTCTGAGAACATTGTTCCCCCTTTCTACATGAGCGCCTATATTATGGATTCTATTTGTTTCACTTATGATTTTGCATCTATGGGATGTAAATGGACCATAAAGTACCCTATGCCTATCTGTATATATCATAACATACTCTGGGAATCTAAATACCAGCCTCATCTCTATAAAATTTGCCATGGAGTTATGCTACCCATTCACCAAAGTGTCTTTAATGATAGAGATCCTAGACTTTCACCTGAAGCCAACAATGATTTATTATCAATTGGAAGATGGTTTGGAGAAGAATCCTTCACTTATATCTGAATCTTCGACAGTCTTTAAAACCCTCATGTGTTGCCCCTTTATGTTCTTGATAAACTCTTAGCCCGAGAGATAGCCTACCAAACTGTAGGGAATGGCCTTTCAAAAGTTATGAAAGATAATAAAAAGACAATGTGGCCTACCTTTCCTATTCAATGTGGTGTCTATGCTCTTGAAAATTTCAGGCATGCTACTCTTGAGATTGAATAAATTCAATGTTTAAATTTCCCAACCATTCCCAATAGACAGTATGATCCTAATGATACGGCCAAGAATGTTACTATACAAGCTAAACTTAGGCAATTCACAAATGAGCCAGACAAATTTGATGACCTATTTGAATCAATTTCTATCTATTCAGATGTTGAGAAACATGCAGCAGCATAATTAAGTTTTGAGGAATTGATTCAGTTTAAACGGTACAGGGATAAAAGGACATCTTACTTACCTATGGATTTATTGAGGCTTCATCAACAAAACATAGAGCAGGATAAAGTTTCAGCTAGTACATCATAGATCCCTAATGTATCTGAGACAAAAGAGACAGGTACTTCTTCTTCCTCACATGCAAAAGAAACTCTAACAGACAAAAATCTAGATGCAATTTGGGAGCAGTTCACTCAAGAAACATATCCTAAGAATATGAAGACTCCATTCCAGATGAAGATGACATAGACCCCTGAAGTCACAGGGAAGACCTCGCTTACTATTGAGGCTTCTGATAAATCTTTGGACACTAATGACTTGGAAGTTATCCCAGTATTTCCGACCTCTGAGGTCGTTCTGAAGATTGAGGAAATTCCTCCTCTTGATGTATTTTATAGTCTGAAACATAAAGCTATGGTTAGCAAACAGAGAAAAAGAAAGAGAACTGAAAAAACCCAAGCCTTAGTCCCTAGTAATGCTTCCTTTGAAGTAATTTGGAAAGATGCTCAAGCTACTCCTGTTGAGGATCTCAGAAGGCTTTCGCAATTTGCAGGAGCATATGCTAATGCTACTATTGATAAATATGAAAGGATTATGCAGCTAGAACAGGGTTTGGAGAATGAAAAACAAGTAATTGCTCAACAATGGCAAGCACAACTTCCAGAACTACAAAAGAACTTCAATGACTTAAAGATTCAACATGAATCTAATATAAGAAATAGGGATACTCAGATCCAAGAACTTCAACTAAAGATTGAGCAATTAAAGGTCAATCCCGAGATAGCTGAATTCAAAAAAGAAGCAGGAGAACTAAGCAAGTTGTTTTCTGTCATAAACTAGCCACTATCCATGACTTATGTCAATCAAGCAATTCATTAGTGAATCAATTGTCCGATCTGAGGACATATTATAGGGAAGTCGAGGAGAAGATTTCTAATTATATTGACTGGTAGGATAGTATTGAAGGAAGGTCAGTTGATCTCCATAAGATTGAAGAGTCACAAAAGGAGATTGTTTTTCAATAATGGGGAATCAAACTCAAATATGCTTTAATGGCAATCTCCAGTGCCAGGGATATTTCAAACAATCTTATTAAATCAATCAGTGACAATTTATTACAGGCCAACCTGATTTCGAACTGCCCTGAGGATACTTTACACGATGTGAAATTATTGACTAAAATGTGGTAGGAATCATCGAAGAAGAAGGTTGAGAAAATCAAGAATCTGTCAAAGGTTGACTTGGAATGCCATTGGAATTTCTTAGTGAAACCACATAGTCAGTGGCTAATGTTGAGGTGTCTCTCCAACACTACCACTCATCTGCTTCCAACACTCAGCAATGCGCTATTCACTACACGAATGCACATACAACCTCATCATCCACCTGAATTAAAGCCAATGACAGATATATGTGAACTTCGACAGCGTATGGGAGAGCAACCTTCATCTCAGTCATAGTCAAGTTGTTACAACTGCAATCTATTATTGTCTTTTACTTTATTTTAAGTGTGGTTTGTTAAAACCACTTCAGTCTTTTATGGTACTTTTCTATATTTGTATTTTCATTAGAGACTATAAATCCCCTTCATTGATATGAAGAAAGGGTTCTGAATTTTGGCAAGAAATCTTTTGGTTTGCACTACTGTAACTTGAAGCAATCTTAATAGAAAGTGGAACCATTACTGTTTCACTTATGAGCAGAGTCAACATATATCGGGTACTACTATCTGTGTATTAATATTGTGTTTATGAGTTGAATGGTCATTTTAATTGTGTTTATCATATATGTTTTTGCAAGCAATTAAGCTTTATCACTATTGATGTGTTTAATTGAAATATTTCAAGTATATGCATGAACAATGATATCTTATATGTGCAATGTGTTTCAACAACTAATTTAATTAACTATTTAATTAAATTAGTTATCTTTATTCGTTTTAACCTCACAAAGGACTTGATGATCTATATTGTCATGTTTAATGTGAGATCTTTCTAAAGTCACATATACAGAGAAAGTTTTCCCGAGATAGATATTTTAAGTCTATTTATTCTTATTTCTTAGTTTCATTTACATAATCAACCCACACTTATATATCTCATCTGTTTTTATATCTTTTATTAAGGGAAATTGGTCCCATAATCCCAGTCGGAGCCACCGTTCCAAACAGAAAAGGAGTTGCCCTAAGTTCTCGACCGGGTGATTTTCCCCGACGTTGAGGCAAAGAATTTCAAGCCCTCAACAAGAGGTTTGGGATCTTCAGGTTCAGATGTGATGAGGCAGGGGCACTACCGAGATTATTGGGCTCATTCTATGTTGCAATGATGGACGCCAGATGGGTTAGTGTCGCTGGATGAATTTGATGGAGACTTCCTAGTGTTGGAAGTACCTCCCTCACTAAGAGAGAGTGTTGAGATTTGTAGCTTAGGAGGTACTCCAAACCCTAGGCTTGAGGGTTGTGGAGGAGTAGGCACACAAGTGTGGCTTTTGGGTGTGAAACCCAAGCATGTGGGCTTTGCACCCGAGCATATGGGTGTGAATCCATGAGGATTTTTGGACATGTGATGATTTGAGGTGATAAAGGATCCCGAGAGCAACCGAGAGCATCGAAAATCACTCAAATCTGAGGTCTAGAACTTGAGATATGAATTTTTTATGTTAATGTGTGGGTTTGGTTGAGGTCGGCTATGCGTTTAGAGACCTTGTGACAAGTGTCAAGCCCACACATGTGATTTTATGGAGCCCTTGAGAAACCTATAAAAGGGTAAGAAGATGCTTCGTTCCTCACATCCAAGAAGAATCTTTCATAGTGTACGCATCAAGAAAGGCATCTCGAGTGCGGGCAGCACAAGGGCAAGAACACGAGTGCAGGAACGCCATTGCAGGTAGCGAGAGTGAGGGTTGAACGTGTAGCAGATTGCACCAGGGTGATGCAGAAGCTTCACATGGCTAGGTATGTATTATTTCGATGTGTTAAGGTTGAATTGATGTTAGTGGATGGTGTCCTAGGAGAGGAAAGTTCGGAAGTGTAAAGTTTTGTAGATGTTCTATGCTAAGAGCAATTTCACTTTTCTCACAGCAATCATACAAGTAGATAAGCAAAATGCAGATAGAACATATAAGCAGATCTTACAGAAGACAAATCAGAAACAAGAAAAATGTATGTGTTCGTTTCGGCGGTCAACAGGATGCTTCAACCAGCAAAGTCTCCTTTGGTCAGCCAGCCCAGCATGTGTCACAACAACCCTCCAACCAGTAGATGAGTCAACCCAAGTCAGTTCTACAAAAAGTCAACGTTGTCCTGAAAAGTCAACGCAGGGGCAGCAAGCTAAAAGTCAATGCAGCAGCAAAACGGTCAACCCTTTGACCTCGATTTTTGTGCCAGGTAGTACGGCCTTCAAAAATCGAACCTCCCACAAGTTTTCAGCTTGTTTGGACCAAGCGTTGACCAAAGTCAATGCTGGTCAAACTTCTGCGAAACCCTAGCAGCAGAAACCCTAGCAGCAGAAAAATCCTCTTCGTCCTTCCCACGTGTGGCTGAAATTCGTCCTCCAGGTAGCTCGTACTTTTAGGATGAGAGAGGAAGATGTGAGTTGTGTTGTGATCAAATTCTCTCCAACTTTTCCTGTATATATATCCATCAATGAGGGTGTGTGACACATCTGTTGGGCATGTGAGCCTACATTACAAAACTGGTTGACCTTGCACATATAATTTATTAAGAATAATAAATTCAAAATATAAGTTCTGCTCATCGGATTAAGACTATTTTTATATGGATTTTACACCTCTCAGAAAGAGGAATCCAACAAAAATATTAGCCTCTTAATCTGAGCATCAGAACATGGAGTTTGGACCTAGTTGTCCAAATTTAACACTCCCTCTCAACTAGGGAGAACTCCATCTATTAGTGCAATTAACATCGTGAGTCATCCCGCCGAAACTTGCTTTGCTGGCTTCTTTATTTCAGAACAGAAGTGGGTCAGTCACAAAGACATCATTCCCCGACTGACATAATCAGTCCAGAGGTCCCAGACCTCACAAATCTTGATCCCAGATCAAGTGGTTGGACCATGCCATCCTAGATAGAGAGTACGGCAATCTCTGATGCGTCCATCAGTCTTTGCTAATAGTCTCTAGCTTTTCCACACCTCATTGGCCAAATGAGAGGTACTTCCCATGAGCCCTGAACTCAATGGGTAGGATGCATACGGGGCACAGATTAAATGAGTGGCGAACCAACTCAATGATCACAAGGGTGGGGCAGAAGCATTATGAGTGCTTATAGCTCCGAGAAGCTATCCCCAAAGCCCCCCAGAGCTCCCAGAGCTCATCGTCCAACAGGACCCACATCATAGGGTCTTTCCACGACACCAAGACTCTCACGGAAGGTTAGGAACTTGACCTTCCCCAGGGGCTTAGTGAGAATATCCGCGACCTGCTCATCAGTTCCTATATGATCGAGCCTTACGGCGCCTTGCTGTACCATATCCCGGATAAAGTGGTACCTGATATCAATATGCTTGGATCGGTCGTGGAACACAGGATTCTCAGTCATACGAATCCCACTCTGATTATCACAGAGTATTACAGTGGTATCTAGCACATGTTGGAACAGCTCACTAAAGAGCTTCCTCAACCAAACTGCTTCACAACAGGCCATACTAGCAGCAATGTATTCGGCCTCCGCGGTGCTCAAAGCCACCGACTTCTGCTTCCTGCTCATCCATGAGATCGAAGCAGAACCAAGATTGAAACAGCATCCAGATGTGCTCTTACGATCCACCACACTGCCAGCCCAATCGGCATCAGTATATCCCCGGAGTATCACACTCTCGGCAGTGTATCTCAGCCCATGGTTTATCGTGCCCCGAAGATATCTCAAAAGATTCTTGGCACCAACCCAGTGAAAATGATGAGGCTCAACCATCTGTTGACTCAAAGTATTCACTGCAAAACATATGTCCGGACGAGTGTTCACTAAGAACATCAAAGCTCCTATGAGTTGACGATACTCAGTAGGATTGGCCAAGATAGGCCCTGCAGCGCTGCCACTCAACTTCTTAAAGTTGAGTTCCATTGGTGTCGACACAGACTTACAGTCCACCATCCCAAATCTTTCCAGAAGCTTCACAATATACTTTCCTTGAGAAAGGAAAATCTCTCCAGGTCTCTGCCAGACCTCCAGGCCTAGGAAATAGTGCATCAGTCCTAGGTCTTTCATCTCGAACTCAGCAGCAAGCTCCCTCTTACATTGATGAATGAGAGGGTCATCACCTGTCAGGAAGAGGTCGTCCACATACAGCACTAGAATGAGAGGTTTTCCTTCCACAACCTTAAAGTAAAGGTTTGGATCAGCATTGCTTCGAGTGAAGCCCAGCTTCATCAAGTAACTATCCATCCTCTCATACCAAGCTATGGGTGCTTGCTTTAACCCATAGAGGGCTTTCTTCAACCTGCAGACATAAGTGTCTCGATCTTGAACTTCAAATCCCAGAGGTTGTTCTACATACACCTCTTCCTTTATTGCACCATGCAGAAAAGCGGTCTTGACATCCATCTGATGAAGACTCCATCCTTGCGTAGCAGCAAGGGCTATGATGGATCGGATGGTGGTATATCGAGCCACAGGTGCAAATATATCGTCATAGTCAATTCCTTCCTTTTGAGAGAAGCCACGGGCAACAAATCTTGCCTTAAACTTTTCAGCACTCCCATCAGATCCATGTTTAATCTTGTAGAGCCATTTAGCGGTGACAACAGATTTGTCCTTCGGTCTCGGGACCACATCCCAGACATCATTCTTCATAATAGCCTCATATTCTTCATGCATAGCATCCTTCCAGACTTGATGCTTGATGGCTTCCTCAAAAGATCCAGGTTCAGATTGTATAATAGTACTCATGGCAGCTAGATACCCTTGGTATCTACACGGCTTCTTGCTTTCTCGGAATGTTCCCCTTGGGGCAGCATGACCCTCAGCATCTTTGAGGGTGTCCCTGAGCCATGATGGCCTCTTTCCTAGAGAAGGGGAAGGATCAATAGGGTCCATTGGCCCTTCAACATCAGGCATAGTCTCATCCTGGGGTTCTTCCAGATTTCCAGGTCTTTCTTCATGGTTTTCTTCAGATCTAGGAAGATCTACTACTTTCTTCAGGGAAGCATCTTCGTCAAAAGTGACATCATGGCTTATCTCTACTTCCCTTTGACCAGGTACATAGACTCTATATGCCTTAGAAGTCTCACTGTAGCCCACAAACATTCCTTTCTTCCCAGTAGCATCCAGCTTACATCTCTTTTCTTTCGGCACATGAAAATAGACAGGACATCCAAAAATTCTAAAATGTGAGACATCAGGTTTCTTACCAGAGAAAACCCCTTCGGGAGTTTTGGAGTCCAAAGCGGAATGAGGGCATCGGTTTTGAATGTACACAGCAGTATTTGCAGCTTCTCCCCACAGAAACTTTGGAAGACCCTGGTCACATAGCATGGCACGGGCAGCTTCCACAATAGTCCTATTCTTGCATTCAGCAACACCATTCTGCTCAGGAGTATATGCAGTGATAGTCTCCCTCTTAATGCCAGCTTCTCTGCAAAAGTCTTTGAACTCATTTGACTCATATTCAGTGCCATTGTCAGTCCTCAAAATCTTGATCTTCTTTCCGGTCATATTTTCCACCAAGGCTTTGAAGGTACGGAACCACATGAAAGCCTCATCCTTCTTCTTCAAGAAGTATATCCAGGTTTTGCGAGAGAAGTCATCAGTAAATGTCATATAGTAAGAACATCCCCCCAGGGATGTTACAGGCAACATACCGGAAAGATCAGAATGGACCAGTTGCAATATCTCAGATGTCTTTGTGACACTTGAGGGGAAAGGTCCCCTTGTATGTTTTCCTTCAGCACAGCCCTTACATACACCTTTATGATTATTTCCAAAATCAGGCATCCCTGTCACCACCTTCCTTGCTTCGGGAAGAGCCTTGTAATGAAGGTGTCCAAATCTTCGGTGCCATAGTTCGGTTTGACGGATAGTATCACAAGTCATAGCTCCCAACGGACTCCCTCCAACCTGGTAGAGTGTACCAACCCTAAAACCAATTGAGATAGCTTCCTTGAAGCTCTTCTTCCACATGAGTACCTTTCCATCAGAGAAAGTTACATTGAATCCTTTGTCTTCCATGGCAGATACAGACACAAGGTTCTTCTTCAATTTGGGTACATAGAGTACATCTTGTAGATGGAGGACTTGTCCTTGAGACAAGTGGAGGGTCACAGTCCCGGTCCCTTTCACAGGATAAGTGGCATTATCCCCAAGGATAATTTCTAGATTAGTATCCCTTTCAACCATGTCAGAAAGTGCTTCCTTGAATCCGGTGATGTGTCTTGAGGCACCACTATTGATTAGCCAGACATCCATAGTGTCGGGCGGAGATGCAGCTGAGAGAGCAGATATTAGAATATACTCATTTCTTTTATCAACAACATTAGACTCCTTATACCTGGTATTTCTGGTCCTTTTAGAAGGTGGATTGTTTCCTTCAAAGTGAGCCTTCCTCTTTCCTTTGGATTTGTCATTTCTTCGATTCCCATTCCTTCGGTTGTTGTTGTTGTCGTCACTATCGGGAGAATTCTTCTGGAAGGGGCATTCTCTAGCATAGTGTCCAGTCCTATGGCAAGTGAAACATTTACCCTTCTTCTTTTGAGTCTTAGTCCTTCCTTTGTCCTTGGAACCACCAGAGTTCTTCTTTCGGGAATGAGCAACATAGGCAGCATTTCTTTCATTATCAAATTCCTTCATCCTTGTTTCTTCTTGCATACATCTAGACAGAAGCTCATCAAAGTTAGGGATGGTATTATTGTTGAGAATGGTAGTTGTGAATACTTGCCATTCATATGGAAGTCCTCCAAGTGCAGTGAGAACCATCTCACGATCAGTTATTGTCTCCCCAATAGCTAGCAGATTGTTCCTGGTTTCGGTCAACTTCATAAAGAAAGTTTGAATAGACTTGTCTCGGCCCTTCTTCATATTCTTCAACTTGTTCTTGAGGAATAGCACTTGGTTCACATTGTTTACTCGGAACATAAGTATCAGTTTGTCATACATCTCCTTGGATGTGCCTAGTTCAGATATGTAGGCAACCAGACTCTTATTTATGGATTCCCTGATCAGCAGCTTTGCTCTGATTTCTCCCTTCTTATACTTGTGTTTAACAGCAGCAGAGGCATTTGATGGAGGTTCTTGAATCTTCCCTGTCACATGATCTAGGAGATCATGATCTTCTAATTTGAGATCTAATAACATCTTCCAGGCATGGAAGTCATCACTTCCAGTCAGCTTGTCATTCTCCCTGAATTCAAGCTTAGAGGAATCCATTTCCTTCGATGATGATTGCTATAGATAGAGTTTGTCTTCACCTCTGCTCTGATACCATGTAAAGTTTTGTAGATGTTCTATGCTAAGAGCAATTTCACTTTTCTCACAGCAATCATACAAGTAGATAAGCAAAATGCAGATAGAACATATAAGCAGATCTTACAGAAGACAAATCAGAAACAAGAAAAATGTATGTGTTCGTTTCGGCGGTCAACAGGATGCTTCAACCAGCAAAGTCTCCTTTGGTCAGCCAGCCCAGCATGTGTCACAACAACCCTCCAACCAGTAGATGAGTCAACCCAAGTCAGTTCTACAAAAAGTCAACGCTGTCCTGAAAAGTCAACGCAGGGGCAGCAAGCTAAAAGTCAACGCAGCAGCAAAACGGTCAACCCTTTGACCTCGATTTTTGTGCCAAGTAGTACGGCCTTCAAAAATCGAACCTCCCACAAGTTTTCAGCTTGTTTGGACCAAGCGTTGACCAAAGTCAACGCTGGTCAAACTTCTGCGAAACCCTAGCAGCATAAACCCTAGCAGCAGAAAAATCCTCTTCGTCCTTCCCACGTGTGGCTGAAATTCGTCCTCCAGGTAGCTCGTACTTTTAGGATGAGAGAGGAAGATGTGAGTTGTGTTGTGATCAAATTCTCTCCAACTTTTCCTGTATATATATCCATCAATGAGGGTGTGTGACACATATGTTGGGCATGTGAGCCTACATTACAAAACTGGCTGACCTTGCACATATAATTTATTAAGAATAATAAATTCAAAATATAAGTTCTGCTCATCGGATTAAGACTATTTTTATATGGATTTTACACCTCTCAGAAAGAGGAATCCAACAAAAATATTAGCCTCTTAATCTGAGCATCAGAACATGGAGTTTGGACCTAGTTGTCCAAATTTAACAGGAAGTCTGTTAGCAGCCAAAAAGGAGGGTTTCCTAGGTGGTTGGACGCCCTAACCAAAAGCAGATGCTACAACAAGGATTGGTCACTCATGGTCTGTTAGAGGGCAGCGTGAGAGTGGACCAAGTGTGGATAGTGAATTGGGCATTTATGATCTGTTGGAGGACAGCGTGATAATGCCCAAGTTGGAGCCCAGTGTGCATCATCTTCATGGACTTAGTTAGTTGATAGAGTCGTAGTTGTTGAGCTCATGGATCTGATCAACCAGGAGCAATTTGTGCATCCCTAGACTTGTGTGTGGAGAAGGACATCTACAACAAATGATGGGCAATCCTCCTAACCCGTGTTCATTGTGGGAGATGGACATCTTGCAGTGATAGGTGGTAGCCCTTCGTGCCCTATGTTAGTCTTCATTGGAGCAGCATAGGAAGACTATAATGGGTCGAAGTCCCTGAGTAGTTGAGAAGCGACAATGGGCAATTGAGAGTTGTTCTCAAGTGGAGCTGTGAACAACTCAACAGGAGTCTCATTGTGTTGTGTCCTTGAGGGACTAAGGCACAACTAGTGAGTAGATTGGATAGCTAAGATTTGATGGCCAAATGGACTTAGAGCATTGATAGAGGCAAGTGCTATAGATCGAGGGCCAACAGGCCGGGCAGTACAGGGTACGACCAAGAGGAGCTGAGAGAGCACACTACATCGGCCAGATGGTCAGAGTATCTTGTTGAGGGTAGATTGGTTGTCGATGGATTAACACCAAGCACCAGATTTGTATTCTTGTATCAATGGACATTTGAGGGCCATTATCCCTGGTACGGGAGCCCTAGAATGTTGTATTATGGTAGTTGGATTAATACAACGAAGTTGAGTTATTGTACATAATTGTGTAAAAAGTTGTGTATATTTTGTGCACTAGTAGATTAACTATTGTTTATATTCCGCTATGCAAAGCAGCTCCGTTGTGATTCTTGGTTTGCTAGTGTCAGTAATTTAAGATTCTATCCTAGACACCAAGGTCATGGAAAAACAACACCTCCCATTGGCCTGGTTATAACAAAACACGATAACTTATTAGTGATTAAGTTTGACTGCTTCAAATCTTAACTAGAGTCACAATATCAACTCTTCTAGAGTCTTCTTCATCATGATCATGTGGCTAGCCCCTTTTTCCATGAATAATGGGGGTTCATGTGGCATCCTCTAAAATCATGGTGGTCATAACAAGGTCAACTTCTGGAGGGCATAACTTTATCATACAAACTTTGATTGAGGCAATTCTTGCGTCGTTAGAAATATACTTGTGTGTATAATAGACCTGGAGGTTGCTGCGCTTCAATAGCAAATTTTTACCTCCCAAAAAATGTCATTTGATGCCTCAAACTGCTTCTAGAAGGCCTCACCACAATTTGCCAAATTGAGACCCTCCAGTAAAAATGGTCCTATGAGTTGATTCCTCCACTTTTTCCACTCTGAAAGCATCAAGATGGATGACAAATAATATAATTATCCAATCTATATCAAGTTCCTTTTCTTGATTTGGAGATAGAGCAATTAAATGCTAAAACAAAATTCCTACATGGATATTTGGACAAGGAGATATACATGGAACAGCCACAAGGTTTGTGCAACATCGCAAAACAAAATTAGTTTGCAAGCTCAAGAAATGACGGTATGTCCTAAAGCAGTGACCCAAACAATGGTGTAAGAAATTTGATTCCTTCACAATGAGCCAAAATTATATCAAAAGTAAATATGATCATTGTGTATACTTCAAAATATTCAAATTGTATATTCATTATCTTGGTGTTATATGTTGACGATATGCTTGTTGCAAGCAAAAGCATGGACGAGGTCAACAGGTTGAAGACTCAAATGGATGGGACCTTTCATATAAAGGATATAGGCGCAACAAAACAAATCTTGGAAATTGAAATACACAGAAACATAGGAAATGGTAAGCTCAGGTTTTCACGACAGAAGTATGTTGAGAAAATAATTGTAGAACTCGAGATGAATAGCATGAAACCTATAGATATCTCTTCCACTTCCCATTCTAAGCTTTCTTCAGATTTATGTCCTAGTAGTAAGGAAGAAAAGGGTTATATGCAATGTGTACCTTATGCTAATGTAGTGGAAAGTCTGGTTTAACCAAATATTTCACCTACAACAGGAAAGGAACATTGGGGTGTAGTGAAATGGATGCTTTAGTATTTGAGAGACAATAAATTATTGCATCACCTTTAATGGTAGAAATGATTTTGTATGCAGTTATGTCGATTCAGATTTTATTGGTGATTTGGATAAGAGAAAGTCTACTTGAAGATATGTCTTTACTCTTGCAGAAGGATCCATAAATTGGATGTTCAAGCTTTAGGAAACATTTGCTTTATCCACTACAAACGTAGAATATATTGTTGTCTCACATGTTTGAAAAGAGACAATTTGGTTGAACAGTCTTGTGGGTGCACTTGGAAGAGCACATAATAGTATAAATGTATTCTATATAGTCGAAGCGTTATTCATTTGGCCACAAATCCAACTTATCATAGCAAGACTAAGCCTATTGACATTAAATGCCATTTTGTAAGACAAATCATTAATAGAGGTGGAGTACTTCTTAAAAAGGTCCACACTCAAGAAAACTATGCAAACGTGTTTATGAAACCAATGTTGTTAGAGAAGCTGCAATGGTGTTTGGCTTCTCTTGGCTTACAAAAGAGGTGATGAATAGTTAAAGTGCTATTCATTTGACTACAAATCCAGATTATCATAGCAAGACTGAGCATATTGACATTAAATACCATTTTGTAAGACATGTCATTGATGGAGGTGAAGTACTTCTTAAAAAGGTCCACACTCGAGAAAATTGTGCAAACATGTTTATGAAACTAGTGTGGTTATCGAAGTTGCAATGGTGTTTGGCTTCTCTTGGCTTACAAAAGAGGTGATGAATGGGCTTGGGAAAGGTATTAGGTAAATTGTTGTCAATGTGGAAATTGTTAAAATATGACCCAAAAAAAATGTAAAAACCAAAATTTACCGACGTAAACATTTGGTGGTTAGATTAACAGGATGATAATTTTTCTAATGGTGCCTACTACATTTACTACATTTACACTAAACCCTGAGAGTTGAAGAAGATTTATATTGAAGCCTGAGAGTTGAAGAGGCGTAACCCTGATTGTAAATTCACCTTGAGTAATAAAATACTTTACCTTGCCTATGGAGGTTTCCATAATAAACTGTTAGGGTTTTATCATATAAAATAATCTCATGTATTTTTTCATCATTATTTCTTTGAGGTAATAGTTTTCCCAAAAAGGAGCTTCACAAAGATCTACATACCCCCTCTCAAGCGAAGACCAAGATGCAAGATCAATTTGAGGTTCAACGCTGTCCTGTGATGCTCTTCATGAAGTTATTCTCCAACTTCTGTAGTCCATGTTAAAGAATTTCTTGCAAACCTTTCATTGAACTGTTGGAACATGGCAGCCATTCTGTAGCCTTCAGCACTCGACATGCCGGCCGGGAATTCTGATGATCAGGTTGATGACTAGACTCCCAATTTTGATAACCTGGACATGCCATGTCTTCCCCACTTTGATGCTGCTGCAGACTGCCAATGTTTCTCCTGTGGTGAACTGATCCAATCCTGTTGAATTATCAAAAGCCAACTGCATGATAGAAGTATCTCCTGCAGGGTCACGCTGCCCAATCACCCATGTCAAAGAATTTCTTGCAAACCTTTCATTCAACTGTTCGAACCTGGCAGGCATTCTGTAGCCTTCAGCACTCGACATGCCTGCCAGGAATTTTGATGATCAGGTTGATGACTAGACTCCCAATTTTGATAACCTGGCCATGCCATGTCTTCCCCACTTTGATGCTGCTGCAGACTGCCAATGTTTCTCCAGTGGTGAACTGATCCAATCCTGTTAAATTATCAAAAGCCAACTGCATGATAGAAGTATCTCCTCCAGGGTCCCGCTGCCCAATCACCCTGCTCTCAGAAGGGTAAGCTAATCCGATCCTGTGGAATTATCAAAAACTACATGCACAATAAGAGGAGGCCCTCTGGAGTACTGCTGCCCCATCATCATCTAGGGCGAACTGTTAAAATAAGAATAAATTTTAATGGAAGGTTAAATCCATTTGATATAGAATTCTGTTCCGCAAAGTTCGGATAGAGGAAATTTAATTTAATTAAGTTCTCCCGAAATTAATTAAGTTCTCCCGAAATTAGTCAGCTTTCAAAGTACGTATTGACGTCATTTAAGGCTAGCTTAAATCTTTTTAGTTTAGTAGAACAATTATTGAGCGCAAAACGGTTATAAGGCTGACAAAGATCAGTGGTAGTTGTCGTGAACAGTACTCATAGTGAATGCTTTAGAAGTGAAACCTATCTATTGATGAAAGGGTAGTGACATGCATAATGAAGTTGTTGTAGATGCTATTTTTCTGCATCACAAGGAGAAATGTTGTTGTGGGGAAGCTAATGAATATTTGGATATGCAAATTTTCTTAAATAGTATATTATCATCACCAGTAATCTCCACAAGAACAAACCCCATCCCTAAAATGATGGAAACGGTAAGAGTCTCTAACAATAATTTCACGGTTAACAATCTTGGAGATGAACTTAGTTGCAGAATGGCAATCACCACAAACACGAAGGTTCTTGTTTATCCTAATTGAAATACCAGGTGATGTGTTTATAATCCCAAAAGCAATAGCCAACTTCTCGCTGTGACCACATAAGATGTGTTCCTTCTCTTCCTCGTCCACATCAAGCAACACAAAGCTAGTGTCCGGTACATAACCAGCTGCTTTCATCTGCTTAGCCAGTGTCCCTAACAATGCATATATTTCATTTGATTGTGGGTGTGATTTGTCTCCCACATGAAATGTATGAACTCTGTTGCTAACCTCAATCCAGCTACATCCTGGGCTCTTTTTCAATCCCCTTTGCTTCATAAGTAATCTCATCTTCTCTGCATCATCCCACCTGCCAGCCTCAGCATACATATTTGATAGCAAGACATAAAATCCAGGATTGTCAGGCTCTAACTCAAGAAATCGCTGTGCCACACAATCTCCTAATTCTAGATTGCGATGCACTCTACATGCAGCGAGCAAGGTCCCCCACACATTCGCTCCAGGTTCCAAGGGCATATTATTGACAAATGCCCGTGCCTCATCTAAGAGCCCAGCTCTGCCAAGAAGGTCAACCATGCATGCATAGTGCCTCTCCCTAAGCATACTGGGATAATCTTGATTAATTCTTGAAAACAATTGCCACCCTTCGTCCACAAGTCCTGCATGGCTGCAGGCCGATAAAACAGCAGTTAATGTGACCTCATTTGGGGTTATCCCTGAAAGTTGCATCTTATAATAGAGATCGACGGCTTCTTCACCATGCCCGTGCATGCCATAGCCTGCAATCATTGCAGTCCAAGAGCCAACATCTCTGTCAGACATTTTGTCAAACACTTGCCTTGCAAATCCTACAACCCCACATTTCCCATACATGTCTATAAGGGAATTACCAACGAAAACAACAGATTCAAACCCATTTCTTACGATGTAATCATGAATTTCCTTGCCCTTCTGCAGGGATGACAAACGAGAGCACGAAGGTAGAACGCTACTGATCGCAATTGAATTGGGCTTGATGCCCGCCAACCGCATCTGCCGAAAGATTTCCACAGCTTCATTAGCATATCCATTTTGAGTATAGCCACCAATCATTCCATTCCATGAAATCACATTTCTCTCAGGCATTTTGTCAAACACATCGCGTGCATCGTTGACACACCCACATTTTGCATACATGTCTACCAGAGCACTCCCTACAAATATATCACATTCAAATCCCCTTTTAAGCAAATAGCCATGAATCTCCTTACCATGTTGCAGAGCCCCTTGGACTGCGCACGCTGAAATAACAGTTGCCACGGTCACCGAATTGGGTTCGACACCTTCCTTCTGCATTCCATAAAAAAGCTTCCAGGCCTCATCAATCTGCCCGATCTGAATATACCCTGTAATTAGCGCTGTCCATGACACAACATCTTTTTCAGGCAATTTTTCAAACACTTGACGTGCTTCCCCGATAAGGCCACATTTACCATACATGTCTAACAAGCCATTTCCCACAACAACATTGGACTCGAACCCTGATCTGGCAATACAATCGTGCACTTCAATCCCTTGCTGCAGAGCGGAGAGCTCCGTGCACGCTTTCAGAACGAAGGGAAATGTGAAAATGTCTGGAGCCACGCCTTCTTGTTGCATCTTATCATAAAGCTCCAGTGCCTCGCCACAATATCCGTGCTTAACATATCCTCTGATCAGGGCATTGCAGGCATAAACATTCAGCTTTGGTATCCTCTGGAACGCAATCTCGGCTTCCCTGAAAGAACCCCATATGGCATACAAATTTACGAGCTTCGTGCCTAAAATGAGTGTCTGCTTCATTCCAGTTATAAGTATTCGGGCATGCAATTGCTTGCCTTCTGCCAGAGTTCTGGTGTTGGCACAGGCCTGTAAGAGAGAAGCGCAGGTGTCGTGGTCCATTGAAAAGTCCTGCATACTCTCTTGTCTCTGTAATGCGAGGTGTTGAAGGGCAGTGAAGGGCTTTGTGTTGGGATGACAATAGGAGAACCGGACAAACAATGGCAACCTGCTCTTGTGATGAAATGCCATCCCCAGTACCCCCCATGAAGAGAATAACTGTCACTGGCATGAGTTTGCTTAACTGGCCTTGGCATTCAAAAATTTGCACAGCAAAGTTTGATATTTGTTGAAATACATAATCGGGAGGTGTATGCGTCGCTGAAAATGTATGAACTCGTCCGAGCATGTGTTCACTGTCTGTTGACTCAGCAAAGTTCGACATTCATTGAGCTAGATATTATGTGTATTTGAAAAAGTATAAACTGGTCCGAATATTGCCTTTTTGGCTGTAAAAAAGTAGATATATTTTATCTCTTCATACAAATTTGTTTGAGTTTGAAATTTGCATTATGTATTTATATATTTAAAAATATGATTTAAACCATTAAAAAAATATATAATTTTATTCGAATTCAAGCTTATCTATATCATAATGTATAAAAAGTTTTTTGGAAAAAGTTACATTGAAAATTTGAGTCGATGCGATTCTAACTAGCAGTGTGGCTCATCTTCAAGACAATGTGGTTTATCTGCCGAATACGATGAAGAAACAGATCCAACCAAAAGATTAAAAAGAAAAACAAATCAACCTAATAAAAAAAAGACAAATCAACCTAACAACTAAAAAACAGCTATATTTAACCATAAAAGAGAGAAGAGACGGATTGGTAGTATTTAAATTAATAAAATATATAAAAATATATAATTTTTAATTTTATTAATTAATCAACTAACGACTATATCTATAATATTCAATTCGTTTTTTTATAACAAAATATAATTTTATTAAAAATTTATCACTAAATTCCAATTAAAAACCCAAAACATATAACAATTAAACATCAAACATTTGAATCTCAAAATCTACACTACCTCACTTTCTCTCCGTACCTAAGCTTAACCTACCTTGAAAAGCTAGAAAAAACATACATAAAATGAACCTCACATTTTTAACATTGAATAAAATATCTCCCAAAATCACATTATAATATTTTTTGGGAAGCAATATTTGATCTCTCCATGTGTTGGGTGGCACCTAACGCTTAACCTCTTAACACATGTTCTTTAATTAGGGGTGGTAGATGTTAGTATCATTCTTAATTCAAAAGGAAACAAAAAAATTGGTTTTGGAAAGGCCACAAACAATTATCGGAAGTTTGTTTATTTCATTACGGTATTTTTTATTTCAAAAAAATAAAACAAATTTAGTTTTTTAATTATAATGGGATATTTGAATATAATAATTAAATATATGGTCTCAAGAACAATATTTATAGATAGAACTTAGTTCAAATAGCCCAAGTCTAACATGAAATGGGTAATCTACACAAGGTGTCGTATTATCAAGTTTTTCAAAAATTCAAACACCAGTTGGATTCACCAACCAATGAAGCAGTTCTTTACAACCTAGGAATCATTAGGGAAAATGAGGAATAGTGTTACCAACCTATCCCCTAATAACATGTTGTAGTGGCTACAACCACCCTCTAAAATTTTTCCTATGCTTCGATTTTAGAGACTTTCTTCATAACCACAACAACTCATCTCACGTTGATCCAGGTATTCATGCTTCAACTAAGACTTATCTTTTCATTTTGGCTTGTGTTTGTTTACTTAGTTCATTTTCTAACTCACAAGCTAATTTCCTAACTTGGTCCCACAACATTTCTAGGCTTGCCCCCAGAAACTGCACAATCCTTTAGGGCAACCACCCTTGAAGATGGGAATTACGCAATCTTGACTGTCAGTGAGCCTTGAGCTTAGGAAATGTGTAGTCATGAAGAGGCAGCCTAGCACTGAGCCTAGAAATTGCACAACCCTCACTGAGCTCAGAAACTGCGCAATGCACTGAGTCGAAAAGTTGCCCAGTTCCTGGAGTTGCGTTGTCTTTCTCGGCAATGTGCATGACAAGTTTCCCTAGAAAAAGAAAAAAGAAAAAAAAAGCTAAAAGAATTCCTAAAAAGAGGGATCTATTTTTAGTATCCCGAAGGAGGCACTTGCGCTATTTTTAGAAACTTCTGCCAAGTTTTGTTTTTCCTTGATTTTAGGCATGCGCGTCATTAACCCTAATTTGTCCAAATTTATTTAATCGATGTTGCTAAATCTGATTTACACATTCGATCTTAGAGCTCTAGCATTCCCGAGGAGATCAAGGAGCCCTTGGTGCGATCATCGTCGCTTTTCTTAGTGAATTTTGCTTTTGTCGTCTTTTGTTGCTTTTTTGTCACTTTGTGTTGTTTGGCTTGTGTGAGTGTTGTTTCACTTGTTTCTCTGCATGGTTGTTGTCGTTTTAACTTGTTTTAACTTGTAGAAGTGTTGTTTCAAGTTATAGATTGCCTTTCCCAAGTGTCGCATGAGTTTTCCTGTTTTTGCACCAACAGTCGTCATTGCGGCGACTCTCCTCACATTCTTCGTTTTCCTTCTGTTTAATCAATTGTTGCACTTGTTTCACATGCATGCATCTACACTTAGTTAGATTTTAACTCAACTCACACTGTCTCTCAGATCTGCTTGTTTTCACACTTCCCTTGGGCAGATTTGAGCTTCCCTTGGTTGGATCTCACTTTGCACAGCTTGCACTGCGCAATCTAGAGGCTCAAGCCAGAAGCTTGGCCTCTGGAATTACGCAGAGCATAGCTTGAGCTGGCTCCAACCGCACACTGTGCAGTTGATCTGAAATCACCCCTAGGTGACCTCAGGAAATTAATGAAGGTATTACATACTTATGTGCTGGTGTGTGTGTCTATGTTGTCTTGTGCAACAGATCAATAAGATTGTTAAATGCACAGACACTTGAAACAGTAAGAGATCATAGTAAGCAAAACATAAACACAACAAAATTTAATAAGGAGTTCACCCAATCCTCTTGGGCTACGTCTCCTGGTCCAGCCTTCAGTGGTGGCCTTTTTATTATGTTTTTAAAGCAGAGTCTTACAATAAGGAGCTCAATCTGAGTCTCACTTGATAGAGGATGATCGGTAGGATGGCTCTTAGCATTCCCAAGTCCTTAGAGTTCATAGACTCCCCTTACCGAATTTCTACCTCAATTGGTCTCTGTCTGCTCGATGCTGCCCTTACTCTATTGGTCGGCTTGGCTTCTCTGTCCTCTGCAATTTTGCCTCTCTTTCTGTGTCTCTCGGCCTTTGGCTTCTTCACTGCTTCTCTGCCTCACTATCTGTCCTGTCTCTATCAGCTCATGGCTTTAAAGCTAGTTCGTTCCTTCGACTGTTCGTTTCGGCTTCCTGGCTCTCTGGATCGCCTGCCTCTATCCACTGGGACTCCTCTACCCTGCATCATCATTGTTGTGTAATGCTTTGCAGAGAGGTGGCCACCTGTCTCTTTGCGAACTGAGTGTCAGTTCTTCCTGAACGGTCGTTTTTTCCGTTATTTCCCAGATGCCTACGAAACGGATCCTTCTGTTGATTCATCGGTCAAATCAGACTTCAAATCTTATGCGCCATAGTTTATTTCTCCCTTGGGTCTAGTCATCCATCGGGTTGAACCTTCGTCGTTGATCTGGAGCCCCCAGATCCTACGATCTTCGCTCCTATCGCACGGTTGAGTTGCTTGACTGTTAATCCGCGACGTAAGCAATTTCTCTCTCTCCCCGCCGGACATGCGTCACTCGGTGTATGGAATCGTTGGGTCCTAGGCCAAACTCGCTTACCGCGCGAAATGCCTCCGACATTCCACCGATTTTGAGCGTGGGACCCGCCTTGTGGTTTTAGCACTTTCCCACAGTTTTCTGGTTTCCATTGTGACCAAGAGCTCAGGGCCTTTCCTTCTTGAGGGGTTTTGCCCAGCGACACATGTATCAGAAACAACCTCCATTTCCAGATCTGAGCTTCCCAATTGCCATTTTTGCACCATGCGCAGTCTCCATGGGCCAACGATCAGCGCGCTTTGACCGAAGGTCCTCATTGCTCCGTGTTGGCTACAAATTGCCATTATTCAGAGGTTGTTTTTGATAGCTATAAGATTTCTTGAAGTCTGTCATTCATTCTTAACATCATGGAATTATTTGAGGATCTAATTTGGGGCACGGCCTTCCCACTGAAAAATCTTTTGGACCACCAAAAGTTGGTTTTCAAGCACCGACTAAGTGAGGATACAAATTTCTCACCTGTCCAATCTCTATCCATTTTTCACTGCTTGGCTTTGAACCCTAAGCTCAATTCTGAGGTACTTAACATCGTCCTCACCTTCTTGTCCAGAACTATGTCTTTCTGCAATTCATTAAGATATTCAGGTAACAGGTCATCAATAGAAGGTAATTGACTCTACTCTTCAGGATCTTCAATTAACGAAGGTTCAAATAGTCTCAAGCTGTCTGCATTGACGACTGAGTAGATGTGCATATAAGCTGGAAAATCAAGGCAAAAAGCATTCTCACCAATTTTCTCAAGGATCCTGAAAGGTCCATACCTTATTGGTTTTAGCTTTTTAACTTCACCTTGCATCTTGTCTTTGCTGATATACAACCAGACTTGATCACCAACTTGGAAACTATGCTCCATCTAATGCTTGTCATGCCTTGCCTTGTATTTGGCCTGGCTCTTTTCCAGCTGTTCTTGTACTGCCTGATGGATCTCTTGGATTTGTTCAATGAACCTAGTTTCTTTGTCCACATCGCTGTGTCCCTCAACTGTTGTGTCCTTACCAAAGACAAAATCCAAGGGAGACCTTGGTGTGAAACCAAAACAGGTCTTAAAAGGAGATCTTTGTGTGGAAGAATGTTTGGCTCGGTTGTAAGCATGCTACACATAACACAAATGTTCATCCCAAAGCTTGGGATGCTTGCTGCAATATCCCTTGAGCAACTAGATCACTGTCCTGTTGTGTAGTATACCTAGGGGGGATAATATGGGCTGCAAAGGGAGGTACCCAAGAGAATAATGTAATAATGGGATGGGCCATAGTAATAAATAAGGTGGTTAACCCATGTCATGTAAGGGACCACAAGTAGTTAACAATAATGTAATAAGCCCATGGTATTAGATAGATGGCATTAGGGGAACCATGGTAATGACCCATGGTATTGTATGTATGAGGCCTATATAGAGGCTAGAGACTCCCCGTTGAGGGGTGTCAAGGAATTATTGTATGAATAGGCATATGGCTTGTGGAGTGCTCTCCTTCCTTAAGGAGTGAATGTATGGTGTTGCCCTACCTTAAGGGTTTGATATTAATAAAGTGAAGCATTTTCTATGTATTTCGATCTTGTTATTTCTAGTGTTATCTACAGTTATTGGGTATATTGGTATTATTTTCTTATATTTCAGATCAGATCTATAACAAGTGGTATCATAGCACTTTCTTGGGCAAAGTGGAGATTTTTTTTTTGCAAGAATTTTTGGGTCAGCAAGTTTGCAGATCAGATCTGTACATTTTGGTGCAAAATCTGCAGAATCTAATTGCAGATCTGAGTTGCTGACACAAAAATACTCAATTAAAAAAAAAAAAATCAGTCGAATCGGAGTCCGAATGAAGGATATATCGCGGATTTAGAAATCAGTGTTGTTGCAGACCTTTTTTTGGGGCGGAAATTTTACAGATCATATCTGTACGTTTTGGTAAAAAATATGTGAAATCTAATTGCAGATCTGGATTGTTTGTGAAAAATACCCTATTTCAAAAAAAATTGGCTGAATCGGAGTCCAGATGAGGGAGATATTGCTGATTTAAAAATCAGTTGGGTTGTAGACATTTTTCGGGGAAGCGAGTTTGCGGCGCAAATTTGTACGTTCTAGTGGAAAATCTGTAGAATCTAATTGCAGATCTAGATTGTTTGTGAAAAAATACCGAATTTCAAAAAAAAAATCAGTCGAATCGGAGTCCGGATGAGGGAGATATCGCTGATTTAAAATCAACTATTTTTTCAGCAATTTTTTGTGACGTGGGATAGTTGCAGCGCGAATAGGAAATTCCAGTGCCTAGATCGGAATTTATATCACATGGAAAGATGCAGAATGGTTGTTCTATTTCCGAAAACAGGTCATAATATGGATTTTGAGCAATATTGACTGAATTGTGGCCATTTCAAATTTTTGCCAAGTAAACGATTTTTTTCAAAAACCCTCTTCATGGCTTATAATAGTAAGTTTTTTACAGGAAAAAATAATTGGTCTTCTATTGAAAATTTTATATCACATCTTAAGTTTGACTTCCCAGGGTGTTGGAAGGACAAAATAGGGTATTATTTGAAAGATGAGGCTGTTGTATGGTGGAAATCACTTGACAATGAGATTCTGAAGTTATGTTGTGTTGACGAAATTAAAGAACTACTTTTGGACAAATGGTCTCATACTAGAAAGGAGGAAACCAAAAAACCTAGCAAAGATTTTATTTTTGTAGGAAAGAAGGAAACCAAGAAACCTAAAGGGTTATTTTCTGCTGGTATCTCCTTATTGCAGGTTCATGGATTGATTCAGAAGGAGAAGATCATTGTGTCTATAAATCCTAGTTGCAAGCATAATTTTATCAATGTTAATTTGGCAAAAAAATTGCAAGTTCCAGCAAAACACATTGAAAACACACAGGTTGATAATGGGGATGTTCAAGTTTATAAATATTTGAAGCTTTCTATGGATAAGTATGTGTTGCATTGTGACTTTTATACTTCAGATATGAATAACATGGATGTTGTTTTGGGATATCTTGGATGGAATCTGTGGGTACTGTCAATATTAATGTGTAGAAGAAATTCCTGAAGCTCTGGTATAAAAAGAAGAAAATTACATTGCAAGATATTTCCATTAAGACCCAAGCAGAAGATGTTCCAGGGACTGACACATCAGATGATGAGCCTTTGATGGTCGACAACCAAACACAAACATCAAACCAGGTACAGGTAGAGTCCAAGGAGGTTGAAGCAGAAAATGTTACAGGTACAGATACATCAGATGAGGAATCAGTGGTTGAAGTAATATTGGAAGATAAGCAACAACAAAAGATGCCACAACATGTACTAGCTACCAATCAGGCTCCATTAGGTGGTGAATTAAAGAAAAAGACACCGTGGGTTAAAACTTCAGCATATCACCACCCACATCACCCCGCAAGAAAAAAATCAACAAGATGGCGAAAAATTAGCCACAAGGACAACAACCCCGGCATGATAGATAGAGAGGAGCGACGATCCACACAGAAGAGTCGCAACGGCCAGCTTCCATCTCAAGCGAGTGAGGCACATGCATGGTACCAGTGGACTACTCTTTTGAGTAGATCTTATTATTTGTGTTCTTCCCATGTTTCGGGGACGAAACATGTTAAGGGGGGTAGAATGTAGTATACCTAGGGGGATAATATGGGGTACAAAGGGAGGTACCCAAGGGAATAATGTAATAATGGAATGGGCCATAGTAATAAATAAGATGGTTAACCCATATCATATAAGGGACCACAAGTAGTTAACAATAATGTAATAAGCCCATGGTATTAGATAGATGGTATTGAGGGAACCATGGTAATGACCCATGGTATTGTATGTATGAGGCCTATATAGAGGCTAGAGACTCCCCGTTGAGGGGTGTCAAGGAATTATTGTATGAACAGGCATATGGCTTGTGGAGAGATCTACTTCCTTAAGGAGTGAATGAATGGTGTTGCCCTACCTTAAGGGTTTGATATTAATAAAGTGAAGCATTTTCTATCTATTTCGATCTTGTTATTTCTGGTGTTATCTATAGTTATTGGGTATATTGGTATTATTTTCTTATATTTCAGATCAGATCTATAACATGTTGACTACTTCTGTCTGGCCATCAGTTTGTGGATGGAAAGTTGTGCTTTTCTTCAATTTGGTGTCCATTAGTTCCCACATACTTGACCAAAACGTTCCCACAAATCTGGTGTCTCAATCAGATATAATGAAAGTGGGTAATCCAAAATGAACCCATACATGTTGAAAGAACAGTTTTGCAACTTGTTTAGCTGTAATCTGTTTATTATAGGGTATCAAAATACACATTTTGTTGAGCCTATCCACAACAACATATAGATAGTCATGACCTTTCCTAGATTTAGGCAGTCCTCCAAAAAAGTCCATGGAAACACTTTCCCAAGGATGAGAAGGAACTGGTAGTGGAGTGTACAAGCCTAGTTTCCTATTGTTGGGCTTGCTTTTAGCACACATAGTACACCCTCTTACATATCTAGAAATTGTCTCGTTCATTTTTGGCCAATAACAAAATCTTTGCAGTTGTGCAACTGTTTTACTTACCCCAAAGTGACCTGATATTAGAGAAGTGTGTGCTTCTTGAATTGTCTTTAGTCTTTCAGTTTGTGGAATGCATAGCTTCCCACAATGATACAAGAGTTGGTCCTTAATATGATAATCCAATTCTTCTACTTGTTTTCCTTGACTTAAAGTTGCATATACATCTTTAAAGTCTATATCTTGAGCATATTGTTCAATGTATCTTTCATGTAATACAAAATTATGCTTAAGTATAGTAGATGCATTTATAATGGGTTTAGATAACATATCTGCAACTTTATTATGTATGCCCTTTTTATATTTGATGACTAAATGAAACTGTTGTAGGAACCCCATCCACCAGTAGTGTCTTGATTGCTAAAACTTAGTTTGGGAGTGTAGATATTGAAGTGGTTGATGATCAGTATGTATAACTGTTTCTTTGCCCATTCAGTAATGTTTCCACTTTTTCACACTCTGTACTAATGCATACAATTCCTTATCATATGTGGGATAGTTAACTACTACAGAGTTAAATGTCTCAGAATGATAACATATGGGTTTATTGCGCTGTATCAACACTGCTCCCATGGCATAGCCACTGGCATCTGTTTGGATCTCAAACGGTCTTTGAAGATCTGGCAGTGCTAGTACTGGTGTTGTACTAATCTTTTCTTTCAAGGTGTTGAAGGCTTTTTGTTGTTTGCCTCCCCATTGAAATACCTTTTTCAATCCTGTTAAAGCATGTAAGGGAGTTGCAATTGAGGAAAAGTTAGAAATGAACTTTCTCCAATATTGTGCTGCTCCTAAGAAGCTTCTAACTTCTGTAGAAGATTTAGGTTTAGGCCAGTTTACAATGATTGCAACTTTAGAGGGATCTATCTTCAATTCACCACCCCCTATTATATGACCCAAATAATTCAAAGATGTTTTGCCAAATTCACATTTTGAGAGTTTAACATAAAGTTTTTCTCTTTTCATAACATCTAGTGTCTGCTTAACATGCTTTAAATGTTCTTCCCATGTTTTGCTAAATATAAGAATGTCATCCAGATATACAATAACAAAATCATCAAGAAAAGGTCTGAGCACATCATTCATTATTCTCATGAAAGTAGTTGGAGCATTAGTTAAGCCAAAAGGCATAACCAACCACTCATACAATCCCTTCTTTGTTTTGAAAGCAGTCTTCCATGCATCTTGTTCTGCAACTTTGACCTGATGATATCCACTATGCAAGTCTAGCTTGGAAAAATAAACAACTTCTTTCAATTGATCTAATAGATCATCTATGCGAGGAAGGGGATAATGATTTTTTATTGTTATCTTATTTAGTGCTCGGTAACCGATGCACATCCTCCACGAGCCATCTTTCTTTCTCACCAAAACGATTGGTGACCCACATACATTCTCCACGAGCCAGCTTTCTTTCTCACCAAAACTATTGGTGACCCACATGGTGATGTGCTAGGTTTGATGAACCCCTTCTCGAGCAACTCCTGCACCTGCTTCTTGATTTCTGCATTCTCTAAAGCGGACAACCTGTACATCCCAATGTTAGGCAATGGAGCATCTTGCTGCAAATTAATATCATGCACTATTTCCTTTTTGGGTGGTAGACCTTTAGGTTCTTGAAACAAGATAGCATACTCTAAAACAACTTTTTCTAAATAAGCTTGTTGTTTAGCATCACAGCCCTCAAATACATTGGTTTTATCAAGTTTCTTTTCCTTTACAACCATCAGTAAAAATTGTTTGCATGAATTTACAATTCATTTCATCTGCGCTGAGTTTATGAGAGTATAATTATTCTTGAGCTTATGAGCTCTTACAAAGTATTCGATTCCATCTTTAACGAGTAGATACTTGTTCTCAACTCTATAGAAAATAGCTTTTCTGTCATATAAGTAAGGACTTCCTAAAACAATTCCACATATATCCAAAGGAATTATATCTAACTCAACCTCATCTACAAATGCTGACCCAAAAGAAAACTTAAGTTTGCATTGTCTAGTCACTTGTAGTTGTGCTTTATCACTTAACCAACCTAATGGGTATGGTTTCTTGTGAGGTGCAGTTAGTAATCCCAACTTCTTTATAGTTGCTTCAAAAATTAAATTTACTTGTGAGCCACTATCAAACAAAGTATCAATCTTTTGATGTTTGGAAATTACTCGAATATGGAAAAGCTCATGTCTTTTTCTCTCATTTTCTTCATCAATAGTAGATTGTGTAGAATTACTAGTAGATGCTTTAGAATTCTTACCTTTTATACCTGTGGCTGCAATGGTTGTTTCATCTCCTGAGTCTGACCCCAAATCTTTCTGAATAACTGCAGTTGTCTTCTTCTTCTTGCCCTCGAACTTCTTAGGCCTCAGCTCTAGATGCAGGATCCAACAGTGGTCATCATCTTGCCCCTCCTTCGTACAATGAATACATGAGGACTTGCTCTTTTGTGCAGTGTTGGCCTTCCTTGCTTTCCATTTCTGTTTTCTTTTCTCCCTATTCTTGCTTGCAGTGGGTTGGGATGATCCCCCAACTTCTGTGTTCCCATTCTTTCCTCTAGCTTCTAGATGCGTAGCTTGAACAAATACCTCATCTAGACTAGTGGGATTAAACATAAGGATAGTGTGCCTCATGTAGCTGTGCAAACCACCTATGTACTTCAACAGAGTATTTGGTGTGTCTAAAGAAATTCCTAGAATTAAATCTCTCTTCCTAAATTCTTGGGTGTAACTTTGTACACTTTGCCCTTTCAATTGGCGAAGAGTTTACCAGCTCATCATGGCTTCCTGCATGTAAGCCAGTGGATCGAATTTCTTTTTGATTGCAGAAACAGATTCACTCCAGACATAAAGAGTCTTACCATGTTTCTTCATGTCAGCTTGGGTCCTGCCTTCCCACCAAACCAAGGCAGTGCCCCTAAGGTGTAGGCTGGCCAGCTGAATCTTGCTCTTGTTTGAATCGATACTCTGCACTCTGCAATAAACATCAATTTGTCTGATCCAATTTTCTAGCTTTTCTGCATTCAACTCTCCATCATATATTGGTAAATCAAATTTAACATCTAGCTTAATCAAAGATGTTTTCTTTTTATGTTCAGGGCTATTAGGAGGTATGAGAAAGCTTTCTTCTTTCCCTTTGCCTTTGGAGTGGTCATGGAGGGAAGATTCTTCTTCCCCCTTATCTTGTTTGGAGCTTGATGATTCCTCATCTTTGTGTTTTCTAAAGTCCTTATGCATTTCTTCTACCATGGACCTCATGGCCGGGAAACTATCTATAAATTGTGGGTCTGGGCCCACAGAACCTTTCTCCGACATTATCTTCTGAGGATAGACTCTTCCAATTTCAGGAATAGTTTCGACCAACTCTCCCTCTCCTAATTTGAGCTTTGATCTAGTTAGCATTCAACAGCTAAACCCAGCACAAGCTTGTCTAACCTTCACAACCTATAGCTCTGATACCACTTGATCTGAAATCACCCCTAGGTGACCTCAGGAAATTAATGAAGGTATTACAGACTTATGTGCTGGTGTGTGTGTCTATGTTATCTTGTGCAACGGATCGATAAGATTGCGAAATACATAGACACTTGAAATAGTAAGAGATAACAGTAAGCAAAATATAAACACAACAAAATTTAATAAGGAGTTCACCCAATCCTCCTAGGCTACGTCTCTTGGTCTAGCCTTTAATGGTGGCCTTTTTATTATTTTTTTAAAGCAGAGTCTTACAATAAGGAGCTCAATATGAGTCTCACTTGACAAAGGATGATCGGTAGGATGGCTCTTGGCATTCTCAAGTCCTTAGAGTTCACAGACTCCCCTTACCGAATTTCGACCTCAATTAGTCTATGTATGCTCGATATTGTTGTTACTCTGTTGGTCAGCCCAGCTTCTCTGTCCTCTGCAATTTTTCTTCTCTTTCTGTGTCTCTCAGCCTTCGGCTTCTTCACTACTTCTGTACCTCACTGTTTGTCCTATCTCTGTCAGCTTGTGGCTTTACAGCCAGTTCATTCCTTCAATTGTTCATTTCGGCTTCCCGGCTCTCTGGACACCTGCCTCTGTCTGCTAGGACTCCTCTGCCCTACATCATCATTGCTGCGTAACGCTTTGCAGAGAGGTGGCCACCTGTCTCTTTGCGAAATGAGTGTCAGTTCTTCCTGAACAGTCGTTTTTTTCGTTATTTCCCAGATTCCTACGAAACAGATCCTTCTGTCGATTCATCGGTCAAATCGAACTTCAAATCTTATGCGTCGTAGTTTATTTCTCCCTCGGGTCTAGTCATCCATCGGGTTGAACCTCTGTCGTTGATCTGGAGCCCCCAGATCCTACGATCTTCGCTCCTATCACACAGTTGAGTTGCCCGACTGTTAATTTGCAATGTAAGTGGTTTCTCTCTCCCCCTGCCAGACACGTGTCACTCGGTGTATGGAATCATTGGGTCCTCGGCCAAACCTGCTTACCACCCGAAATGCCTTCAATATTCTGCCGGTTTTGATGCACTAATCATGTATTAGAAACAACCTCCATTTCCAGATCTAAGCTTCCCAATTGCCATTTTTGTGCCATGTGCGGTCTCCATGGGCCGACAGTCAGTGCGTTTTGACCGAAGGTCCTCGTTGCTCTGTGATGGCTGCAAATTTCCATTATTCAGAGGTTATTTCTGATAGCTATAAGATTTCTTGAAGTCTGTCATTCATTCTTAACATCATGGAATTGTTTGAGGATCCAATTTGGATCAACAGTTCCAGGAGCCAGCCTCCCAGCTTGGCCACCATGCCTTTGCCTAGGCTGAACTATGCATTGCGCAGTTCAAGTCATTAAGCTTCCACCCTGACTATTGAAACTCCACAGTGCACAGTTCCCATAGTCAACCAGTCCCCCCTGTCAAGAAAAATTTCGCAATCTTTCCCATCCAGTACCCGACTTGCTGCTTTAACTTGCCTTGAAGTTTTTTTTCTTTAAACTGACATTTGCTTCCCATGAGTGTCCTCTCTGTCCCACAAGTACAACAATTGTTGAGCATCTCTCAAGCAGTCACAGTTACCATGTCATCTAAGAGAGTTACATCAAAGGAAACCACTGAGAGCAGTACTGGGGAAAAAGTTGAGCATACATCAGTCAATTTATCATTGTATGCAGATACTCAATTGTTTATAAAGAAGGGAACAACACTGACATGGAAATAGATCAAAGACATTTTTGCAAAAGAACTTGAGGCATATCTGGAGGACCAACAGGTCTATCTTTGTATTTGGCAGTCAAGGTTATACAAGGTTGCATGCAGGTACCCTACCTTCCCATGTGCAGACATCATCAATTGGATTCTCTCACATATGAATGAACAGACTATGACATTGAGCAAGGCCAGCAGGCAAAAGCTTGCCACCTTCAAGGCAAAAGACTTTCAGCAAATGTATCACTTTCCCGAGCCTATGAAGCGCATGGATTCACTCTTTTATGCCACCCATAACAATGTGAACACAAGAGACATCGTCAAACGTTGGGTGAAAGAGCCATCGAAGTTTCGACAGACACCCACCCACGTGTACAAGACAAAGTCCCTCATGAAGGCTTACTAACTCTTGATTATCTTCGCTTGCAAAATATATGGTCAAGAGAGCACAAAAACCTTTCCTGAAGGGTGGGTAATCATATTGGATCAGTTGGTGAATGAAGGGAGGACATCCAACTGGTCGGATCTGTTGGATCAACAATTGAGGGTCCATGTAGCACATGCTCAGAATTCGCCCAAGGATGAGCAAGCAAGGTTCTATATGTCCGCATACTTACTGGATGCAATCTGTTCATAGCAATAGTTCCCTAGCATGAACTAGCCATGGACACCATGAGAGACTGCAGTGAACATTTATTGCAATTTTCTTTCAGATTGCAGTTATCGAGGAGTAATGGCACAACTAACTAACCACTTTATCATCTTGCTATACAAGCTTATATTTGAACAAGATCCAACTTACATGTCCCAAGAAGTAATGGAGGCGATAGTAGACATTGCAGATTGGTATGCCTCACCAGGTGGCACCTTCATTAGAGTGTTTGGCGAAGAGAAGCCTCTGCATGTATTACCAAGGTATGCCACTGCAAAATTGGTCATGCAAGAATTATCATACCATCTCGCTATAGGGTTGTTAGCAGCGCTGCATAGGAAGAAGAAAGCGCCATGGCCCACTCTTCCTTTGCGGATCAGATTATACGAGATAAAGAACTTGAAAGTTGCAGATTTCGAGGCTAAGGAGATAGTGAAATTTGAGTTTGGCACTAAGGACTTTAATCCATATGATCCCCATAGTATTTTCAAGGACCATTGTACGAGAGTTTACTTTATGTGGATTAACGAGGCATTTCATTGGCTAGAGGAGGATCCTTGGAGGTACTGCTACAATGCCTCCATAATCAATGAGCCAGTCATTATAGCAAGGACTTGGAAGGCTGCTCCATGGATAGAAGCAGCACCAAAAGCAATAGAAACAGTAGTAGAACGCAACAATCTATTGTTGGACAAGGGAAAGAGGAATATTTTTAACGATCCAAAGGGAGAGAAAAGCTAGAAAATGATGGCAGATCCTATTATCGCAAAGGCATCTTTGGAAGCAAAAGCAAAGAGGGAGAAACAAATGAAGAGAGTAGAGCGGAGAAAGAGAGAAAAGCGGAGGTTGCAGGAAGCAGAATTGAAGTTGAAGGAGATGGAGAAGAAGCTGAAGGAAGAACAGGAGTTGAGGAGGAGAGAATGAGAAAAGAAGTAGAAGCATGAAGAAGAACATAGGCAAGGCACGATGACGGATGAAACAACATCGATACAAGTTGAAGAGCTAGAACAGTCAATAGCTAAGGAGGAAGGTGAACAGATGCAGGATCGGGAGCGTGCTCAACAGATTGAGTAATTAATCGAAGTGACAGACATGGAGTAGGAACATGAGCCACAGAATGAAGATGTTGACCTGATTTCGAGAGAACCATAGGTCATCCCTTAGTATCCAACACCTCTAGTAGCAGATCCAACCTCGAGCGAGTAAGGAGATGATGTTCTCCTTGATGATTTTTGGGTCATGGATGTGTACAATCTATCATTCAATGAGTTCCAAAAGAGGATTGTATAAGCACAGAGGAAGAACTTTCTGGATGATCACGCATCACCTGCATTCATCAAGGAAAGGGTGATAGTGTTCGACACCAAGAAGCATCTAACTGTCATTGTCGAAGCCAGCTTGGCCTATGCAGGAGTAGCAAGATCACATGTTCAGTATCTGATAGCCGAGAATGAGCAACTAGAAAAGAACTTGCACATTGCCATAAAAGAGGCAAAACAAGTCTTAGCAACAACGCATAATATAGTTTTTGCATTGGGGGAGATGAGGACAATGATACTTACTGAAGTATCGACACTTGGAGAAACCATGCAGAAGTTCTATGACAGATTTTTCACTGTGCATAAAGCAGTTTTTCATTTTCGTGGAAGCAAAGAGTTTTTTCAAATTCTCAAAAACATACATGCTACCATCACCTGTGTATAGGAGTGGAAAATGCAGTTCAAAGGGGCCCCGCTGGACTTAGTGAAGAAGTGAAGCCACAAGCAGAGATGGAGAAAGTGAAGGCCTAAATGTTGATTTAGAACAACAAGTATCTTGCCTCATTCATTAGCAACACATAAGCCTCATATGTACGGTTGCACAGTAGTTTGGATGTCTTTGTGAGAACGCACCAGATCCTATCAATTAGTTCCCTCACCAATGCTAAACCAAGAACCAAGTCCGGCAGAAGATCGATGAGTACTTGGAGCAGCTAAGACAAGAAGCCACTAGGGAAGACTTGGAATTGAACGCGCACAACATGTAGAAGTACATCGGTGGTCCTATCAAGGTTAAGACTATTGAATTTCCATGATCTTGGGTCTAGTTTAGAGTCTTAAAATCACTGACGCTACCAAACCAATAATCTCAACCATAAACTACTTTACATGACAGAAATATAAAGCAGTAAACCACACATGCACAAATATACACAATTTTTAACAAATTGTACAATAATATACAACCTCAATCTTCATTATATTAAACCAAATATGAATAATACAATAGTATATGGTATGCAAGATACAATGACAAACTTTGTTGCGGCCTCTATGCCATATCTTGTCCTGTCGGTCATTTGCTTCCGTACTACTCACTAGTAGTGCCTTAGTCCACCAAGGCCACTACACATCGAGACTCCAAGAGAGATGCCACCTAACATTGTTGCAAGTCACTTATGTATCATGTACACGAGCTGATCCAATCTGATTTCGGGGTAGGCCTAATCCCGAGCTCCAATATGCCAGGCTAGTAGTCACCTTTTTCCATCAAGGTGCTGCACTTCAGCACCAAACTTCACCCAACCTTCAGCTCCTCTTTGTCACTTCAAGATAGCTCGTCTAGGGCCACTTTGGGCTATCAACATGCTACCCTTCACTAGACCAATGATGCCCAATCCTTCACTATAAGTTTTGCTCCTAATTGAGGTCTCCAACTACCCAAGTTGACCTCAATACATGGCACTTATAGGCTGCAATAATTCTGTCCACGCTAGGAAACAATCCCCAACATCAAATCAACCCCAAACACATCATAACATACATCTATTTTAGGATTGTTTTTCTACAATATAATTCTGGTCCTAGTTAGGGTTGAATACACGTTGATGCAACTCCTTATTCCACCTTCCAGACCTCCTCAAAAATTGCGGTCTAGTTGTCCCTAGCTCCTTGTGCTTAGGATTGCCTCCTATGATTATTTTAGGCTAAGATTAAGCCTCCTAGCCCTCTCCAGCCTACCTAGAATTCCTCCAAATTTCTACGCCACCATTCAGCAGCCCTTATCACTCCTCAAATAGACCTCTCGCCCCCCTGAAATGGAACTAGTCTCTTCGGCCCTCAAACAGAAGCACCACATAACAAAATGCACCTCAAAACAACCCTTATTCCCCTCTTTGTAATGTGACCTCCTCTGCAATTTAATTCGGACATGTGGTGAGAGAAAACATGCCCAGAACAACCCCTTTCCTCCATGTCTTGTCTGTTATCCCCAACAACCACCCAAAGCCAAGAAAGGTGGTCAATGAGGTAACCTCAAACCTCTTTTTCTTGATAGCTAGCCCTATCAAGCTGGAGAGGGATCTCTCCATGAAATCTCGCAATCAATTGGGGTGATTGGAGATCAGTCAATGTTTTAGGATAGATCTTATGCTCAGTGTGTTTGAAAATTTGTGATGATGGTGCTCAATTAGGGAAAGTGTCACTGTAGATAGGGTTTTGAGATGACAGAAGGATTACAGCACAACCAAAAATATGAGCAAGGTAGCAAAAAGTCAATGATATATTAATATTGTAAGTCGAAGTAGTGTAGGGTCTGAAAATGCAGAGAGGTAATGGTGAGCATGAGGGTCATGAATTCACCAATTCTTGAAGAAAAACATACAAAATGATATCTCCAAACAAAACAGAGCTTCAAAAGCAAGAATTTTGTTCATTAAACTTATGGAAAATCACTAAAGACATGAAATATGGAAATATGGCATATATAACAATCATAGATAACCATAACATGAGAAAAACATTATCAAAAACTTACTGCACAAGAATTCCTATAATATGGTTGCAACTGTTTCCTTTGATTAATCCAAAAGATGAAGTCCAAGCTACAATACTCTAGATCTCTGATGTCCAACCCTTCAAATGAATGAGAAAATGATACATATAGACCAAAACAACCTTTCCCCTCTCTCAGGGGTCGAATCCATGAGATGGGGAGCAGTTCCCAAAGCATCTTTGACTAAAACCTAGTAACTAGGGAGGTTATGAACTGCTTCCTCTTTTAGCTAATAACCAAGAGGGAATCTCTCCATACATTAAATAAAGGTAAAGACACCTATTTACCCATATAGTAACCCCTTTACATTTACATTTGACCATTTAAATTCATCCACTTTCACCTTTTGACTTGTACAAAATTCAAACTAGAAACTCTGAAAAGTTACATAGTGAAAATTTTAATTAAAATCTCAGACAATTGTAGAAGCATAGCACCACGTTTGAGGAGATTTTTAGGTGCCTTCCTAAAGTCAAAATTGAAATATGAAAGAATGGTAAACTAGCCTTGTCTGTCTAGTTTCCAGAACATCTTGAATTTTTGAAAATGACCCCATCGGAAGGCCCCCAAAAACTCATTCTCCCAAGGTGTCTCCAGAAGGGTCATGGCAAGTTTGAGGCCATTTTTAGGTGCCTTCCTAAAGTAAAAATTGAAATCTGAAAGAATGGTAAACTAGCCTTGTCTGTCTAGTTTCCAGAACATCTTGAATTTTTGAAAATGACCCATGGGAAGGTGTCCAAAAACTCATTCACCCAAGGTGTCTCCAGAAGAGTCGTGCTAGAAGCAAAAGGATCAGACTACTCTACAGAAAGGTCGCATTTCTCCTAAAAGGGTCGCACTTCTCCACAGAAAGATCACATTTCTCTCAAAATGAAACAAAGCCCTTAATATTCACAAATTTTTCTCCTACACGATGATGACTGAGAGATGCTTGAAATTTTAAGAGTGTAAATGAGTTAAAAACAACTCATCTTACCCTTTTAAACTTAAATTTGGAACCTTGATACTTTATGACCTTGAAATTTGAAACTTGGTAACTTTATTGGCTTTCTTGAGACATTGGGTCTTTTTTGGAACTCTGAACTGCAGCCTTTGGAACTTTGAAGTACTTATTACAACATATTCATTTGAAATAAAAAACTTTTTGCAACAATTTGTATCACTACTCCTTTACATGCCAAATTTATGAATGGAATGAGAAACTCAATGACTGAAACCCTAATGACCTAATGGATGATAGTGAACTGGATGAAAACCATGATAATGAGATTGAGATGACCATAAAAAATTTCAGAGATGGTACATCCAAATGTATGATGTCAGTGACCAAAACATGGCAATTTGTAAAGTAGTAATTGAAAACCTAGGCACACTGACCAGTGACCAAAGTTTTTGAATGGAAGACCTAGTGAAATGGTGAAAACTTGACCTTAAACCCTAATGGACATTCAGAAAGAGAACATTTGATCACTAGTGGAAGGAAAAATTGACTGACACTAACATTGGCTCCAACTGGGGATGGAAGCTCCATAGGAGGTGTCAAGAAGATCGTAGACCTAGTAGCCTTATTCTTTGGGCAATGGAGTCAAAATGAAAAGACCAAATCTCAAAATTGAAAACTAACTGACTAACTAAACTTACTATAAAAGCGCACTGACTGAATTTACATATGGTAGTAGACCATCAGGATCTTAGGGCCTTCACCTTGGGCTTCAAATCTTGATGATAACCACCCACCTACTGAAGATATATTTATACAATCATGTGTAATGATCCCTCCAGTGTAACCAATCCAGAAAATGGCTACTTGAATTCTGCTCGTACTTTCCTTGAGCAGGCAGAAAAACAAAAGCTAGACCACTCCAAGTGTCCACTAAACATGTGTACATGATCCATAAATATAATAAAACTCATCTTCCTTGATGATTGCAACAACTTAACAAAAGTATCTTGAAACGCGTGAATGACTACCTTTTCTTGATGATCAACAATGAGATAAGAATATTCTTCCTTTTTAGACATTGGTTGTTTTATAAAATGAAATTTGTCATTCTCAAGCAAAACAAATGTAGACTGCAAATTTTTGGATGAACTTTGTAGTGAGACTCTTGCTGAACAAGACAATGAAGCCAGTTGCCTGATCAAATTTGTGTCATATTTGTTTCAAAGCTCATAGTTAACTAATGGAGAATGACTTTGACTACAGATACCATTCACAACATCAGCTATTGGATCAAGGAGAACTTGAGAGGACTGCTGCAACTTGTCATATATTGTTTCCAATGAGGCTACATGATTTTATATAAACTCTTCATGTTCCACACTTTTAGCTATATTTTCAAACTGAATGTTGCTTGGTAACTGTGATTGCGGACTGAAAAACGACTCTATATTACAAACAACATTCTCAACAATTTCAGGAGAAGGTTGCCAACTATTGTTAACTTGCTTATTTGCTTCCTTGGTAACCTTATAGTTTTCTCTTATTATTTCGAATGAAGAGAAACACAAAGGTAAGGAGTCTTGGTCAAGAATTTCATGATCTTCTCCGTGCTCCATATCAAAATTGAAATATTGCTTAATTAAAAATTTCTCACCCTTGTTTTCAGTTTCACAAACAACTAAAGGAGGATCACTAGGACTGTAGAACCCATCCGAATAATCAGATATCATATCATTCAAAATCAAAGAAGGCTGCTGCCATATTAAACTAGCTTTAGATTGCTTCTCTGCTTTGGTGAGTTTATGATTTTCCTTTATTAATTCAAATGTAGCATAACATAAAGGTAAAGAGTTACTGTCATCCATTTTATCACTCTCTTTGTGTTCACTGTCCAGGTTGTAAAACTGCTTACCTAATTCAGAACTTTCATCAGACTCCTCCTCACTGTCATAAACCACATGTGCATTTTGATTGTCTTCCTTAAAGTGTTGAAAACATGCTGCTGGTTTATCATAAAAATCATCATTATATTCATCGTACTTAGGAAAATCAGGTTCAGGAGAAACTTCATCAAACATGAACATTGATAAAGAAGACTGTTTTTCTTCATGTTGATCTATAAATCTAGTTTTAGGATTGTCCTCAAGCAAATACATAAAACAATCATTTTCTAATCTATGATAACTGAGATTAGCAACAAAATGGTTAAGGTCAGCAACCTCTTATTCTTTTGCAATAAGCGGGATATGGTGTCTTTGAACAACAAGTTCATCTCTCATGGTGATCTTTTGTATCATTTCTTCTATTGTACTTACCAAAATGCCAAGCTTCACTTCTGAAGATGTTAGGTAGTCCTTCTCTATGTTCTCCCTTTCTTTTGTCTTCAACTTTGACCTTTTGACCAGTAGATTAGCTTCCACAACTATTGCATTGTCCTGCATTTCTTTGAGTGTTGTAGTGTTCCTTTCTCTCAATTGAAATGCCATTTCCAGATCAAAGGAATCCAGGTAGTTTAGGAGAGCTAAACCGGGTGGCGGTTTGATATCAGCAGGGATTGAATGCTATACTTGATTGAACTTGGCGGAAAAGTGTTGCACTGTTTCTCCTGGTTGTCTTTCCAAATGATTATATTCTTCTAAAATTAGAAAATGGTTTCTCTTGATCACCCATCTATCGAGTAATACTTTCACAAACTGATGGAAATAAAAAATGCTTGCAGCTAGCAAGTTTTTGAACCATTTCTTGGCTTCACCTTGCAAAGATAAAGAAACAATCCTGATACTGACATCATATTCTTCAACCTCAAAAGGGTCAAGAATTTTTTCAAAATTCTAAATTTGTTTCTCAGCAGTGATATTACCATATTCTCCATCAAACCTCGGAAGATATTTGTAGTAATTTTCAGGGAACTCATGGAGTATAGGAGGTAAGATGAGTGGCTTGTATCTATCAAATTTTACAAGGTATAGGAGTATGTACAAAATCTATAGGATTAGTCTTGATCTCTTGAGGTTCATTAAGTTGAAGATGGTCATCATAAGATTCAGAAGAAGGGTCTTGACCAAGATCAAAGGCGTACAGAGAGTTTGTATTCACAACCTTCAAAGGAAAAGAATCAAATGCGGGTCTGGGATATTTTCTCAAATACAATATACTCTGGAAAACCTTCTTGACATTCTCAAGAAAAGAAAAGAAATAATTTACAACAAAGAACATGAAGTCTTGGATGAAAGTCCAATTTGAATACCTGATCTTCCCATATTGTCCTTTCATTTTTCTGCTGGTAAGGTTCATCCTCCAGTGGAGTCTTTGAATTAAATTTGAAACTGATTTGGAGTTTCCAAGTGAATGATTTCAGCCTTCATATGTTTTTGACCATTTTCCACCAACAACAATCATATATGATACTTGTCGTTCTTTCCCAGGGAAGATATGATCTTTCATCTCCTCGACAATGGCGCCAAAATGTTATCCCCCACAATGTCCTAGGCCGATGAGGAGATTGACGGAGGTAACCACAGACCAAGGTTTCAGTTTGGTATCTAGCCCTACCAAACCAGAGAGGGCTCTCTCTATGAAATTATAGTCAAGAGATGACTGGAATGTAAAGGATTTTAGGCTAGATAACTAGGCTCAGGTGGGTTTGATTTGATTTTGATTGTTTGCTGGATGATGGCTTAGGTCTAGGGAGCTAGGTCTAGGCTTTGAGAATCAGATTTCCAGAGATGTAATGGGGCAAGGTAGGCACACACTTTATCACTTTAGGGTTGTCATTGTGTATATGGGAGATAGGTAGGGTTTCTAAACGAGCATGGGTCTCATGAATTCGTTTATATCAGAAGAAAAATGAACAATAATGTGAAAGCTTCTCCAAAACAGAGAATTACATGAATGAATTCTGTTTATTATCTTAGGAAAAAAGCACATGAAACATGGAAATGGAAATGAAATATACAATACATTCAAACTTATGATCACAGAAGGAAAAACACTGCTAAAACACATACCACAGGAATCCCACTAAAATAGTTGCAAACTTTGTCTATTAGTTCTTGCCAAATTTTCAATTACACTAGAATTCAAGGCTTAATTCCCCTACATCCAACCCTTGAAAATGATTACAAAATTCCTCATATAAGCTCTAAAGTCTAAATCCTCCTTAGGAGGTCGAATTTCCAACAATGAATGTCAATTACATGCACCTATCAACCATTTCCTCTTTTATCTAACTATCACAAGATATTTATCCAAAGCATTAAATGAAGGATAAGGAACCTATTTACCCATATAGTAATCCATTTACATTTACATTTGACCATTTACATTCATCCACTTTCACCTTTTGACTTTTACAAAAGTCAAACTAGAAACTCTGAAAAACTACACAGGGAAAAGTTTAATTAAAATCTCATAAAATTGTAGAAGCATAGCGCCAATTTTGAGGAACTTTTAGGTGCCTTCCTAAAGTAAAAATTGAAATTGGAAAGAACATTAAACTAGCCTTCTCTTTCTAGTTTCCAGAACATCTTGAATTTTTTAAAATGACCCATGGGAAGTCCTCCAAAAACTCATTCTTCCAAGGTGTCTCCAGAAGGGTCGCGCGAGAACAAGAAGGGTCGTGCAAAGTTTGAGGCCATTTTTAGGTGCCTTCTTGAAGTAAAAATTTAAATCTTAAAAAATGGTAAACTAGACTTGTCTGTCTAGTTTCCAGAACATCTTGAATTTTTGAAAATGACCCATGGGAAGGCCGCAAAAAATGCATTCTCCCAAGGTGTCTCTAGAAGGGTCATGCCAGAACCAGAAGGGTTGCACTACTCTACAGAAAGGTCACATTTCTCCTAAAATGATCGCACTTCTCCACAAAAAGGTTGCATTTCTCTCAAAATGCAACAAAACCCTCAATTTTCACAAATTTTTCTACTGCATAATGATGATTGAGAGATGTTTGAAATTTTAAGAGTGCAAATGAGTTAAAAACAACTCATCTTACCCTTTTAAACTTAAATTTGGAACCTTGATACTTTATGACCTTGAAATTTGAAACTTGGTAACTTTATTGGCTTTCTTGAGACATTGGGTCTTTTTTGGAACTCTAAATTACAGCCTTTGGAACTTTGAAGTACTTATTACAACATATTGATTTGAAATAAAAACCTTTTTGAACCAATTTATATCACTACTCCTTCACATGCCAAATTTATGAATGGAATGAGAAACTCAATGACTGAAACCCTAATGACCTAATGGATGATAGTGAGCTGGATGAAAACCATGATAATGAGATTGAGATGACCATAAAACTTTTCAGAGATGGTACATCCAAATGTATGATGTCAGTGACCAAAACATGGCAATTTGTAAAGGAGTAATTGACAACCTAGACACACTAACCAGTGACCAAAGTTTTTGAATGGAAGACCTAGTGAAATGACAAAAAATTGACCTTAAACCCTAATGGACATTCTGAAAGAGAACATTTGATCACTGGTGGAAGGAAAAATTGACTGACACTAACACTGTCCTCCTTAAGCTGCGGCCAGCTTAAATATTTTATGATGGTGATTTGATGGTATTGGATGATAACATGACTCACATTCACCCTTTATTTATACACCAATAAAGGGGCTCCATGAATTCATTAAGAGACACATCTATTGGACAATTTTACTTCAAGCCTACATGACTTGAATACCAATAATTAATTATCAACTTCAAAAATTCATTTCTCCACTTCTACAACTTGGAATTTGACGATTCTTGAAGCGTTGGATTCTCCTTTCCAGACTCTATCATGTCATGCCATCACATGTAGAAATGTGCTCATGGAAATGCCCCAAACACGTTTGGGTGAAAAACCCCGTACTTGGGTTCCAAGCTCACAATTGACCCTTGTGGCGCTTTCCCCTCCAAACCCTGAACACTAGGGCTTGGAGTACCTCCCAAGCTACACAAATCAACACTCCCTCTTAGCGAGGGAGGTACTTCCAAGACTAGGAAGTAAGTCATCATCATCATCACTACTCGCAACACTTTCCCAACTCCTGGTGCTCACAATCATAGCAATCCCTTTACGGTGAACTATTCCCTTCTTTGAAGTGTTGTTGTCACTAGTGGAAGCACCCTACTTCTTCTTCTTATCATGTAACATCTTCCACTCTCTCCATGATTCCTTCTTGGTAGTTATAGGATCACCCTTTCTTCCTAGTGACCACACGCTCTTCTTGGAGTATAGAGTCTTCCTCTGAACCTGCAAGCTCCCACTTGAACTCGAACCCATCTGAGTCTCTGGAAATTGGACCTTCTTCTTAGGAAGATGTACCTTCTCCTCTGAAGCCTGCACTTGTTGTTGGAAATAATAATAAGAGGGGGGGTGAATTGGTATTAGCAAGTCAATAATTTTTCATTTCCATAATCAGATTAATATACGCTACTTCAGTTAATGGAACTCGCGTGTATACGCAACTGTGTTTAATGCAACTAGCATATATCCAACAAAGTTAATTCATCATATGTTGATCTTTAATCAGCGCATTAGAACCATATAAACAGTAACTAGGTGCAGTAAAAATAGAACAGACAAACACGCACATGAACACAAGATATAAGGTGGAAACCCAATGTGGGTGAAAACCACCTGCTGCAATCATCTCTATCTTATTTTTAATAATAAGAAACTTCTTTTTACAATTTTTGTAATGGTGCAGTCTTATACCAGTATGCAGGCTTCTACCTGCAGAAGGCTACAACCTCTCTCATTCTCCAGCTTCTCCTGGAAGGGAGCTACAACCCCCTAGCTCTTGTACTAGTTGATATGTTTACTAGTACGTAGGTGCCGGCCTACAGAAGGCTACAACCTTCTCTTTTCTTCCAGGGACCACATTTCATAAATTTTCCAACTAGATCCATCAATAACATCATTCAATCATCAAATATATCTGCATCAACCAATCTTCTTTGCACCAACTGAATCAATCAATCACTTTGACAACCCTTCAATCTGATCCTTCAGAATGCTGGAACCAGAATACAGTAACCAGAACCCAAGCTAGAACCCAGAACATTGCAATAGCAAACAAAAGCAGTTAAAACATCTTTTATAAGGTATACACTACTTCCATGTGTCGAACCTGCGTGCATACGCTCTTTTCTCAAGGCGAACCTACGTACAGATTTGCAAATCAAAATCTAAGATGTATACGCTATTTTGATATGCAGAACTAGCGTGTATACGCGCCTTTTCTAAAGTGAACCTGCGTACAAATTTGTAAATGATGATTTAAACATTACAACAATTCCAGACTTCAATTATACCCAGATCATCATATTTACAGACTACAACATGCGTTGGTTATTCAGATAAATGATCAAACCACATAAAGATAATAAGCCTTAAGATCTTGACCCAACATTAGATCTTTTCCTTCATCAAGCACTAAGGTTGATCCTCGGTTCAGATCCAGTTATGCACCATAAACCAATAACCTATATACTAGATCTTGCTCTTCATCAGATATTCAATACTTGAGTGCCTTTGCCTAAGGATCTTCTCCTCCTTTTATAGTCTTAGGCCTTACTCAATACCATGGACCAAAACCACTTAGGACCAATACCTAGGGTCAATACCTCGAACCATATATCTTGGACCAATACCATGGATCAAAATACCATGGACCAAAATACCATGGACCAAATACCTTGGACCAAAACTTAGTTTTCCAAGATATACGCGCCTTTCATTCTGTGAAAGTGTGTGTGTACGTATATGCTCCTTTTGGTTTGTTAACCCACGTGTATACACTACTTTGTCAAGGTGAACCTACGTATACCTCACTTTCCTCATTTTGTGAAATCTGATCTGTAACTCTGTGCTGTTAACCTGCTGAACTGTGATCTGTCTTCTGAGTGAGTTTCCATCAAGGACAACACCTATGTCATAGTGCCAAATGTGAGTCATAATGCCAACACCTGCATATGCACTTGTTCCTTCTTCTCTGGAACCTGCACTTGCTCCACTTGCTTCTTTCCATGATCCACATGGTTTCCCGTCAGCCTGTAGAGACCATGATCTCTAACTTCGAGTACAATCCCATCGAACTTAGAGCCTATGGGCCTGAGTCTTGCCTTCCCATCCTAGAACAAGACCTCAAATCCTTTCCTCTCGATCATCGAGACGAAAATCATGCTAAATCTGAGTCCTGGTACAAACAATACATCCTGGATCCACATCACTCATCATGTCTCCATCTTGAATGGCAGAACTCTCGATACTCGGATCTCTTACTAACTCTTATATCCCAACACCGTGTGAAACGTTGCGTCCCATTCAACTAGAGTCTCAAAAACGTTTTGTGACCCTCTCATATGCTTCTTCGCACCATTGTTCACGTACCATCCGTCCTCATCGATAGTACCCTGCGAGAAATGAGAAATCATAGAAAAGTCATCCTCTTCCAATCTCCTGGTGAGATCATCTATCCAACTAAAGTGGCAACATCGATGGCCTACTTTCCTTTCCTCTTTTCATCATCTCCCTTCTTCTTCATCAAGCATCTCAACGAATAATGACCCATCTCGCCATAGTTGAAACACTTGACCTTACTCAAGTCCTTCTTCTACTTAACCTTCATTCGCATTGTAAGTGCCATGTCATCATCTAAATACTTCTTCTTTGGATGAAGATCCTCATCTCGCAACTCTTCCTGAATGATTGCATCCCACAACCTATCCCAGTTTAGAAGCTTCTCCCTAGTAACAATCTCTTTGATGAAGGGCTTTCATTCCTTGGTGAACCCTTTCAAGGTAATCCTTACCATATCTCCATTTGAGACAGTCACACAGATGGCATCAAGCTCATCTTTGACCTGAGACAATCTCGTTAGATACGTGGTCACACTTTCACCCTTTATCATCTTGGTGGACTTCAACTTATCCTCCAATACCAGTACCTAGTTATCGTTCTTGTTCTAGAACAAATTCTCAAGAGCCATCTAGATCTCATGTGAATTGTTCTTCCCATACAAATGAGGTATAAGGGCATCCTTCACACCAGCTAGGATGATCAATCTCACCCTCGCATCCAAATCTTCATATATTTCCAACTCCTTGGGATCGGTTGGCTTCTTGACCTTTTTTGCGGCGAACTCCCAGATCATGTTGACCTGTAAGACCAATTTGATCCTTTCCTTCTGTTGACGGTGCTGGACCCGCCAACATTCAGGGGATCTCCCCATTATGACTTCCTAACTAGAGCTCACATTTTTTTATGTAGGAATCCCATCTGGTATGATGGCCCGGTTGTCATTATCTTAGAGATTTTCCTTAGCTCTTGTTGTTCAACACATGAGAGTGCTATGCTTGTAACTTCAAGAAATCGAGGTGGGTATGCCTGGTGAGTGTGTAATGTAACTTTGTGTCTAGGTTCTCTTACTGTAAGGGAGAGGTTAAAAGTGAGCCTCTAGATGAGAGGTAGTAGTACCACCTAGGGAGAGACACACTTGAAAACAACAAGAGTTTATCCAACATCCAGCGAAATAGTCAACACTAGATGCACCAGTCGTGAAAACCAAATTTCAAGGGAAAACATGTAAACCGTCCAGCGGAGTAGTCCACATGGGGGTGACGGTCACTAAAACCATGAAAACACAAGGATGGTCTGTCTAGTGTTTAATGGAGTAGTCCACATGGACGAGACAACAGTGATAAATAATACAACACATCTTCAACAATGCAAGTACTAAAATAATAGAAGTAGTTCAACTATAATAGTCCAAGTTAAGAAAACATGCATTACAAACGTTTAAAGAATAGTCTTACAAATAGATACAGAACCTGCGTGAAAACGTGATGGCCTAAGACAAGCTTATGAATTAAGAAAAAATTCCAAGACAAATCTATACACCATACTTCACTAGACATAGTAATGGGACATTGGAGCAACTTCTCGCTCCTCAAAGAACAAACTACAAAATCTCAAGGCTATGTGGGAGGAGCCAAGGTGAAATTTTTTTTGCTCATACAATAAGGGGATATATATAGCCAAGGGGAATAACTGACCCTTGTGACTCTTCGACTTCCCTCATGACTGTTTGAATTCCTGTGAATTTTCAACTTACATGACTCTTCAACTTCATATGTGCGTCTCTTGGACTTTTACATTACATTACATTTGATTACGACAAGTATGGCCCATAGTAGTGATGTGGCCGAGACAACTCATGACACAACTCAACATGACACTGCTGACATGTACTGACTGATTGTGGTGTCTGTGTCGAGCTGATACGTTGTTGAGTGATGGGTGTGTTCTCAGTGTATCATGTCTTCACCTCTGCATGGAAAAGTGTGTGGGGTCTTTGATGGTCTTGGTCTTGCTTGATGGTGCTCGTGTATGTGTCCCTTTCTCTTGTCGCTCAATGTGCTTTGTACATTCATTCAACTATGAGCAAGTCTTCTAGCATGTGATCCTTCTTCATCTCATTTGTCAACGCACCATGTTTCATCAACATACCTATTCCTACAAGCACTCATGACGAGATGACATCAAATCCAAAAATATCCTAGCCTAACATGATGCATTGTTTTCCGTTTCAGTGTAGGTGACTGGGAGAGGGACAAGGAACTGAAATTGCGCAAAGCACAACTTAGGCCGAGATGCGAGGCTCTAGAGCACTATCAGGAAAAACTACACAGATGTCATTGGGAAGCAAATTTGCGCATCTAGGACAACAGTGATAGCTGCAAGGTAGAACCCAGCTGGGCAAAATTGCATAGTTTCTGGGAGGAAGACAAGGTAGGGTGTCGAGAGGAACTGCAGGGAAATTATGCGTAGTTTTTAGGATGAGGACTGGGCAGGTCATCTAGGGGTCCAGTTGGGAATCTGCATAGTTTCTCTGAGGAAGACAGAGCGGGCAGTAGGAAGTACTGGTAGACATTTCTACGCAATTTCTCAGAGCAACAATGGATCGGGTTGTGGGGAGCTGCTTGTCATAACTGCACATTTCTGAGAGAAAGTGTCAGACAAGCAGTTGTTGGCAGTTTCAGGATGAGTGCAGAGCAAGGTAGCAGGGAGATTTCCAGTCAAAATTGTGCAATTTTCAGAGGAAGAGCAGGGCAAGCCAGCAAGGGGCCTACCAGTAACATTTGTAATTCTCAGAGGGAGAGTAGGGAAAGCCAACAAGGGGCCTATGAGTCAAGTCTGCACAATTCCTTGGAACAGTGCAATGATAGGAAGCAGGGGCCCGACTCACATGACTGCGCATTTTCTGCAGACAGTGTAGAGAAGGTAGCTGGGAAACTTCTATGTATTTTTGGGGAGAAGTGCAGCCCCAGGTCATAGTGTAGTTTAGGTTTTTCGGTAGACCAGAGGGAGGATTGGTGAGTGATCTTGCGGGAAGCACAGATTGGGTCAAACTTGGGGAGAAGTTCTACACAGTTCTGGGAAACAGTCGACTTGATCACTTCTAGGATTGCATAGTGCAGGCTACCCTAGAGGACAGTCTCAAGCTCTACGTAGTTCTAGACAACAGAGCAGGGTCACTTAGAGCTAAGATTGCGCAGTTCAGCTCATTTGGGGTTTGGTTGAAGAAGGGTTGTCTGGTCAACAAATTTTCGGGAAAAATGGTTAAGTGTGAAGGGAAGTGAACTTGTGCATACATGACATTGTGATCACACACTTAGCATGACTCGACAACAAGACACCTCAAACCAATAAGACATCATGTGCTCAATGAGACTGACTTTAAGGTTACGAGTAACAAGTGCGACACTTGAGATAGATCTTCGAACGACTGTGACGACACTTGCGTGACAATGTTTGCAACTTTGTGTGTGAGTACGACTGATGTTCATAGGGAGAAAACAACTCATGCACACAAACACAAACCTTTAAAATTTCCAGAACAAACTTGCAAGTATGACATAACAATCAACATGCCAAAAGATGACTGATGGTCGATCAAGCAAAAAGGGTGTAAAGACTCAAAAAGAGCTCATGGAATGAGCCCGAGTGTTTGCAACCATCAGGGAAAAACCAAGGAAGGCTCCAAAATTTGGATGCAGGCCAAAATTTTGGAGGGCGTTGCAGCCGCTATAACACCTTCGAAGGACTATAGTTGCACAACCCCTCCAACCTATCCTCATACTAGAGACCTACCTACAACTTCGACATTGTAGTGGGCCCTTCAATTACAATGTGACCAACTCCCTCTCATGTCGTACTTTGTTGCACACAACTCTAATTTACTTACTTCCAAAGTAGCTCAAAGACCCTTTGACACCATGTTGAATTTCCGTGACCTTGAGTCTAGGTTAGAGTCTTAAAATCACTAACGCTACCAAACCAATAATCTCAACCACAACCTACTTTGCACAGCGGAAATATAAAGCAGTAAATCACACATGCACAAATATACACAATTTTTAACAAATTGTACAATAATGTACAAACCCAATCTTCATTATATTAAACCAAATCTAAATAATACAATAGTCTATGATATACAAGATACAATGACAAACTTTGTTGCAGCTTCAATGTCATATCTTGTCTTATCGGTCCTTCGTTGTCGTACTTCTCACTAGTAGTGCCTTAGTCCATCAAGGCCACTACACATCAATACTTTCCACCTAACACTATTTCAAGTCACTTCTGTAGCATGTACACGGGCTGATCCAATCTGCTCTCTGGGTAGGCCTAACCCTAGCTCCAATCTGGTAGGCTAGTAGTCACCTTTGTCCATCAAGGTGCTGCACTTTGGCACCAAACTTCACTCAACCTTCAAGTCATCTTCATCACTTCAAGATAGCTCGTCTAGGGCTACTTTGGGCTATCAACGCGCTTCCCTACACCAGACCAATGATGACCAATCCTTTACTATATTTTCTTCTCCTAATTGAGGTCTCCAACTGCCCAAGTTGACCTCAATACATGGCACTTGTAGGCTGCAATAATTCTGTCCACACTAGGACAAAATCCCCAACATCAAATCGACCCCAAACAAATAATAACATACCTCTATTTTAGGACTGTCTTTCTGCAATATAATTTTGGTCCTGGTTAGGGTTGAATACATGTTGATGCAGCTCCTTATTCCACCTTCCAAACCTCCTCCAAAACTGCGGTATAGTTGTCCCTATCTCCTTCTGTTTAGGACTAGCTCCTAGGATTAGTTTAGGGTAAGATTAAGCCTCCCAGCCTTCTCCACGCTGCTCAAAATTCCTCTATATTTCTGTGGAGCCCTTCAACATCCCTTATCACTCCTCAAATAGGCCTCTCGACCCCCTAAAATGGAACTAGTCTCAACAACCCTCAAACTGAAGCACCGCACAACAAAATGCACCTCAAAGCAACCCTTATTCCCCTCTCTGTAATGTGGCCTCCTCTGAAATTTAATTTAAACATGTGGTGAGAGAAAACATGCCCAAAACAACCTGTTTCCTCCATGTCCTATCCTCCTTAAGCCTACAACCATCAGAGATGTTATGATGGTAATTTGATGCTCTTGGATGCTAAAATGACTGACATTCACCCTTTATTTATACACCAATAAAGGGACTCCATGAATTCATGAAGAGACACATCTATTGGACAATTTTACTTCAAGCCTACATGACTTGAATACTAATAATTAATTGTCAACTTCAAAAATTCATTTCTCCACTTCTACAACTCGGAATTTGACGATTCTCAAAGAATTGGATTCTCCTTTCCTCCCTCTATCGTCTCATATCATCACATGTAGAAATTTTTTCCTGGAAATGCCTCAAACATGATTGGGTGCAAAACCCCATCCTTGGGTTCCAACCTCACAAGTGACCCTTGTGTCTCTTTTCCCTCCAAACCCTGAACCCTAGGGCTTGGAGTACCTCCCAAGCCACACAAATCAACAAACAATGATGCTCATGCTTCAGAACGAGTTGGAAACAGGTTCAAAGGCAGTGTACCCGAATGCCATGGAGGCTAGAGTCCACTTTCAGAAAGACATATTTAAGTATTTTGGGGACACCATCACATAGTACCAAGCTTGGCACCAATATGTGATGGAGAAGCAACAAGTGGAGGTTGTTGAGTTGGACTTCCCCCAAACTTCAAAATCATAGTGTTGTGTCTTGTTAGGTTGTATCTACCCTATTTTTTCTTGTATGGGTACATGTGGAAAATACAATATTATTTGTAATTATGTTGTAAGTGATTTTCCAAGTGTCAATATTGGAATATGAAATGTCACCATGTAATGTAATGCGTCATTTAGTGAAGAAGTTGAAGAGTCATGAGGGTAGTCCAAAAATCGCAAAGGGGAGTTGAAGAGTCACCCCCTGCTGTTATAAATAGAGCCTCTTAACTCATAGAACAGGCTTTTGGGAGTCAACCATTTTGCTAGGCTTAGGCTTAGAAATATCTTGGGAGTATTGTGAATATCCTTGGCTTCTCCATAGCGTAGAGCGAGTATACTTCTTTGGAGGAGCATGTGTTCTTAACTGTAATGTTCTACTATTGGGGCTAGTTGTCGTCAATGGTGTATGTATAGATGGAACTTTCACTTATAATAATTAATTAGAGCCAACACGCTTTCATGCATATATTTTTTATATAGTACGACTATTTTTGTTGTATTGGCAATGTATGTTATTTAACTTACGCATATGATTATGAACTATTTTTTTTTGTATTTTTACGAATCTTTTTGAATGCATGTTGTTAGATTATCTCATCACTTTAACTTGTGGACTATTTTGCATCTTAGCTTCTTATGTCATTTCGCTCGTGTGTTACTTTCAAGTTGCATAATATTACATACTTCCAAGGGGCACACTTCCTTTTCCCTTCATGTGTTGGAACCTCCATGCATCACACTTGAATATGTGCCAGGTCACAAACTTGCTCGCACCTAAAGTTATCATAATTTCCTCTACACGTTTCTATGGTCAAGGCATTACATTACCACCCACTTTTATGACTCCTACTCCAAAGAGTGTGAGGTCTAGTTGGGACTTCATATCAGGGAGTTCCCTTGAATGTTGTTGGTTCCAACATCGTCAACATTTATGGCACTAGAAGGAGGGACAGATGACAAGTTGAGCCCTTGAAGTCTGTTTTGATTTTTTGCACTCATTTGATGACTTCTCACCAAATCATGACCCCCGCATGTTTTTTTAACTCTGGAAATTTTGAGGTGTCGATGAGAATTTTAAATGAATTGTCTAAATTTAAGTTCACAGATATACGTGATTCACCCAATTTGGGCTATGTGCATGGAGAAACAACCAATCCTTCCTTTTATATTATCCAACAAAATTAAGAGATATAACCTACAACAGATCCGTTGTAATTTCTTATTCACTCTCAGACAACCTCCTCTCTCTCTCTCTTGCTCAGAATAACCATAATTATACACAACCACAATATAATTCCCTCATATAAAACAAAGGTTTCCTTCTTGGGAAAAAAACCCCTAAATTCACATAAATTCTATCGTCATATCATTTGCCTAATGAATGGCCTAGATTGACTACGAAATTACAATATTTTACAAGGCAATTTTTTTGTCTATTTTTAGCTGCGGGGGTGCTACCCCCGAACCCCTGCAAGGGGTGACTCATAAAATTCATCGTCACCCCCTCAGATATCCCTGACGATAATTAAATGGGTGGCGTTTCTGCCCTGTTAGCAACATGGATCCAACGTGAATGAAACAAAAACCTTTGAACAATCAGGAAGATAATCAGGCTCCACACCCAATAATCTCCCACTTGGAGACTGATTATAGAAACTCCACTGTTGCTTCACTTGCTGAAAAATTCTTCCACTTTGGATCTGGTTGTTCCTCATCTTCATATTCATACTTGAAGACCAATTGAAATTGATCAGAATCTCAGCTTCTCCCCAGTTACAACTTTTGTTAACATGTTTGCAGGATTCTGGCTAGTGTGTATCTTTTCTAGCTTCAAATATCCATTTTCCAATCCCAATCGAATGAAATGGTAATTTATTTGTATATGTTTAGTCTTGGAATGAATTGTTGATTTATTTGCAAGATGAATGGCACTCTGGTTGTCATTGTATAACCTGCCCATCTCCTGCTTCTTTCCCAACTCATCCATAAACCTTTGTAACCAAATAATTTATTTACTACCCTTTGTAGTAAAAACTTACTCTCCTTCCATTGTTGAAAGTGCAACAATATTTTGAAACTTTGAAACCCAACTGGAAATTGTTCCACCTACAGTAAACACATACCCTATGATGCTCCTCTTATTATCTCTATCATCTGCCATATATGCATCAACATATCCCTGTAGAGCAATGTTTGAACCACCAAAGAATAATTCTTGATTTTTGGTACCTCTCAAATACCTGAGAATCCACTTCACTGCCACCCAATGCTCTTTTTCTAGATTTTTCATATACTTGCTTACAACTCCCACTACATGTGCAATATCAGACCTTGTGCAGACCATTTCATACATTAAACTTCTAGCTGCTGATGTATATGGAACTTTACACATATAATTCCTCTCTTCCTAGGTCTTGGGACTCATCTCCTTACTTAGTTTGAAATGGCTAGCCAAAGGTGTACTAATTGGTTTTGCATTCTGCATATTAAATCTTTCCAACACCTTTTCTATGTACTCACTCTGAGACAATGTTAATTTGCGATTTTTCCTGTCTCTAGTTATTCTCATACCAAATATTTGTTTTGCAACACCTAAATCCTTCATTGCAAATGAATTTTCCAGTTTTCTTTTGAGCACATTTATTTCATGCATGTTAGACCCTGCAACTAGAATGTCATCTACATACAATAGCAATATAATATAACTGCCATCATTTTTATTTTTAATATAAACACAATTGTCAGAGTGACATCTTGTATAACCTTATTCAAACATAAACCTGTCAAATTTTAGATACCACTGCCTTGGAGCCTGTGTTAAGCCATACAATCTCTTCTTCAATTTGTACACTAATTTTTCGTTTCCTTTGACCTCATACCCTTGTGGTTACTGCATATATATTTCTTCCTCCAAATCCCCATGGAGAAAGGTTATTTTACATCTAATTGTTGAAGATGCAAATCTTCTTCTACCACTAGACTTAAAATAGTTCTAATTGAAGTCATTTTAACAACAGGCGCAAACATTTCATCAAATACTATACCTTTATTTTGTGCAAACCTGTTCACCACAAGTCTAGCCTTATACCTTTGTTTTCCTCCATCTTCTTCCTTCAAGCTGTAAACTCATTTATTCTGTAATGTTGTTTTACCTACAGGAAACTTGAGTAAGTCCCAAGTCTAGTTATGCATCAAGGAGTCCATCTCTTCGTCCACGACTTGCTCCCACTTCTTCATGGTTTCTAACTACATTGCTTCTTCATATCTTTCTGGTTCACCAGAATCAGTCAACAATACATAATATAATGAAGGAGAGTATCGTTCAGGGGGTTTACTTATCCTAGTAGATCTTCTAACACCACTTTAAGGTGTTTGAGGTACTTTTTGTTGTTATGGTTTTTGTTGTTTTTGTGGCTCCTGATCATTATGATTTTCAAGCACCTTTACTTTTTTTGTGTTCTCACCAAACATTGTGTATTATTTATTTTCTTTTTCTTGTTTATTTCCCTACATATGATCCTTATACAAGGCCTTTTCATTGAATATGAAATCTCTACTCCTAATGATTTTGTGATTTTCATAATCATATAAGCGATAACCAAAATCATTAACACCATATCCAATAAAGGTACATTTCTTTGATTTTTCCTCAAGCTTTGTTCTATTTTCTTTATTAATGTGAACAAAGGCTTCATAACCAAAAGTATTTAAAAATGAGTAGTTTACCTTTTTACTTGTCCATGCATCCTATGGAATACCACCATCCAAGGAACTTGAAGGCCCTTTGTTTATTAGATAAATGATTGTATTTACAACATTTTCCCAAAATTGTAAGGGAAATCCTGCATGCAATCTCATGCACCTTGCACGATCCATGATTGTCCTATTCATCCTTTCTGACACACCATTTTCCTGTGGCGTTCCTGGAACTATCTTCTCTCTGTAAATTCCATGTTTTGAACATTAGTTATCAAACTCTTTGTTGTAGCATTCACCTCCATTGTCTGATTTGAGACACTTCAACTTCTTTCCTGTCTCATTCTCAACCAAAGCTATAGGATTCTCATATCCCTCTCTCGGATTTCAACTTCACTCAGTAATTCAATGCATTGAACAATCAACAATCTTGGCATATAAAAGATCCATTATCTTCATACACTTGAATACTACAAATCCACATCCACAATTCATAACTATGCATATAATTCACTATGTATCTTAATACAAATTGGGTGTATAAATATATTAATTTCTTTTTCTTGATCTCAAACTCAAAAATTTCTTAATCTTTTTCAGCGGCATTCCAATTCAGAATCAGTAAATAATCACTCATTCAATGATAATCCTATTAATAATAATAACTCCAGAATGATTCTGACTAAGAAAATGTTTTTAAATTCAATCATTCTCTAGAATTTGATTTACAACAACCATTTTAATTCTCCAGAATTGAATAACAGTCTTTCTATATCAAAAAGCTTAACTGGAATGGTATATAAATTGAAATCTATACCTAAATATGATAATTCCATTACTGTCGCGCCTCATCAAGTTGATTCTACGACATCTCAAGTGATGTCCTCCTTTACCCAGACCCCACATCCTCCCATCAATATGTCGAAGAAAATGTAACTAGGTTCTGTATTTATACATGTAATTTGATCTTTGCACTTGTAAAGAAAAGAAATATTATTTTTGAGAATTATAAGAATGAGTTTCTTTCTTGTTCCATAGGTCTAGGAAAGTTAAAGAGTCAAAGAGCTCTTCTTGAGCATTTATGAAATGTATATGAGTCAACCTAAAGTCAAGAACAACCCTCCAAGACCAACATAATCCTCTTGAAAACAATCAAGCAAAATGATGAAAAGAACAGTTAAGTCAGCCAACAATTCATTAATTCATGGCAGCTTGCATGCATGGAAATACACCTATAAATAGGCAGTTGGGGTCACCGTAAAACAACATAGAAGTATCTCACATCTCTCTGAAGAAACTCATATGGGTATAGTTCTAGACTTCACATATTTTAAAGAGAACTTTCTCGGATAAGCACAGTAGATATACCATCTCAGACTCACCTGAAATCTCGTTAAGAAGTGTCATTCTTCTCCTTGTTACAGGCCTCGATGCATTGTTGAAGCAATATACTCAGTGAAAAGGATATGATATGAATTTTGATGTCATAATAAGTGCAGTCACAAGTATACACCCTTAGCAAGAAGGATCCCTATCAAACTTTGTCTCGGCCTTCATATATCATAAGCACAGTCACGATTTTGATGATCACTGTCTCATTGTCTCAGAATATACATGGTAAAGAAGATTGATGTGATATTTGTTGTAATGCAACAGCCATGAAGCTCATAGCTATGATGAGTCTCTCAGTGGAAGTACAGGGATATTCTCAGTGATGTTGCAGCAGTAATGTATGTCTCCATGGTGCAGTGAAGATGATGATTTCAGTAGTATGAAGAAGAGGATTGGTGGCTTGGTCTTGGAGTGGCTCAGTTAGTCAAGGGTCATGGTCTTGGTGTTCATCAATTGGAATCTCTATAAGAAAAATTTTATGCGGGTTTTCCTCTCCAAGAGGGAGAGGTTTTGGTCCTGGAAGAATGCCAACTTATTGTGTTCTTGTCTCTTTGTTATGGTAGCTATTTAATGATAAAAGAAGACACACTAATGATTAACAAGCTAAGCATTAATAGTTATCATGTAAAGAAGAATCTCATTAACTCCATGCCCTAGATTCTTCAACATGGTATCAGAGCTATGGTTGCAGTCTAAGGAAGGGCATAAAAGAGACACTTAAGGATCAGCTTCAAGAAGGACATCAGAACAAGTTGAAGGAATTGAAAGACCAGTCTTCAAAAATCAGTATACAACAGCAAGATAATTCAATATCAATCTTAGTTAAAGTGAAGTCTCAATTCTAGTACTCAGAAGTTGGATCACTCTGAATCTTCAGATGGTACAAATAGGTACAAGACCTCGATGATGAAGTTCTCCTCTATCAGTCTCAATGAGCACAATGAAGTATGATATCTCAGCATTCTTGTGATTACAATACAATCACTGTCTCGACCTCCTCATAATCGTAGTCCTCAACATGTGAAATGATGTCACCGTGTAATATATTATTAGCATGCTCATGATGGAGAGATACTAACAAGTCTTGGTATCTCTGTCTCAGTAATATCTCGGCATAAGAATGATGGTTTCAAAGATCCTATAGCACCACTCAGTTTCGATGGAAAGAATCATGGTAATCCCACAGTAGTGAACAATCTCATACACAGTCTCGAATAAGAAACTTAGCAATACTACAATAATATATATATTCTCCGCACAACCATGACAAGTAAGATCTCGATGATAAACACACTTACATTCTCGGTCAAGGAGAAGTCATGATCCTAACATAGGTTATGATCTCAGTAAAAACTATGAAGAGACTGTCATGATCTCGATAGATCAAAAGGCAGATCTCCAATACACATCTCAATAAAATCACAGTGATGAATTTGGTGATAAGTTCAAGCTCACAACACAGTGCACAATCTGAATGAACAACACTCATAAGACATCACTGTCTCGGTGCAGTGTTACAATGATATACTTGTCACAGTTCTGTAGCATGATGCTCGGATCAGAGCATGAACTTGCTGATGCTAAAGTATAATAAGGTCCACTTGTGGGATGGTAGTATCATGAGCATGTCAACAATGTGTTCAGTATAGAAGGAGTCAAAAGTCATGATGCCAGAAGGTCTCCAAAGAATTTTTGGTAAAAGGATACTAGTGATTTATGATGGGAAGCTCAAGCAAAAGAAGCATCAAGGTGAAGATCTCCTCTTCACATGCCAAGTAAGTATCTTTCATTTTTTTGGTTTAATAGCTCTGTTTTGCAAGGGAATAGAAATATTGAAGGGTAGTCATAGTCCTCATGAAAAATATCCTTGCATAAAATAAGGAGGATTGTCATAATCCTCATAGAAAAGAGAAATAATTGATGTATATTGAAAGGTATTTGAATGTCAAAAAATGCTTGAATGTATCAAGAGACTCATAAGAATCATATGAAATCACTCAAAGGTACTCAAATTCTAAAAGAGGAGACATTAAGAGATATATATGAAATTCTAGAAGATATACTCTCTGAAATTATAGTAAAGAAGGTCACATCACTTAGACCAACACAAAATCTTAGTCCTCAAGCAAAGAAAAAAAGAATAAGTATAGTTAATATTCAATGCTATAGAAATATTTTGGAAGCTCATATCACTGAAAGATGGAGGAAGCTGAAGAAAAGGGCAAAGGAAAGAGGGAGTAATAAATCTCTCCTATGAGTAAGATAGTATCCCTCACAAAAAGGGTCCTAACATAAGCTCATAAATCTTGTGCTATAAGATATGACAATGATAATAAGATGCATCATGGCATCATGGAAGCATTAGAAACAAGAGCTTGCGATATCACCATGGGAATCATGAAAGACAAAATCTATGGCAAGAAAAACATGTATTATATAGCTCTTGGGAATCTCAGTGGACATTGAAGGAAGGAAAGAATCCATCTAAGGCAAGACTCATTATACATCAAGTCAAAAAGGAAACATCTTCCAGTTGGGGATATACAAGATCCTCAAAAAATTCTATGATGGGATCCTCATCGAAGAGTCCACTAATCTAGAAAGGAAGCAAGTGTTTCAACGAGAACTCCAACTGATGGAATCCATGAGATGATGATGTGATGACATAAAGCAGATTAAGGGATTGAAGATCTCCTCAATCAAGGAAGTTGTTGGAAGAAGCCTCAATGACTTGAAGGTAAAATAAGGTATGTATGCTTGTGTTTAAATGACATGTCATATGGTTGCAGGTAACATGGATCATTGCTTCTATCTTAAGAAGCATGATCAAGAGAAAGAATATCTCCTCCTTTGAAAGGATGTAGGAAGGCATAAGTCACACTAGATGAAATCAACATAATATGTCCTCATTTGAAGTATGAGGTGGTTGACTACAATTAAGAAACTCTAATTAAAAGCTACTAAGAATGGAATGTGTGAGGAAGGAAGAGATCATGAGATATGCAACCCTGATGAAGGCAATCAACATCCAAAAGATCAAGAAGACTTGACTAGAAAATCTCCCGGAAAGTTATGAAGACTTTGATGGAAAAGATGAAGACCCTTGACAATGGATATCTTTGGGAGATGTGTCAATATGTATGCAGTATGTTCATACCTATAGAAAGATGTCATGATGAAGATCCATCTCGTAAGGTATGATTTGATGTTTTTATTTCGTGAATAATATCTGGATAATGCATGGCTACTCAAACAAGAGTTGTAAATACAAGTACAACTAGCATTCATGTGATGGATGGAAGAAGCATGATGAGAAAGAAGTAGTCATATAACGAAGGTTCTAGATATGAAGAAGGCCACTTTCCATGCAGAAAGGAATGACAGGACGAACTAAGGAGGAAAGTGATCGATGGTTGTTTCCCTACAAGGAATATGCTCAGCTAACTTTCTTGACATCAAGGAGAAAAGTTGATCAAGCAATTGAAGGACCCACAAAGAAGAAGTTGTTGATTTATGGAAGAATCCCTAGATAAAAGGGAGCTCTGACTGGTCCCTGATCAAGAGGGAGCTTGGGTTAGATCATCCCTAATTACAAAGTAGTGATAGTTGTGTTTTTCTATTTCATGTGTCATGCACTAGACTAGGACTAACAACTGTAAGTCTAGGTGAAGGCCATGAATGAAAATGTAGACACAAAATTCTTGTCTTCACCTGGGAAGAAATAATGGAGGATTAGATAATCATATGGCATCCAATGCTCTTTGAGGATGTGTAGGACATCCAAAATAAGAGTAGGCAAGAGGACCGATATTGTTTGAGGGTTGGGAACCTAAGATAAGATTATTCCTAGAAGTTCATACTCAGTGAACACCCGGGTGGGTATGTACCTTGAGAGACAATGATGAAGGTGCCTATAGTCATTAGTCTTGCCAGCATTGTAGCTCATGGTCTCATGAAGAGATGAAGCTGTTAGTTAAGGCCTTACACTGTGACAATGTTGGATGATATGATGCTATATAGATGGGTTACCAATCTGATTCTTCTTATGAGAAATTCTTCAGATTGAGAATATCCAAGTACCATTATAAATACCTCCCTAGTTAAGAGGGAGTGTTGAATAAAATGTAGCTAGGTTCGGTATCTGTACATGTAATTCTGATCTTTGTAATTGTAAAGAAAAGAACTATTTTTTGAGAATTATAAGAATGAGTTTCTTTCTCATTCCATAGGTCTAGGAAAGTCAAAGATTCAAAGATATCTCTTGAGAATTTATGAAATGTATATGAGTCAACCTAAATTCAAGAACAACCCTCCAAGACCAGCACAATCCTCTTCAAAACAAGCAAGCAAAATGATGAAAAGAACAGTCAAGTCGGCAAGTAAAATTGACATAAAGAATAGACACGCCTGCTCAAATGAAGTGACACAACAATTCATTAATTCATGTTGGCTTGCATGCATGGACATACACCTATAAATAAGCAGTTGGGGTCACCGCAAAAGAACACAGAAGTATCTCGCATCTCTCTGAAGAAACTCAGATGGGTATAGGTTTGGACTTCACATATTTTAAGGAGCACTCTCTCGGATAAGCACAATAGAGATACCATCTCAGACTCACCTGAAATATTGCTAAGAAGTCTCAGTCTCCTCCTTGTTATAGGCCTTAGTGCATCACTGAAGCAGTATACTCCTCAGTGAAAAAGAGATGATATGAATTTTAGTGTCATAATAAGTGCAGTCACAAGTATACACCCTCGGAAAGAAGGATCCCTATCAAACTATGTCTCAGCCTTCATATATCATAAGCACAGTCACAATTTTGATAATCACTGTCTCACTGTCTCAGAATATACATGGTAAAGAAGATCGATGTGATCTCTATTGTAATGCAGCAACCATGAAGCTCATAGCTATGATGAGTCTCTCAGTGGAAGTACAAGGATATTCTCAGTGATGTTGCAACCTCAATGTATGTCTCCATGGTGTAGTGAAGATGATGATTTCAACAGTATGAAGAAGAGGATTGGTGGCTTGGTCTTGTAGTGGCTTAGTTACTCAATGGTCATGGTCTTGGGGTTCGTCAATTATAATCTCTATAAGAAGAATTTTATGCGGATTTTCCTCTCCTAAAGGGAGAGGTTTTGGCCCCGGCAGAATGCCAACTAATTGTGTTCCTGTCTCTTTGTTATGGTAGTTATTTAATGATAAAAGAAGACACACTAATGATTAATAAGCTAAGCATTAATATTTATCATGTAAATAAGAATCTCATTAACTCCATGCCTTATATTATTCAACACAATACACTTCCTGACGTTTTCATAGCTCAAATTTAAATACGCAGTCCAGCAAATCAATTATCCAGAATTCAAACCAATTTAATTCTAGAATAGTTTTTAAATATGTTGATAGTTCCAACATAGCCACACCACAACAAAGCTTTCTTCTATGTCTCATACATTGTCTTCCCTTACCCAGACCACACAACCTCCCAACGAAATGCATTTTGACAATGGTGCTCTCAACCTAAACGTTGTTCTATTAGATACAATGTCCAACAAATGGATTCTCTAAAATTCTAGCCAACTCAATTCTGAAACGGTTTATAAATCATTCTCCAACGTAGCCATGCCACAACAAAGTGATTCCCCTATGTTTTCTTCCCTTCCCCAAACCCCACAACCTCTCATCGAAACACATATTCTCACAACTCAAAACAATGAAATTAATCTTAACGTTGTTCCATTAACCTCATTGTCCAGCAAGTCGATACATAATGAAGCACTGTCACGTCTCCATGATATTCACTCACCGATTAAGCATGGGGAAAATTTAAACTCACATTCTCTTGGAAACAATAATCAGCAAAATCGATTAAGTAATTCTCCTTCATTAAATATTAATAATTGTAAAAATTTTGATAATACATACCCCATTTTCGATAAATCCTTCATCACGTTAAACCATTCATTAAACAATTGTCCTCCAAAAAACCTTGTTATTAATATATCAAATTTCCAATTAAATTCTACCATAATCAATCTGTTAAACATAGGACTAAATTTTGCTATGACTCCCAAAAATATTCTTGTGGAATATATCTGTTGAGTCCCAAAACTGCCTCCTTTTCAAGCAATTTATTCATCCTTTTTCCCTTGTTTTCCCATGCCAGTGCATCCTAAACCATCAAAAGCCATTGCATGTTGCTTCCAAGAGTACACTTTAGTGATTTTCAAATTATATTATTATGTGTGTTATTTGGATAGGGTTTTGTTTTTCAGCTACGAAATGTAGCCACTTTCTGCAGCTAACTGGCAATTCCGCAGCCATCTCCATACTTTTGCAAGTTATAGGTGTCGAGAAGAGGAACGAGCCACATGGGTAGCTAAGGAAATGTCAGTACATGGATAGAGTCCTATTCGTTTGATCAAATTCGAGGAGAAAGACCCCGGTCAAAGGGGAGTCAACGGAGAAGTCCTACAGCAGCTAGAACTCTGTTTTGGCATGCAAATGAGTCCGAGGCATGTTCCTAAAGCTAAGGATTCGTTTTTCCACCTGCATAACCATATCCAACATCCATATTCAGAGATTTACTGTTTATGCCAACCGGAGACTAAATTCCCAGATGCATGACCTGTTCACGTGTCTGTTGTAGAAGATTTTCCTCTTAGAAACAGTTATGAATTTTTCTATAAATTCCAGCATTTGGAACGCAGAACTAGTTAATGTTTTTACTGCTGAAGTAGTGTGATTTCCATTTGTAATCAAGAGACATACAGTCCTCTGTTTTTATATACAAAAACTCTGTTTTCTTATATGGCTACCTGAGCGTGTGAAGTAAATTTGCGTTGCTAGTCCAAGGCCGTGTAGAGGGCCCCTGTGTGGTTGAGGTTCCTTTTTGTTTCTGTGTATTTACATTTGTTGTTTTTCTTTCGTTTAGCTATATATTTCTTGTGTTTTCATTTATGTCCATAATCATTCTAACATTGTATATATTGCAGCTTTTGTCACTTGTTTTTACTAACCCTGATAAGTGCATTTCAGTATCACAATAGTTCTTTAATTTCTTTTATGCTCGAGCTTCTTAACTGTCGTTTTAAATTGTGTCAAGTAGCATCATTTATTCTACTGTTCTTTAGTTTTTAAGCTTTTGAATTTAAGTTGTTTCATGCCTTTGCTTACTAGATAGTCACTCATTACATAAATGGATGTTTCTGTAACCTTTCGTTGATGGTTTACCCTCAAACTAATTGGTGAAATATGGAGTTTATGAATGAGATTTTCTTGTTGTTCAGTACCTTTTCTTTCTTAATATAGTCACTCATGTTATAAGCAAATATTTCCAGAGCCTTTCGTTGATGATTGATCTTCCAACTAATTGGTGAAGTGTTATGTTTATAAATGAGATTACTTGTTGTTCATTAGTTTAGAGTTAGATAGTTTGATGTCATTTTCTCATGATATAAGCTAATATTTCCAAAGCCTTTAGTTGATGATTGATCTTCAAACTAATTGGTGAAGTGTTATGTTTATAAATGAGATTACTTGTTGTTCATTAGTTTAGAGTCAGTTTCAGTTTTATTTTTGCCTTTAGTGTAATTGCAGTAGTTCATTAGACTTTAATTTTGCAAGTAGAATAGACAGCAGAAGTAGTTTTGCTTCCAGTATTTCATTCTCAGTTTGATATAGATAGCTACACTTCCATTTTCTCATTCAAGTTTTGATTTTGTAGATAGTAGTTCTAAGAGTCTTTTAAGCTCATATTTTGGACACCATCACAATAGCAAGAAGATAAGTTTTGCCTTCACTTTCTTGTTTTGAAAACTTCACTTCGAAACTTGGCCTAAAAAGCACTTTTAGACTCTCACTTCAGCAGTAGATTAAGATTTCAATTACATTGTATTAGCCTAGGAGTCAAAAGAACAAAACCCCAAAACAACATAAACTTGAAAATAGTGAGGTAAGAAAGGGTTATTTAGCACATATAGTGCACTACACTTCATTAGTTTACGACACCCGGATTGATAATTTATGTAGCAATTTAGGACACTAAATTGAATAAACATTCTGGTGCCATTGCTAGGGAAGTGTAACTAGATAGCCTTACTTCTTACATTCATAAAAATAAATAAAAAACAACAAAACAAAAAAATGACATGCATAGAGAAAGAGATTCCAGGGGTAGATTTATAGCTAGGGGTAGAAGTTCGATTTTCACAACTCCAACTACTCCACCAAGGATTAGAAAGGACACACCTCCATTCCAAACTCATACTCCCAGCCTTAGGATACCTAGAATTCAAGTGGCAGCAACTCAATTAGAAGATTCTCCCACTTCATCTACTAAACCAGATCTAGGAGAGGAACCCTTTTTCACCTCTATAGGGGAGCCTATTGTAGTTGAAGAAGTAGGAGTACCTAGAGAAGAAGTAGTAGTAGAAACTCTCTCTCATTAGCCATTGATAGAAGAACCAGAAGCTTCTGAGGAAGCTATCATGGCAAAAGAAGAGCAAGATGGAGAATTTTCACTATTTGGAGGAGGGGGTAGAGGTAGAGGTAGAGGAAATGATGGAGGATGTCGAGGTAACAATGGAGGGGGTAGAGGAAATGATGGAGGACGTCAAGGTAACAATGGAGGAGGTAGAGGAAATAGGGAAGGAGATAACTCATTTGGGTTCCCTATAGTAGATGAGGAAACACATACAACAATGAAAAACATTTCACCATCTGTCCTCCCAAACTTTTATAGGTTGAGAAGTGAGGATCCTGAAACATTTTTGTTTGAGTTTGAAGTCTTATGCCGAACTTATGACTATCTAGAAGACTCTCAAAAACTCAAATTGTTCCCTTCAACACTAAAAGGGGCTGCTCTGAAATGGTTTATGGGATTAGTCACTCAATCCATTAGGACTTGGAATGATATGAGGCAGGCATTTTTGGATAGATACTTGGATTACTGTATGCCTACCAATCATAAGGATGAGGTATTCAAAATGATGCAAAAGGAAGATGAAAACTTAGAGGATTTTCTTGAGAGGTTTAACTACAATTTGAAAAGAGCAAAAATGAACAATTTAGATGAAGAGACCTTGAAAGCTCTTTTGTTGAAGGCCATTAGAGATGAATGGATAGATATCTTAAACATGATGGGGAAGGGATACATCTCTCAACTTCCATTGAGTGACATAACAGAACTATGTGTCCATCTCTCAAGAGGGAAATCTAAAACTAGGAAAGGACCTAGAGATCCTTCTCTTATTAGAGAAAACAAATCTGCAACTGGAACTGTAAGTAGGGCAGAAATTGGCAATATGCTTGATGAGTTCAAAACTGATATTTTAGGGAGCCTTAGTGAGCAACTAGACACCCTTAAAATAAAAAACAAGCAGAAAACAGAAGTTGATGCTTTAGCCATATTTTGTCCAAAATGTAGAAAGAAACATGCTCTAAGAGAATGCCCTTTAGATGCAAAAATTGTAGAAACTTGTATGATTTGTTTAGAAAGTCATGAGACCAAGAAATGTCCTTCAATCCCAGGTCTTAAGGTTGTCTTTCAAGAGGAAGTAGTCCCAAATTCTGTAGAACCTCTTTGTTTTGTTGCAAGAAGACCTTGGCAAGGGCCACAAAATCAAGGATTTAACAATCCAATGAATTTTCAGCCCCCACCAAACTGGAATTCTTGGCAACAACCTTGGCCTCAACCTCAAAATCAATATCAATCTCAACCATGGACACAAGGGGTACAAAATACTTATGGGATATTTGCTTAATATTATCAATATCTTCCATCTTATCAAAGCTATCCTCCCCCATAAAATCAACAACCACAACTTCCAAATCAAAGACCTCACCTTTCATTACCATTTCCACAACAAAGTCAAAATCCTCAACTATTACTTCCATTTCAACAAAATTCAAATCAACTACGAGCCCAACCATTGACGAACCCCAATAATAAAATCCCTCAGAATGCTTACATGGTAGAAGGACAACAATTTCCTACTTACATGATTGTTCCTCTAGATCTTAATGATGTTCAACTTAGATCTGGTAGGATTTTAGAAAAGGAAAAACCTTCTATAGATATTCAAGAGCAAGATGCTTCTGAGGAGGACTCTCTGAAAGTCAATAAAAGTTTTGAGGGGACATCCCTTCAAAACCAAAACATTCAAAAAGAAAAACAAAAAGAGTCAATAAACACAACTCCTATAGTTGAGCAACCTGCATCTACTTCTACACTTCCTTTTCTTAAGAGATTACAAATTGATAGAGGGGTGGAAAAATAGATCTTGTTGCCCAATTATGATTTCCTAGATGAATTAAAGAATATCCATATCAAGATTCCCTTGTTACAAGCCATTAAAGAAATTCCTATTCTAGAAAAAACAATAAAGGAGTTGAGCATCAAAAGACCAGGTAGAAAACCAAGAGACATAAAAATAATTCACCTGGTAGGAAAAATAACAGATATCACGATGGGAAAGATTACAATTCAGAAATATGTAGATCTAGGAAGTCCAATTGTTAAAACACATATAAATGGGATTGAAATTCCAAATACATTAATTGACTTAGGGGAAGCTATAAACATTATGAGTAGACAAACTATGGAACAACTTAAAATTCCTAATCTTCTTTACACAACTACCTTATTGCAACTTGCAGATAGATCAATAATCAAACCAGATGGTGTGTTAGAGGACATTTCAGTCTCCTTAGATTCTTAGGAATATCCTATTGATTTTATGATTTTAACTCCCAAGAATAATCTAGGAGGACAACCACTTATCTTAGGAAGACCTTGGCTGGCCACAACATATGCTTTTATTAGTTGTAGATCTGGCAACATGTACATTTCTGATGGTAGTTCAACAAAGAAATTTACTTTGTATCCTCTAGAAAAATCAATTACAAAAATGGATGACAGGGAATGGATCGATGATGAAGATGTTATACAACCTATCTTTACTATATCAGAGATTAGTGAAGATAATCAAATTTTGAACACATTAGAAAATTTTGAAACATCTTCAGAATATGATCATGCACAATTTCAGGTAAATTCTAATGTTGAATACTTGTCATCTAGGCAGATGTCTCTTTATTCTATGGAAGAGTTTGGTAGCTCTACAATTGAAATTTTTCTAGGTAGAACATTGAATATAAACAAAAACTTGGAGAAATTACAACAAGAGGAGCTAACCAAAATCTTACAAAAACATTTTGTTGCATTTGCATGGGAGTATACTAATATGAAAGGTATTGACCCTAAGACTTGTATCCATCATATGTATATTGAGGAAATTAGTAAACCAATCAGACAACCTTAGAGAAGGATGAATCCAAATCTTAGGGAGATTGTGAAAGAAGAGCTCCAAAAACTACTCAATGTAAACTTCATTTACCCAATCTCAGATAGCCAATGGGTTTCTCCTTTGGTAATTGTGCCTAAAAAGAACGGTAAATGGAGGGTGTGCATTGATTACAGAGAATTGAATAAAACAACCTTGAAGGATCACTTTCCTTTGCCCTTTATAGATCAGGTATTAGATACATTAGTAGGTAAAAAGTACTTTTCATTCTTGGATGGTTTTAGTGGTTATAATCAAATTCAGGTAGCACTTGAGGATCAGGATAAGACCACATTTACTTGTCCATGGGGAACTTTTGCCTACCGAGTGCTTCCTTTTGGATTATGTAATGCACCTGCAACATTCCAAAGAGCAGTACTAGGAATTTTTTCTGATCTAATACATGATTTTGTAGAGGTATATATGGATGATTTTACAGTCTATGGTAACACATTTGAAGAAGCCTTGGAAAATCTGGGAAAAGTCCTTAAAAGATGTAAAGAAACAAACCTTTCACTAAGCCATGAAAAATGATTTATGATGTTTATGAAAGGTATTGTTCTAGGACATCACATTTCAGGAGATGGGATTAAAGTAGACAAATCTAAAGTTGGATTCATCTCTAAGTTACCAATTCCAAATTGCCAAAAAGATGTTAGAAGTTTTCTAGGATTTACAGGATATTACAGAAGATTATAGAAAACTTTATTAAAGTAGCATCTCCACTCTTCAAATTGCTTTCAAAAGATTGTGAATTCAAGTGGAATCCTGATTGCCAACTAACATTTGAAGCCTTAAAAGCGAAAATATCTGAAGCACCTATATTAAGAGGACCAAACTGGAAACTTCCTTTCCATATTTCTACAGATGCTTTAGATACAGTTCTAGGAGCTGTCCTGGGACAGAAAGATTTGATTTCTTATGCCATATACTATACGAGTAAGAATTTGACTCCCACTGAGTTGAATTATACTGTGATTGAAAAAGAGTTCTTAGCCGGTGTTCATGCAATTAGCAAGTTTAGACATTATATAACAGGCTATGAAACTTTTGTTCATACAAATCACTCTGCAATTAGATATTTGATGAATAAACCTATTACTAATGGCAAAGTTACAAGATGGCTTCTACTTTTGCAAGAATTCAATATTACTGTGCTAGATAGACCTAGAAAACAAAACAAAGTAGCTGATTTCTTGTCTAGGATTCAGAATATCAAAGAAGAATCTCTGGTTGAGGATAAGTTTCCTGATGAATATCTATTTGTACTAACTAATCAAACTCCTTGGTTTGCAGATGTTGCTAACTATTTGGTTACAGGGAAGTTACCTTCACATTTATTTCCTAGAGAGAAAAGAAAGATTATTCAAAATAGTTCAAGATATTCATGGATCTCTAACGAATTGTATAAAATAGGGCCAGATCTTGTGATTAGAAGATGTGTCAGGGAAGATGAAATGCCTGATATTCTTAAAGCATGTCATGATGAGCCGTGTGGTGGACACTTTGCTGATAGGAGGACAACCTATAAAATCCTTTCTTTAGGATATTATTGGCCATCCATCTTCAAAGATGCAAAAGAATATGTCAGAAGGTGCGACAACTGCCAAAGGGTAGGGAAACCTACTCCCTCAAATGAGATGCCATTACAACCTTAGGTACTTATCGAACCCTTTGAAAAATGGGCTTTAGACTTTATTGGACCTATTAATCCTCCATCCAAGTAGAAAAAGTATATATTGGTATGTACTGATTATGTCACCAAATGGGTAGAAGCCAAAGCATTACTTTTTGCTAACGAAAATACAGTAGTTAGTTTTCTTTTTGAGGATATTTTTACTCGCTTTGGTGTTCCAAGAGAAATTGTGACAGATCAGGGATCTCAATTCACATCCAAAATTATGGAGAGGCTTGTGGAAGAGTACAAGATCAAGCATAGGAAATCCACTCCCTATCATCCACAAGCAAATGGTCAAGTGGAATCTACAAATAAAGTGATTGAAGGAATCATCACCAAGACTATGCATCTACATAGAAGAGATTGGGCAGAAAGGCTTCTTGAAGCCTTGTGGGCCTATAGAACTACATGGAGGAACACAACGGGACATACACCTTATGAACTTGTTTATGGAAAGCAAGTCTTGTTCCCCATTGAGTTCCAAGTTAAAAATTTCAATATGGCAGTTAAGTTGGGGATGGATCTGTTTTTTAAGAATTTGTCGGACAAGTTTGAAAAAGAATGGAGCTAGGGAGCAAGGAGGAGCTCTGAGGCGGCGACCATGGCGGTCCAGAAACCCTAGCCTGGGACCAGCAATCTCTGTGACCTGACGCGCTTGCAGACCCGGGATTCAACACTTGGGGCCCTCCTGGGAACAGATGATGGGGCCACTGCCCTTGGGCAGGGCCAACTGTCAGGTTTAGCGCTCGGGGCTCGCGGCGACGGTCGCGGTGTGAACTCCTGTCACCTGGGGCTCCCCTCCATTAGTCTTTGTTTTATCTTGGGTGGTCGCCATCCTACGGTTAACTGCCTACCCGTAACGCTCACCATCACCCGCCTTCAGCTTCCTTCGCAACCGCCGGGTTCGAACACGGGCCCTCTCATGCATCATCCGACTGACACGATGAATGAAGAGGAACTGTTAGACTATGGGGAGGACCCCATGCCTAACCAAGAAATATGGGCTCATGCCTCCAGACCGCTGATGCTGCCGCGTAGTGTTGCTTTGGGAGGAACGGCTGGCACCTCCACTCGTCCTGAGCATCTGTCGACCACCGGGAAAGACAAGGACCCGATACTTACGCCCTTGGACGGCGGCCTCGAATGCCCACCTCTCTCGCCGGCGACGCTCCAACTGTTGGGAACAAATTTGCTGGCATCGCCTTCCCTGGATGCCCCCCTCCATCAGCCTTTTCATTCTCCCATTCCCTCCCCCCTGATTCCCCCTCCCCCTGATAGCTCCCATTCCCTTTCGGTATCGTTTATGCCGCTGAACAAGCGATTGCCTCCGACTCCTGGGCCAAATCCGCTGGGTATTGGCACCTCGGCTCCCCGATCCCCAATCCGCTCTGGTTGTTTTACCACGCCCACCCCAGCTCAGTCTATTCACTCCGCACAGCAAAGCACCTCGGACCCATGCCGTAAGTTACTTCGGGAGACTTTAGCTGGCAAACGCTCGGAGAAGTTTGCCAAAGGGAGGTGCCTCAAAGCCAACAATTCAGGATTCAAGATAAACCTGGGACCGGAAGCTCCACTTCCGGATATTATGGATGCTGCGAGAAAGGTACTGGTTGGAAGAGTTCGTGGCAGGAACTACTCGGCGGAGCGGCTGAAAATGTGGGTGGAAGAGATATGGGGTCCGTTGCTCAAAGAACTTCCGGAGGTGATGGTCCTATCAAAAGGCTGGTTCGCACTTCATTTCTGTCACCAGCAATTTGCGGAATGGATATTGGGTAAATACTGGCATATCGAGCTTATGCCTGTGCTACTGAAAAGATGGGACCCTCTATTTGATCCTGATCGGGAACATCTGGGTGCTGGCCCTGTATGGGTTCGTTTACCAGGGCTGCCATGGCAATTTTGGAGCCCCTATGTTTTCAAAAGAATTGGTGACACTCTGGGTACTTATCTGGAACACGACTGCTCATATGAAAATACTGGTAAGCGCTCCATGGCACGTATATTGGTTCATATGGATACAAGGCCGGGTCTGGAGGAGGTCATAGAAATTTACCATAATCATGTCACCAGAAAACAGATCCTGGATTATGAAGGGGTTCCCTTCCGATGCCATAGATGCCATAAGACTGGTCATCTCTACAAGGACTGCCCCTTGATCTCTGGCGGGGGTAAGGAGAGCTCTCATGGGCCAAGGGCCATCCTCCGGCAAAACCAAGGGCAGCAGCCAACTCAAAGGAGGATGAACCGGTACAAGGGGACCGGCATACTAAGGGACCAGGGGACGGTGGGAAAAAGAGATCTTCCAGGAAGGTTGCGGTGCCTTCTACTGAACCCCCACGCACCAGGTCCAAGACAGTAGAAGCAGCAGCGAAGACGATGGAGCCGGCATCATCCCATTCAGGTGCAATTTCCTCGCCTCTTTATCATCCTTCCTGTTTGAATGATTTGCATTCCAATTTGCACTCTGTCCACAGAACCACCCTCTCTGAAAGTGTCTCTTTACCCTCTATCCATTGCCCCATTGAACCCCCATTACGCACTTTCTCCACTACTCCCCCTTCCTTTATCCCGGAGAGCGTCGAGCCGGCATCCCCGACCTCCTGTTTGGCCCCCGGAGGGCATCACTACCTCTTACGCTCCAGAACCATTCCTAAAATTATGGGACTGGGCACCTCCCCAGGACGGCATCGCAAACATAAGAGAGGCAGGCCTACCAAAATCTCATCTGCGAAACTATCTGCGGTGGCAGATGTGGCATCGGGTCGACAGCAAACTATAGAGCGGGCGCTTAGAGCAAATGAGCCCAGGAACAGAGTGTCCCCATGATTTGTCTCTCTTTTAACTATCGGGGTCTTGCCAGCCCCAAAAAACGTCTGGCTCTCAAGAGGCTCATCCTTGAATCAAAATGTGATATATTATTTCTCCAAGAAACCCTCTGTCCCTCCGAATTCGCGACCCGATGTCTCCTCTCCTATCTCCCAGGATGGCAACTACACGGGGTTGACGCCTGTGGTCGATCTGGTGGGATGCTCATCGGCATTAACTCTAAATTGCATAGACCTCTATCGGCTTGGGGAGGTAGGGGGTTCCTCGGCATGGACATCATCCTGGGAGAATTAGGCCTTCCCATCAGAATCCTCAACATATATGGACCCAATCAGAACAGGATTGAATATTGGCAAAAGTTCCTCTCAGCTGGACATATTACTCAGAATACTATTATTGGGGGTGATTTTAACTTCTCCTTGGGTGCCGGGGAGTCCTGGGGGCCAACTGCTCAAGGAGATCCCATTGCGGTCCAAATGACCTCACTACTGGAAGGTCATCAGTTGGTGGACATACCTATGAACAAAATACTTCCCACTTGGCACAATCAACGGACTGGGGAGGCAGCACTTGGTAGGAGGCTGGATAGATACATGATGCACGAGGCATTAATACAGAACCTTCCACTATACAGACAGTGGGTTAGCAATGGGGGATTATCTGATCATCACCCCATCCTGCTTCAAATCAGTGGCAACATCCAGAAACCGCGTCCCCCCTACAAATTTTTTGCCGGACATCTACAGGACCCTGCTTACATCAAGATGGCCACGGACTTCTGGACCTCACAGCCACAGTTGAGGGAAGGGAGGAAAGCCTCGGACTTTTGTGACAGGCTTAAGAAGCTCAACAGGATGACCGAACTCTGGGCCAAACAGAAGAGGATTAGGGAGGATCAGCACCTGAAGGACCTGGAAGACAGAATTGGCCTATGAACTGATGAAAGGGGAACTGGCTACCAGACGGATGGAACTAAAGCAGACCTCAGTCATATGTTGGAGGAAAAATCGAAAATTCTTAAGGAACGAGAAGAACTCTGGCGCCTAAAGAGCCGAGCTATATGGCTCTCAGCAGGGGACAACAATACCAAATTCTTTCACAACATAGCCAATGGCAGAAAGGCTGCCAACACCATCTGGCAACTTCCAATGGAGCCTGATGGCTGGGCAACCACCCATCACCAATTGGCCAGGCTGGGGATTGCTCACTTCAATGGACTCTATTCGGCACCAAATACTGTTAACCTTCCAGAGATCATCAGGATCGCGGGCAATTTTCCAAGATTTGTATCACAGGAGGAGGCAGAGGAACTTTGTCTTCCGGTCAGTGAACAAGAGCTTGAAAGTACTCTTAAGTGGTTTAAAAAGGACAAGAGCCCAGGACCTGACGGATGGCCAGTGGAATTCTACCTGGCATTCTATGAACTGATGAAGGTCGATCTACTTGCAGTAGTGGAGGAAAGCAGAATCTCGGGACATATCCACCCACCCTTGAACCAGACCTTCATAGCCTTGATCCCAAAGTCTGACGAGCCTTCCTCCTTCAATGACTTCCGGCCTATTTCCCTCTGCAACTGTCTTTACAAGATTATAGCCAAAATCATTGCTAATCGCATTAAGCCAATTCTATCCTCTCATATATCCGCTGAGCAATTTGCCTTCCTAAAGAATCGACATATTTATGAGGCCATTGGTACCGCTCAAGAAGCCCTGCACTCCATTAAGCACAAGAACCTGAAAGGCATCACTCTGAAAATTGACCTTGCCAAGGCCTTTGACAAAGTTAACTGGTTATATCTGAAGATGGTACTTACTCACTTAGGGTTCCCTCAGAATCTCATTAAATGGATCATGGGCTGTGTTACTTCGGTTTCTTTTGCTATTCTTATCAATGGAGCAGCCTCTGCCCGCTTCCATATTTCCAGGGGGATCAGACAAGGATACCCGCTATCACCATTACTTTTTCTCATAGTAATGGAAGGGTTAAGCAGGCTCATAGTGGCAGCAAGAAGATCTGGTGATATTAGCGGAATAAAAATCACAGAGCAGTTTACTCTCACCCACCTCTTGTTTGTGGATGACATCTTAATTTTCCTGAATGGCAGCATCAGAGACAGCACTGCCCTCAATGATATACTACTTCTTTTTTGTAAAGCTACGGGAATGGAAATAAATGTACAGAAATCTACCAGTTCCTTGATGAACTGCTCTCAGCAGGAAAGACTTCTGGCTGGCCAATTCTTCCCATACCAGGAAAACCAGATTATTGATGGCCTTAAGTATCTGGGATTCAGATTGAAGCCGGATGGTTATAAAAATTCTCACTGGTTATGGCTCATCAATAAAATTGAACGAAGGATTATGGGTTGGCAGCACCGTTTACTTTCAAAAGCAGGCAGACTTCTTCTGATCAAGACTGTTCTTGAAGCCACCCCTATTTATTGGATGTCTCTGACCTGGATCCCTAAAGGAATTACGAACAGGATTAGACAAATTTGTTCCCGCTTTCTTTGGAATGGAAACAAAAAAGGAAGGATATTTGCCTGGACCAAATGGACCACTATTGCACTGCCAAAGCAATGGGGGGGCTGGGGATTGAAATCCCTACCGGAGTTTGCACTCGCACTTACAGCCAAACAGGGTTGGGCCCTTACCAAGATGGACAGTCTCTGGGCCAAAGTCATCCATCATAAGTATATTTGGCCTTCTTGCTTCACGGAATGGCTCCGCAGACCTTCCTGGAATCAACAAGGCATATCAGTGGTCTGGCGCGCCACCCTCAGAGCGATGCCCCTCATTCGTGATAATCTTATTTGGAGGGTGGGAGATGGCGCTCAGGTACGAATTGGCCTTGATCCCTGGCCTGGTTCGGGGAATGCGCATATTCTACCTAGAGACCTGATACTTCACCTCAACAATAGAGGATTCAAATTCTTGGCACATATTGGCGACCGTGAACGCTCTACTATATTTTCCCAAGCTTGGATTAACAACAGGCATGGGTTAATCCCGGAGGAATGGACGGAACAATGGAATGGCTACATCCGTGCTCTCATTGAATCTCACATTAAACTACGAGAGGAGGTCGATCAACTTATCTGGGCCCCCGCGAAGTCAGGGACATACTCACCTAAGCTCGGATATATCAGATTAATGGAAGACAGGAAACCTGCAAATTTGCTCGACTGGTGGAGAGGTATATGGTTGCTACAGGCGCAGCCCAGGAATAAACTGCTCCTTTGGAATATTCTGTCAAACAAACTTCCTACTGGTGATTCACTCAAAAAGCGATCCATTGCAGGACCCTCATGGTGCACATTATGTCAGTCAAATGAGGAAACATCGAACCATGTTTTCCTACACTGCGAGACTACAAAAGGTATCTGGCATCAGGTCACACAGAGCCTCAACATCAGAATGGTTTGGCTTGGTGAGGATACCATTTCTGCCTGGGCAAACTGGAAGGCTGCATATGCCTCTGAAAAGGCACTAAATCTCCCAGCGGTGATATCTGGCTTCATCTGGCAGAGTAGAAATGGCTGTATCTTTGAGAATCGTAGAGTTGACCACAATTTCATCATAACCTCCATCTGTGCTGCATATAATGAACTGCCTTTTGTAAGCTCGCCCATCCGTAATAGAATCATCCAGCCTGAAGTCATCAACAAGAATATGCCTTGGGCATACTTTGACGGAGCTGCGCCACCACATGGATGCGGTGGAGGGATTGTCTTACATATTACTGAGACACATTATTTTCATTTGAGATTGGGTCTGGGACCGGGATCAAATAACTATGCGGAACTTATCACCCTGAGAAACCTGCTTTATTTTGCCCTTTCCAAGAATTGCAGACAAATTCAAATATTTGGGGACTCGAAAAATGTGATTGATTGGATAAACAATAAAACTATCTGTCATGCATATTCATTGGAACATATCTTGGAAGAAATTGTTTTTCTAAAAACACATTTTGACCAGATCACTGTTTCTCACATTTACAGGGAAAGAAATGCGTCTGCTGACCAGCTTTCGAAAGAGGCGGCGGATCGTCCTTTAGGTGACTGGCAGATTGACGAACACTCAGCAGAGGGAGCACACCGGTACTATCATCGCCCCTACATGGACGGCCAAGAGATAGGGGGTCCTCCCCTAGTCTAGTTCCCTATCATATTGGGAGCTATTTTTTGTATATCAGTATTTCTATTTGATCGGTTACTAGATGGATGGACATATTGATGTATATATCATATGGACTTGGACACTTGATATTTTTTGTATATTGGGGACTATTTACAGGGAATCATCACCTCATGATATTTCCTAGATACCTTTTTGGATATATATATCCAGGATACTACATTGTAACGTGGCTCTCGCCACCATACAGCATATGCGGAGGCATTTACAACATGTAATTACTATTAACATCTTTTTAATAGAAATTACGAACTCTATTTTCCACCGGAAAAAAAAGTTGGGGATGGATCTATCAGAAGCTAAAAATCATAGACTGGAGCAACTGAATAAACTTGATGAAATCAGACAAGAAGCATTTCAAAGGACTAGTCTAGTTTAGCAACAGAGAGCTAAGTGGCATGACAAGTACATCATGGACAAAAAGTTTCAAGAGGGAGATTGGGCATTTCTATTTGATTCAAAGTTCAAGGATTTTCAAGGTAAATTTCAAACTCATTGGCTTGGGCCATATGAGATTGAAAAAGTTTTCAGTGATGGAGCAGTAAGAATCAGAACCATAGATGAGCATCAAACTCCTCTCCTTGTGAATGGTAATAGGTTGAAGATTTATCAAAATCCAATCTCAAAGGAGGAGTTTATCAAGATCTTTCAAGATAGTTTTGAAATGAAATTGGTGAAGAAGAATCATTCTTCTCCATCAAAACTTAGTCTTTGTTCTTTTCATCAAAAAAAAGAAAAAAAAGTATAAGCTTGAAAACCAATCACTGATTGGCATCCTTATACAGAAAATACAGGGTGAAAATCAGAAGACTTTGACACCCTATATTTTCCAAAAAAAAAAGGTTGTCTTTCATTTTGTTCATGGTTTATTTCATTCCATTCCATTTTATTTCTGCAAATTTCACTCCATTTCACCACCACATTCCATCAATAAACTTTTCTTCAGTATTTCTTCATATCCACTTTTCATCTCCATTCATCCATACAATCATTTTCTATTTTCATTCATTCATCAAGTCATATTTCATTCATTGTGTTACATTTCGCAGCTGTTCTGATTCCGCAGCTAATCCTGTTTTGTAGTCAAACTGACTTTGCAGTAACAGTTGGATCAATAGCCAAAAATAAAAATAAAAAGCCAGATGCAAGTATTAAAAGAGAAATCTTTTGATGACACAACAACACCTAAGCACCTACAAAAGCAAACAATCAAAGGTTAGCAAATGGAAAAGGTATGGTTCCAAAGGTGAGAATAAAACCTATTTCAAATAGCACTATAAAAGCATAAATTGTATAATTTGAATAATCACTACTCCTTGACGTATCATAATGTGATTTGATTGTTGTCATAACTCCACCATGCCTTTCGATTTAATCCTTAACAGTCTCATGATTTGCCTCTGACTTTAACTCGTACTTAACTGTACTTTCCTACTCCACCTGTTTAAACGGCTAATTATGTGAACGTAACTCAGTTGAATACGGATCCTTCACCCACCAAATTTCCCGTTTTCTTACTCCCGCAACCTTCTTATGAAAGCAAAGCACTCGAACTTCATTCAATTTTCGGTTTTGTGCATGAGTAATACTCTGCCTCCACAAAGTCTACGTATGCACCAGTCCTTATATCCTCCATACTGTACCCGTGCATACGCTCTTCCTACTTCGTATACCTTCCATACTTCATTCCACAGCCATTGATTTTCTCCATAGTTCTCTGATTATTCCTTTTCTGTCCCTATAACTGCTTTATTCCCATATAACCACCATTTACGGAGTTTCTACATAGTGAAGAAAAGCAGAATGGGTCTCATTGTAAGATCAGAGCCCATAGGAGTCAAGTTTATGGAGGGATACCCTCAGTTGAAGGGGACATTGAAGAAGGCTGGCTGGCTAAAGTTTATCATGAAATTCAATGGCCATCACAAAGAAGTCACCAAAACATTTGCAAGGTCATTTGATGGGGTAGAAGCGGAAATTGATGATATAAGGTTCTTAGTGATTGAATCTTCCATTGCAGCTGCAACCGAACTTCCAAAATATGGAGAAAGGTGGTTCAAAAATAAGGAATTTGATGATGAGGCTTGGAAAGTTATTCTCTAAAACCCAGGTATGGATATCTCAATTTTCAAAAGAGGAATTCCTATCTCAACATTAAAAGATAAATGGAGTAGTTTTCTCTTGATTATCTAGAAATTTATCACGTGTGAGGGTATATATGGTTCAATGTACATGTATCACATAAGGTTGTTGATGAAATTCTTAGAATGTGGAACCATCAATCTCCCTTACTTTCTATTGAATAGCTTAAGAAAGATGTCCACCACTGTTCAAAAGAAGATAGAAGATATAGAACCTCACCTTTACCACCATGGTCTCATAAAAATCTTAGTTGAAAATTACTTGAAGGATATAGGAGACACATGGGAAAACTTCCTGATTAGGAACTTTTTCCAAGATCCACCTGAGTTACCTAAAGGGAGTTCAGTAAAGAAGAGTAGGAGGAGGAGAACAACTCTTGCAATCCAAAATACTCCTACTAGTTCAGCAAAAGAAAACAATGAGGAAGAACCTCTCTCTGAAACTCTAACTGAGGTCATGAAGCAAACAAAACAGAGAGGAAAAATAAAAAGAAAAGTTGAGGAAATCTATCAAAATCTTGAGCCTTCATCAAAAGAGGAACAATTTCTCTCTGAAAAATTAGTCCACATTAAAGAACAGTCCAAGAAAGAAAAAGAAAAAGGAAAAAGAAGAAAGGTCAAAGAAGAAGAGGACATAGGCTCACAAATTCTAAGAAGAAGCTCTAGGCTTAAAGGCAAAATGAAGAAAACATAGACAAAAGAAGCCCAATTCATAGACTTGGGAGGGGAGACTCCAACTCAATCACCAGATAACACCTCATTTGAGCAGAGTCCACAATATTCTCCTTCTCCTCAACTAGACTTTGAAAGTAGTCCAAGAAAAGCATCTCCAGAGATTGACCAAGCTTAGCAGTAGATCTATGATTATATTGAATCATTGGAGCAGAAGAACACAACAGCAGATTAGGGGACTTCATCTAACCAGCCAGTTACATCATAGGAAACTCTGATTCACTCACTAAAGCAAGAAATCTATGAATTAGAGGTCTTAAACAGGCATATTTAGAAGGAAAATGAAGCTTTGATGGAACAAAACAAGCTAGAAAAAATCATTCATGACAATACCATGCTTCATTTAGGTTTGTGGCATAAGAAAAACAAAAAATTGAAGAATAAAAATAGGAAGCTAAGCAGGGCCCTCATCAACCTTAAATATAGATTCCTTATGAGAAAGCCTAGAATGGCAGTGGCAACAAAGAGAAACAAGAAAAGGTTTGATTTTCTAGTAAAGGTTTCAAAACAGATGTAGTAGAAGAAGGATTGTTACAATTTTGGTTGCATGAGGACATGCAACAACTTCACAGTAGGGGTATGTTGAGTCCCAAAATTGCCTCCTTTTCAAGCAATTTCTTCATCCTTTTTCCCTTGTTTTCCCATGCCAGTGCATCCTAAACCATCAAAAGCCATTGCATGTTGCTTTCAGGAGAACATTTTAGTGATTTTCAAATTATATTATTATGTGTGTTATTTGGAGAGGGTTTTGTTTTTCAGCTACGAAATGTAGCCACTTTCTGCAACTAATTGGCAATTCCGCAACCATCTCCATACTTTTGTAGGTTACAGGTGTCAAGAAGAGGAACGAGCCACATGGGTAGCTAAGGAAATGTTAGGACATGGATAGAGTCCTATTCGTTTGATCAAATTATAGGATAAAGACCCCAGTCAAAGGGGAGTCAACGAAGAAGTCGTACAGCAACTAAAACTCTGTTTTGGCATGCAAATGAGTCCGAGGCATGTTCCTGAAGCTAAGGATTCGTTTTGCCATTTGCATAACCATATCCAACATCCATATTCAGAGATTTACTATTTATGCCAACCGGAGACTAAATTCCCAGATGCACGACCTGTTCACGTGTCTGCTGTAGAAGATTTTCCTCTTAGAAACAATTATGAATTTTTCCTATAAATTCCAGCATTTGGAACGCAAAACTAGTTAATGTTTTTACTGCTGAAGTAGTGTGATTTCTGTTTGTAATCAAGAGACATACAGTCCTCTGTTTTTATATACAAAAGCTCTATTTTCTTATATGACTACCTGAGCATGTGAAGTAAATTTGCGTTGCTAGTCCAAGGCCGTGCAGAGGGCCCCTGCATGGTTGAGGTTCTTTTTTGTTTCTGTGTATTTACATTTGTTGTTTTTATTTCATTCAGCTATATATTTCTTGTGTTTTCATTTATGTCCATAATCGTTCTAACATTGTATATATTGCAGCTTTTGTCACTTGTTTTTACTAACCCTGATAAGTGCATTTCAGTGTCACAGTAGTTCTTTAATTTCTTTTATGCTCGAGCTTCTTAACTGTAGTTTTAAATTGTGTCAAGTAGCATCATATCTTCAGTTGTTCTTTAGTTTTTTAAGCTTTTGAATTTAAGTTGTTTCATGCCTTTGCTTACTAGATAGTCACTCATTACATAAATGGATGTTTCCGTAACCTTTCATTGATGGTTTACCCTCAAACTAATTGGTGAAATATGGAGTTTATGAATGAGATTTTCTTGTTGTTCAGTACCTTTTCTTTCTTAATATAGTCACTCGTGTTATAAGCAAATATTTCCAGAGCCTTTTCGTTGGTGATTGATCTTCCAACTAATTGGCGAAGTGTTATGTTTATAAATGAGATTACTTGTTGTTCATTAGTTTAGAGTTAGATAGTTTGATGTCATTTTCTCATGATATAAGCTAATATTTCCAGAGCCTTTCGTTGATGATTGATCTTCAAACTAATTGGCGAAGTGTTATGTTTATAAATGAGATTACTTGTTGTTCATTAGTTTAGAGTCAGTTTCAGTTTTATTTTTGCCTTTAGTTTAATTGCAGTAGTTCATTAGACTTTAATTTTTCAAGTAGAATAGACAGTAGAAGTAGTTTTGCTTCCAGTATTTCATTCTCAGTTTGATATAGATAGCTGCACTTCCATTTTCTCATTCAAGTTTTGATTTTGTAGATAGCAGTTCTAAGAGTATTTTAAGCTCATATTTTGGACACCATCACAACAGCAAGAAGATAAGCTTTGTCTTCACTTTCTTGTTTTGAAAACTTCACTTCCAAAATTGGCCTAAAAATCACTTTTAGACTCTCACTTCAGCAGTAGATTAAGATTTCAATTACATTGTAGAACTCTAGGAGTCAAAAGAACAAAACCCCAAAACAACATAAACTTGAAAATAGTGAGGTAAGAAAGAGTTATTTAGCACATATAGTGCACTACACTTCATTAGTTTACGACACCCGACTTGATAATTTATGTAGCAATTTAGGACACTAAATTGACTAAAAAATATCCTATGTCACATTGAATATGGGATTGAAGACATGCCTGATAATACCAAAGAGCATATCAAACTCTATTATCCTTAGACAATCTAAACCTCCTCCTAAAAGTAACATAAGTAAGGAAGAATACCTAGCTCTTAAATCATTAAAACCTAACCCCACCATTGTTGTGCTAAAAGCATATAAGGGTGGGGCTACCATTATAATGAATATAGAAGACTATAATAACAAAATGATAGACCATTTAAACAATAGTGGTTTCTATAAAAAGTTAAACAAAAATCCGTTAAAGAAAACTAGTAGGGAAGTTTGAAACTCTATCAAAGCCTATAATCTCCATGAAAACAAAAACATGATAGATAGTTGTCCTTATACCCCTAGGATTTATGGTGCTCCAAAAATACACAAAGAAGGGATTCCTATTAGGCCCATAGTGAACACTATTGGTGGACCTACTTATCATCTTGCCAAAAAACTAAAGCCCTTGGTTGAAAACACTTAATCATTTGTGAAAGATTCCACCCACTTCATCAATGACATTAAGAATGTCAAGCTTGACAAAAATGACATTCTTGTTAGCTTTCATGTCACTTCACTATACACCAACATTCCCATTGAAGGAGCCATGGAGGTGGTCCGTAAATTAACTGATCCTAACACATCTAAACTAATTGAATTATACCTCAAATCTACTTTCTTTAGTTTTATGGGTGAAATTTATGAACAAACATGCAGAGTAGCAATGGGTTCCATTTATCACCCATTATTACTAATTTATTCATGGACGATTTTGAGTCCAAAGCCTTAGAATTTGTCCCCTTAAAACCCAAATTGTGGAAAAGGTTTGTAGACGACACCTTCATCATTTGGCCTCATGGGTGTGAAGCATTAGAAACTTTCAAAATATATTTGAATAACCTTTCTTCTTCCATAAAATTCATGATGGAAGTAGAAGTCAATAATGTTGAAAATAGCAACAAGAAATGATAAAAATAGTATCCATAAATTCTGGTTTAATTTTTCCTTGAATTAAACTGAGAATTAAAATCGATTATATTCTCATAGCAACTTGTAATAGTTAACTAGAGTGAGTTGACTTAGTTAACTTAGGAATTTCGAGTTTGAAGTCTTTATGAAGTCATGTATATGTTCTCCCTATATTATAAGGGTCCAGGATGAGTTAAGCATGAGTTGTAATTAGTTAACTCAGTTTACCGAGTTAAGTCTAGTTAAACTAGTTCCAAACTGTTTGAGGAACTAATAGTGAGTTAACAATTAGTTGGTGCACTAATGCACTCAACTAGTGCTATTCTAGTTAACTGGATATTCCCTCATCAGAAACTCATGCATGTCGATTCTGAGAAAGACCCAGTTGAGACTAGAGTGTAGGGACAATTCACTATTTGTTGTATAATTTTCTGAGTTGTACAAATCATGCATGTAATTAGAGAAGGACCTTGTTTGGATTGATGCTAATTCTCTTAGGAATTGTGCAAAGAATTAGAATCTTGGAGGCTTGGAAATTTGGCTAAGTATTGGCCAAAGGAAGTCATCAAGCGGAGGATAGGAATTACTTGTGCAAGTTAAGCTCAAGGTTGAGCATAGAATATTGTATTTATCCAAATTCTTTGACCAAGGGCACAAGGAAATAGGAGGCTTGGAGAGTAGAGAAGAGGGTTGGACTTGGCTTGAGCTTGCTTGTGAGTTGGAGATTGATTTTATTGAGTGTTGGGTTTGTTCTTGTGAGAACAAGCATTGTATTATCATCTTGGGTTTCTGATTAATGCAATACAGATAGTGGGGTTTTGATTTGTGTCTTTCCCAAATAGTTATTGTGTTATGTGCCATTGATGTTCTTCCTCTTGTCTTTTATTGTTTAACTCGATCTTTATGGGCTTCCGTTGTAAAGAGTAGATGTAGATTCTTGTCTCTTGTTTTAGTAGATTACATGAGCTTGTGAATCTAAAGGAAATTCTACATGTTATCAGTGCTAAGAACAATATACTAGAGAAGATTTTAAAGTTTTGAGTTTTGGGCTGCGATTTTGCAGAGAAAATCTGAATTTTTTTGTGCAAAATTTTCAGAAACAAATAGAAGATTTGGATTCTTTGCAAAAAAAAACCCAAATTCAAAAAACAAAATCAGCTGAATTGGTGTTTGGATGAGGGAGATTGTAGTGTCCTATCTAGGGTGCTAGACTAGGCTATATTTATTATCGACCAGGATGCGTAGACTTAGAGGCATGCGTCTAAAGTATATAGACATAAAGGATTATTAGCTAAGTGGTTATGATGGTAGGTCACATGACTTCTTTACGGAAGATTGAGGTATGTTACCTATCACCCAAACACTTAGGTCACTCAGTTAATCTACCTAATTACCACACTGTCACTCAATTCATTTATCAAATTAAAACACTGTGTATCACTTCAAACCAAGATTTCAATCTCCTTACAGAGACACCATGCACGAAACCCCTGTTTAACAAATACTCAACATTCACTAATATTCACGCAAGATAAAGACATATGGAAATCATAAACATACTTTGAAATGAAAGCAGAGTTCATGACATTGCTTTAAAAAAACAACAAAGGATCGAATCCCTTACAGGATACGATTCACGATCCCAGTGATGAACTGTTCAAGCGCTATCATAAACATAAACCATACACATTCTATTGAAATCAACAACCAATTCTAATTACTGTGCATGTCATGTAATACCCTAAGTTGCGAATGAAAAGGAAATAACAGTATACCAGTTTAACGCAGGGCCTGTCCGTGTTCCAGAGGTATACTGGACTGTGGTCAACCGATTATAAAATCAACGCAACAAGACAAAGATCGTAATTGCAACTGTGTTCTTGATATTAAGTTCAAACTCTGTTTCAAACGATACAACGATAACCCAACATTGATTACACAGGACTGTATTTACATATGTTTTTTACAACCCTTACATTTCGAAAACGAATGTACATTCATGATATGGCTGTTGCCGCTTTTATCATGTCGAGATTTTTAAAATGTTTCTATCCTAAACTGATTTCAAAAAGGAACAAAACTAAATCAATTTAGAATGCTTTGTTGTTGCTGCCTTTGTCGCCAACATGCTATACTTTGACCATTGTTGACCGCGCATGTAGGAGGGTCGATTCTGTTGTAGGATAGGTATTCGTCCATGCTTGGACATTCTACTTTTCATCCCTAACCTTCGTTCTAGCCTAGCTGTCATGCCACATGTCAAACAATGAACCAATTACAGGATGTTGGAACTTCCTGTAGCCATTTTACCAAAAATCCCTAATTCTTTAACATAAAACTCCTAAATCAATTTCAATGCATTTTAATAACTATAGGACTATTAACTAATCAATTTCCAAGGGTTCTAAGAGATATATGATGGAAAGAAGTAGGCAAATGATATGTTTTAGGAGGAAAAAGGAGGTCATAGGATGGTACCAACATCTCTCCCTGACTTAATGAATTAGCATGTCCTCATGCTAACCCCGAAGTGCTTCCCTTGAACTCTATCCCTGCCTGTATCTCTGCTGCCTTTAGTAATGTATCCACATTCTTTTTCACCTGGGAATCTTTCTGACCATGGAGCTCCTGCTTTAATCTTTTGTATTTTTCTTTGAGGGTCTTCTTCTGGTTGTACCACTTGGTGGCCCATTTACAAATATCCGTTTGCTCAGCCTCAAGTTCACTGATTCGCTCCCTTAACTTTTCATTCTTCTGTTGAGTCTCTTTACTCTGCGCTCGGAGCATCTCATTTTCTTTCTTGATAACCTTTTCTAACATATTAGCCTCCATGAGTTCTTCCTTTAATTTCTCAATTTGTTTCTCCAGTTTCTTTAGTTTCTTAATGGGAGGTGGTGAACCTTTTTCCTGCCTGTTATGGCTTTCAACCTCTATATCAGCTCCTGGTCCTGGTGGTGAGTGGTCACTACTCTCAATATCCATCGGTATGGGTGCATTGGATTCAAGCTGGTCTTCTTGTAACTGGGCTTTCGGTGCTCTCCTTGTTCTTCTTGAATAAGTGGTGAAAATTTTATCTTGCTCTGCCTTCTGAGCATCTTCTTTTCTCATTTTCCTAGTCCTTATGCTGCTCATAGGTGGAGGTACCTTGCTGGCTTTGGATACTGGGATCTCTTCATCGATATCCTTCATGAAACCTGAGTTCTCCTGCAGTTCTTCTTTGTCTTCCTCATCTTTAATTTGATTAGCAGCTAAGAACTCCTTCCACGGTTTCCCTCTTCTCTGCAATTCATGCTCAATAAGAATTTTAATTAAGCCAAAGTGATATAGGCTCTTGTCCTCATTTCCCTTCTGCTTTTGGATGGTCTTCGACATCTTGGTTAAGCTTTGTAATAGAAAATATGGTAGGCTGATAACACATTGCCTTTTCAAGTGTAGCAGTAACTTAATATGGTATAGATAGACAATACTATAACGGCCTTTGCAGGTTACGAATTTTTGGAGAATATAGACCATCTCATCCCAGGGATGCATCAACCAACTCCTTGGGACACCTTTCTTCCAGTTAACTGATGAGACTCTGGATCTAGACATAAATTGAGTCCACGACTTCTCTTTAAATTGCTTTGTCTTAAAGTACTTCTCCCCTTCTGGGCTAATCCCTATTGACTGGGCTATGGTGTCCTCCGAAACCCTGAATGAGAAGTTACCTATCAGGGCTTTCTCTCCATTGAATGTGAAGGCGAATTGTTTGGTAACCTCTTCATTACTTCCATGAAATTTCTCTAAAAAGGGCAACCACTGTATCTCTCTGAGAATTGAAATGCAATCTTCATGATATTGAGAACTGTCGAACATGCTCGGCTCGACCCTATTGGTCATTTTGGCAGAGGGTCGTGCTCTATCAATTTCAACAAAGAAATTTCGATTTATTACCTGGTGGTGTCGCTCCCTTAATATCCAGTATGATGCTCGGTCGACTGTCTTGTGACTTTGGTGGGAGTCGAAACCGAATGGTTATATTTCCCTCTTGTGGCGCTCACTGCTTTCAATCCTTACTGTGGAAGTCACGGGAGTCAAATGCTAGCGTGAAATAACTGAGAATGATGGTGAAATAACCACTATACTTACTTCATAGCGTATTCATCCTTTGGAACAGAGGAATGGTTGTACCGCTTGTATAGATGTCATCATAGGAGCACTGGAAGCGTATATGCAATACTGGGGTATGATTTCAGGGAGTCCTCTGAATCATTTGGCTACGTCGGGTGGTGGAATCATAATTCGGCCGTGTGGAATACAATGAATAGGCCCGCTTTAACATTTGTTTCCTTCCTTTTTTTTTTAAAACACAATCCACCACGTGTCCTGTTTCTATTAGTACTCGGCCAAATGGAAGATGTTGGTATGAATGTAGGGTGCGATTGGCATAACAAGGTTGATATGAAAAGGGGTATTAGATTTAGAAGTATGAAATAGGTTGGGGTATGACAGATGATAAGAATTAACAGTGAGATAAGGGATGATGGAAAATGTAGTTCCCTTGAAATCGATCATAACAGTCACAGTCATTAAAATTAACATTAAAAATTAATCTAAGAAATTAAATGTTAAGAATAAGGAACATATTACACTTTTGTTGGTTATTGTTGCATTGGCATGCTGAGTAGGATTGGCATTGGCATTGGCATTGCTAACTATTCCTTGTTGTTCATCACAGGTCCCCTGAATAGATTCGAATGCAACAGGTCCCTCTGAAATCTTGAAGATGTTCATGCAGCTCCTTATATGTATACAGGTTCCTTGAGCTTGGGTATTTGATGGAGTCTTGGTGCCCAGCAACCTGTGAATCCTTGTAGAATTTTGATGAAACTTTGTTGAAGTAGCCCTGAAGTAACAATCTCTTAACAGGTCCCTTCTATGTGTCTTAAACAGGTCCCATTACTGCTGGTGTTGGTAGCATGGTCTTCTGGACAGAACAGGTCCCCCTGCATAATGTTTATAACCAGGTCCCTCTGAGATAAAACAATGACAAAACAACTTATTTATTGAAATCTGGAATGCTGGAACAAACTGCTTTGAAGATGTACAGTGAGGAGATGAGATAAGAAATCTTTAAGAATTTACAATGGAGAGATAAGAGAACAAAATGCTGATGCTTCTCTCCCCGACTAAAGTTTTGACTTGTCCTCAAGTCATTATTCAGTTGATAAATCAAACAGTGAACAAAAGAAAGAGAATTCTTACCCGCCAACGAATTGGTTTTCAAGTAAGAATTCGGGGTTAGAGTGTGCCAGAGGCTGGTTTTCACATCTAACCCATTGTTATTATATTTTTTTTTATTTTTATATATTTTTTAGTTTTTGTTTTGTGTTTTCTTTTTTTAATTTTCTTTTTGAATTTCTAAATTGAAAGGAAATGAACTAAGGCAGGGATACTGCAGCTGAGGGCTGCAGTATCTCAACCTCTCTTTGTTGAGATACTGTTTGGAGAAAATCTTGCTTGTTGATGGGCTTAGTGTATAGTTTCAGGCGATGACCATTGACAGTAAAGGAACGACCTTCTCCATCAATAGTTTTGAGCTTGACTGAACCATTGTCGTAAGCCTGAATAATTTGGTATGGGCCCATCCAATGGGTGGTAAACTTGGCTTTATGATCTCTGAATTTAGAGTCAAAAAGTAAATCCCAGTCACCTTCCTTGAACTGCTTCTTCTTGATATGTGCATCATGCCACTGCTTCCTTTGTTTTTGCATGAGGATTGTGGTTTCCTCTGCTTGCTGCCTCATTTCATCCAGCTGGTTTAACTGCTGAATTCTTTCTTGTTGTGCTTGGTCCAAGTCAATTTGAAAATATGTAGCCAGTTTAAAAGTATGTATTTGAAACTCAATAGGAAGCATTACCTCTTTGCCGTACACCAACTGATATGGTGTAAATCCTGTAGTATCCTTCCACGTAATTCTGTAAGCCCAGAGTGCATCTTTGAGATTCTCTTCCCAATTCTTCCTGTTCATTGCCACAGTTTTAGTAATGATCCCTTCCAAAGTTTTGTTTGTGGATTCCACCTGCCCATTGGCTTATGGATGGTAAGGGGTACTTTTCCTATGCTTGATTTGGTATTTGTCTGCGATGTCCTTCACTAGCTTTGAGGTGAATTGAGTACCTTGATCAGTCACTATTTCCCTTGGTACTCCATACCTTACAAAAATCTCTTCAAAAAGGAAATTTACCACTATGTGTTCGGTGGCTCTAACCAGTGCTTTTGCTTCAGCCCACTTTGTGACGTAATCAGTACATACTAAGATGTACTTCTTACCATTGGAGGTTGGGTTAATGGGTCCTATAAAGTCTAGAGCCCATTTGTCAAATGGCTCTAGGTGAACTTGGGGCTGAAGGGGCATCTCATCTGTAGCTGTTGGCCTGCCCATTCTTTGGCAGCTATCACAACTCCTCACATACTTCTTGGCATCCTTGAAAATGGATGGCCAGTAGTATCCAAGAGTAAGAACTTTGAATGTTGTCCGCTTAGCTGCAAAATGCCCACCACACGGTTCATCATGGCAAGATTTTAAAATATCAATTAGCTCATCATTTCTTACACATCTTTTAATGATCATATCATAACCAGTGTAAAATAAATCGCCATTAAGCCATGAATATCTAGCACTTTGTTTGACTAGTCTCTTCTTTTCCTTTGCAGTAAAGTGTGGAGGTGTCCTTCCTGTAGACAAATAATTGGCCAAATCAGCATACCAAGGATTTACTATGGAAATTGCAAATAAATTTTCATCTGGAAAAGAATCTTCAACCAGAACAACCTCACCTGGATTTTGCAGTCTAGAAAGAAAATCTGCCACCTGGTTCTCTTTGCCTGGTCTATCTAACACTGTGATGTTAAATTCCTATAACAATAATAACCATCTGGTAACTCTGCCACTAGTTATTGGTTTATTCATTAAATGTCTAATGGCAGAATGATCAGTATGTACAAAGACCTCATAACCAGTTATATAATGTCGGAATTTATTCACAGCATATATGATGGCAAGTGTTTCCTTTTCTGTGACTGTGTAGTTTAACTCTGCAGGTGTTAAATTTTTGCTAATGAAATAAATGGCATAATTACAAGATTCCTCTTTTTGGCCTAATGAGGCACCCACTGCAGTGTCAGATGCATCTGTAAAGATATGAAATGGTAGGCTCCAATTAGGCCCTCTCAAGACTGGTGCGGTTGATAACTTCTTTTTGAGTAGTTCGAATGCTTGTTGGCAGTTCTCATTCCAGTTGAAAAGTACATCTTTGGTTAGAAGTTTAAACAAAGGTAAAGCTATTTTACTAAAATGTTCAATAAACCTTCTGTAATAGCTTGCATACCCAAGGAAACTTCTTACCTCTCTTTGATTCTGTGGAATTGGCAAATCAACAATGATCTGGATCTTTGCTGGGTCAACTTTGATGCCTTGAAAAGAAATATAGTGGCCTAATACTATCCCTTCGTTTAACATCATAAAGCACTTTTCATTGCTGAGGGACAGATTAGCTTCAATACATCTTTTCAAAACTCTCTCAAGGTTTTCTAATGCATGTTCAAATGAATTGCCGTACACTGAAAAATCATCCATGTAAACTTCAACACAATCATGAATTAAATCAGCGAAAATAGCTAACACAGCTCTCTGAAATGTAGCTGGAGCGTTGCAAAGTCCAAATGGCAAAACATTGTAAGCATAAGTGCCCCAAGGACAGGTGAATGTGGTTTTGTCCTGGTCTTCTGAGGCTATCCTGATCTGGTTGTAGCCACTGAAACCATCAAGAAAAGAAAATGATGATTTCCCAACTAGGGTGTCTAACACTTGGTCAATAAATGGTAGTGGGAAATAATCTTTGAGCGTTGCTTTGTTCAGCTGTCTGTAATCAACACAAATGCACCACTTACCATTTTTCTTGGGCACTATAACCAATGGGGATACCCAGTGACTGTCAGAAATAGGATATATAAAATTAACTCTCAAATTTTTTTGCAATTCTTCTCTGACAATATCTTGGAGCATGGGGTTCATTCTTCTCTGTGGTTGCCTCACTGGTTTAATGGTGCTATCCGTATAAATATGGTGAGTTCATGTGTCGGGGTGAATCCCATGCATATCGGTGTAGTCCCAAGCAAAGGCTTTCTAGTATTTTCTCAATAGTCGAATCAATTTCTCTTGCTGAGATGAGTCTAGGTGATTGCCTATGTTCAGAGTTTTCCCTGGACTAATCTCTACGATCTGACTCTGTGTGTTGGTGATGGATTGAACTGGAAAAATGTCGTGAAATGTGGTTTGCAAAGATTGAATGGTGCATGTTTCCTGAAAGTTTTGGGCCAAAAGTACATCTGCAGCATGATATTGGTCATTTCTCAAATTTTCGGAAATATCAGGTTGAGAAAGGAATAATTCTACCAAATCATTATTGTCTTGTTCTTGGAAATCATAGATTTGGTCAATGCTAAAAACATATTGTACTTCTTCTTTATCATTAAATTTATCATCAAGCCACAAATTGTGTGTTACTGCTGGTGACTGTGCCGATGGATAAAGAGTGAGTTGTTTTCTTTCGGTCCCTCTTGAAATGATCATGTTGCCCGATCGACATCCTATGAATGCATCAGCAGTCGCTAACCATGGTCTACCAAGGATGATAGGGTGCCCTCCTAAATTGGATTTGGGTTGAGGAACTAAGAAATCCACTGGATACTCCCAAGAGTCCAGTGAGACAATTATGTCCTCCAAAATCCCTTCAGGAATCACTTTAGACCTATCAGCTAGTTCTAGAACAATCATTGTATGTTGCAAATTTATGAGCTGGAGTGCTCTCATGGTTTCAAGAGTCATGACATTGATTGCGGCCCCAAGATCTATCAAAGTGTTTGGAATTTGTATGTTGTTAATGATGGTGGTCACTTTGGGAATGCCAGGATCAACATACTTATCCATGGAGATGGTATTGGTCATAAGGCCTGCTAAATGCCCTATAACATGAATGGTTTGAGGATCAATCCTTTTTCTAGCAGGCTTCTTGAGGCATATGTCTTTGATGGCTTTAGTATAGATGGGAATGTCTTTTATAGCTTGTAGCTGTGGAATTTTTATGTAGACATTCTTGAGTTCATCTAAGACATCAAACTGTGGTATAGACAGTGGAGGTTTTATTTGGACCAATCGGTCTGGAAAAGGTGGATGCAGTGGTTGCATCTGCTTATCTTTGGCATCATCGTTTGGTTTTCTTTGATTTGTCATTTCATTTTCATTTTGTGTGTTTTCTTCTTGCTTATATGTTATTGGAGAATCTTTGTGGAGTACCCTACCAGACCTCAAGTTGATATTTTGCAAGGGTAGTGTGGAATATGAGGTTCCCTCTTCTACATTGTAGGCTGGCCTCTCTGCTCTATTATTTGGATTTGGGACAGTTTGAGCAGGAATTTGAGTGGGTCTGGGAGGTTGTGAGTTAGCTGGAAATTGTAGTTGTGGTGGATTTATTGGTGGAGGAGCAGGCAGTGCTTGTTGAGTAGGTTGAGGCTGATAAACAACTTGCTGAGGATACTGCTGATATGGTTGAGAATGTGATGAATACGGCTGTTGGTATTGTTGATATGGTTGTGAATATGGTGGGTATGATTGAGGATATGTATGATAAGATTGAGAGTACTGTTGAGACGGTCTCCATTGTTGCTGTGGTTGGTTTTGGTGCTGCCATGGCATGGGTACATTCCATGAGTTCTGTGCATACATTTGATCATTTATAGGAAATTGCAAATTTTGATTTGGAAACATACCTTGAGGTGCTGGCCTTGGCTGCCATGGTCTCTTTGTGCCCATGTAATACACATTTTCCATCTCTGCATTGGCTGCCATATTACAGTTCTGCAAAACCTTAACTTTAGGACAGTTAAACATATCATGATGTTCAGTACAGAAAGCACAAACTTGGATGTTTTCTAGTGGGCAATCTTTTAATGCATGTTTCTTCCGGCATTTTGGGCAGAAGATAGCCATTATCTGATCTTCATCTTCTTGTTTCTTCTTAGCTTTTAAAGTGTCAATTTGGTTCCCTAGGGTGCTTAACAGATCTGTTTTAAACTCTTCTAACAGATTCCCTATTTCAGCCCTTGTGACACTTGCGGAGGCAGATTTTGTGACTTTGGATGACAAGGTTCTTTTTCCCATTTTAGCTTTGCTCCTTGAATACTTTTCGCACAACTCAGTGATTTCTTCAAAGGGTAAGGCAGAAATGTCACCTTTTCCCATCAAGTTAAGATCATCCATGTATTCCTCTCGAATACCTTTCAAAGATATTGTGCGGATCAGATCAAGAGGCATAGTTCGGTGTTTGGATTTTTGTAAGTTGTAGACAAACCGTTCTAAGTATTCCTCTAAGGTTTCATCCTCTTGCTGGCTCATTCTAAAGATATCATCTTTAGAATCTTTGGATCTAAAATAAGGCTGATATTTCCTTAGAAATATTCTCCTCATGCCATCCCAATCAACTATAGCATGCTCACCAAGCCTCATGAACCATCTTAAGGCTAATGCCTTTAATGTCGCTGGGAAGAGTCTAAGCCTATGGGCATCATCTGTATAGCCATATGTTCGACATACAATGTCAAACTCGAACAAGAATGAGTCTGGATCTTCCGAAGCCATACCATAGAAGTTTGGTAGCACGGATGGAGGTATGTTTTTCATTTTGATCTCATCATCTTCTTGTGGTTCATGTATAGGAAACTTAAAAGTTGACTCCTCTTCATCTCTCTGTCCTTGATGTGGTACTGATCCAGCTCCTTCCTCAGCCATTCTAATAGGTCTCTCTATGTCAGTGTCACTTGTTTGAAAGAGGAGATTAAAGAAAGATTTTTCGGTCATTGTGCTACTTTCTCCTTGTGTGGAAGATCTAGGAAAGTGCTTCTTCTGCGATTTCTGTGTGAATAAAGTTTGCCTTTCGATGAGAGTAAGTCTTTGTCCTGACTTTTGTTTTTCTTCTAATGCTTGGATGACTTCCTCAGCTGGTGTTGTATTCCCTAAAGAGTCTGCTCCTGATGATAATGGGTTAGTTTTTAGATGGTGGGGGGTTTTTACGAATCTACCCCGACTGTCTCTAAATCTAGGCATAAATGAACATGATTTCTAATTGTGTTTTTGTTTGTTTTTGTTTATTGAATTTTATTTTTTTTAAATCCTTTAAGTACGCCTCCTTGGCAACAGCGCCAAAATGTAGTGTCCTATCTAGGGTGCTAGACTAGGCTATATTTATTATCGACCAGGATGCGTAGACTTAAAGGCATGCGTCTAAAGTATATAGACATAAAGGATTATTAGCTAAGTGGTTATGATGGTAGGTCACAGGACTTCTTTACGAAAGATTGAGGTATGTTACCTATCACCCAAACACTTAGGCCACTCAGTTAATCTACCTAATTACCACACTGTCACTCAATTCATTTATCAAATTAAAACACTGTGTATCACTTCAAACCAAGATTTCAATCTCCTTACAGAGACACCATGCAAGAAACCCTTGTTTAACAAATACTCAGCATTCACTAATATTCACGCAAGATAAAGACATATGGAAATCATAAACATACTTTGAAATGAAAGTAGAGTTCATGACATTGCTTTAAAAAAACAACAAAGGATCGAATCCCTTACAGGATACGATTCACGATCCCAGTGATGAATTGTTCAAGCGCTATCATAAACATAAACCATACACATTCTATTGAAATCAACAACCAATTCTAATTACTGTGCATGTCATGTAATACCCTAAGTTGCGAATGAAAAGGAAATAACAGTATACCAGTTTAACGCAGGGCCCGTCCGCGTTCCAGAGGTATACTAGACTGTGGTCAACCGATTATAAAATCAACGCAACAAGACAAAGATCGTAACTGCAACTGTGTTCTTGATATTAAGTTCAAACTCTGTTTCAAACGATACAACGATAACCCAACATTGATTACACAGGACTGTATTTACATATGTTTTTTACAACCCTTACATTTCGAAAACGAATGTACATTCATGATATGGATGTTGCCGCTTTTATCATGTCGAGATTTTTAAAATGTTTCTATCCTAAACTGATTTCAAAAAGGAACAAAACTAAATCAATTTAGAATGCTTTGTTGTTGCTGCCTTTGTCGCCAACATGCTATACTTTGACCATTGTTGACCGCGCATGTAGGAGGGTCGATTCTGCTGTAGGATAGGTATTCGTCCATGCTTGGACATTCTACTTTTCATCCCTACCCTTCGTTCTAGCCTAGCTGTCATGCCACATGTCAAACAATGAACCAATTACAGGATGTTGGAACTTCCTGTAGCCATTTTACCAAAAATCCCTAATTCTTTAACATAAAACTCCTAAATCAATTTCAATGCATTTTAATAACTATAGGACTATTAACTAATCAATTTCCAAGGGTTCTAAGAGATATATGATGGAAAGAAGTAGGCAAATGATATGTTTTAGGAGGAAAAAGGAGGTCATAGGATGGTACCAACAGAGATAACACTAATTTAAAATCATCTATTTTTCTAGCAAATTCTGTGACGACGGGACAGATGAAACAAATTGGTGTGCTAGCCAAGAACCTATATGCACTTGAGGTACAAGATGCATTCAAAGCCTTGAGGAGCATAGAAAAGGTTAGAGACTTTGTGGTTGAGAGGAAGAGTAAATTACCTCTCAACATGCAGTCCTAGAAGAAGTAGTCTCAGAAGCAACTTCAGGAAGTTGTGGAGCAGCCACAACTAGAGAAGCTGAGAGGAGACTGAGTGGAGGCATCCAGTCATGCAGAGACCTCCAGTAGGGGGAAATTTTGAGCCAAGTGGGTAGAGGGATCACATGCAGCCATACCTCCAGGTGTGAGGTGGGGCAATGTGAAGTGATAGTCCCAAGAGGGTTGAAATTGGGCAGGGTCCATTGAGTGGTTTTATCTCATGGATCGTACCTTGCTACGGGAACCCAAAGTACATAGTAGTGGGGGAATCAGTGGGCTTGATGCAGTCAGAGATCAAAGTGAAAGAGGCTAGAGTAGTCAAATACTAAAGGAGTGCAGAGAAGGGTTGACAACAATGCAGAAAGGCAGAGTCAAAAAAAGTGCAGAGTTTTCAGTTGAGAGAGGCAATAACAGTCAGAGACTTTGATGACACAGGAATCATTCTAATTCAGGTTGGATGTTTTTTGTTTCTATAGTTGCTGGAGCAACAACACTAGAGAGAAGTGTTCCATGCAAAACATTCTAAAGGTTAAGGATCATGATCGATTTGAGTTCCTTTCTTGTTGAGAGGGAGTGTTGAAAATAGCAACAAGAAATGATAAAAATAGAATCCAGAAATTCCAGTTTAATTTATCCTTGAATTGAATTGAGAATTAAAATCGAATTCTATTCTCATGTCAATTTGTAACAATTAACTAGAGTGAGTTGACTTAGTTAACTTAGGAATTTCGAGTTGGAAGTATTTCTGAAGTCATGTATATGTTCTCCCTATATTATAGGGGTCCATGATGAGTTAAGTATGATTTGTAATTAGTTAACTCAATTTATTGAGTTAAGTCCAGTTAAATTAGTTCCAAACTGTTTGAGGAACTAATAGTGAGTTAATAGTGAGTTGGTGCACTAATGCACTCAACTAGTGCTACTCTGGTTAACTAAAGATTCCCTCATCAAAAACTCATGCATGTCGATTCTGAGAAAGACCCAGTTGAGACTAGAGTGAAGGGATAGCGTATTATTTGTTGTATAATTTTTTGAGTTGTACAGATCATGCATGCAATCAGAGAAGGACCTAGTTTGTATTACGTAGTTATGGATGAGGAATTTTCCTTTAAATATGGATTAATTCTCTCAGGAATGTGCAAAGAATTAGAAGCTTGTAGGCTTGGAAATTTGGCTAAGTATTGGCCAAAGGAAGTCACCAGGCGGAGGATAGGTAATACTTGTGCAGGTTAAGCTCAAGATTGAGTAAAGCATATTGTATTTATCCAAATTATTTGACCAAGGACGCAAGGAAATAGGAGGCTTGGAGAGTAGAGAAGAGGCCTGGATTGGGTTTGAGATTTCTTGTGAGTTGGAGATTGATTTTATTGAGTGTTGGGATTGTTCTTGTGAGAACAAGCATTGTCTTATCATCTTGGATTTCTGATTAATGCAATACATATAGTGGGGTTTTGAGGTGTGGCTTTCCCCAGACATTTATTGTGTTATGTGCCGTTGATGTTCTTCCTCTTGTTGATTAATGTTTTTCTCGATCTTTATGGGCTTCCGCTGTAAAGAGTTGAAGTAGATTCTTTTCTCTTGTTTAGGTATATTACATGAGCTTGTGAATCTATAGGAAATTCTACAAATAATAGCCTTCCTTTTCTTGACATCCTCATAACCAGAAACCAGGATGGCTCCTTATCCCACCAAATATATCGAAAAAAGACCCATATAGAACAATATCTTCATGCCACCTCTCACCATCATCCAACCCAAAAATTAGGGATTCTAAGCACTCTAGCACCAAGAGTTGTACGGATTTCTGATAAAGAACACTTAGAAATGGAGAAAGCACATCTCATGAATGTATCCCTGAAAAATGGATACAAAAGACATCATGTTATTAAGGCTATTAAAAATGCAAACAAAAACTCTGGTCATAGAAACAAAAACAAGAATGATTTTTTTGGCAAAGTAAACCTTCCTTACATCCTTGGAACCACAGACAAGATTTCCCACATACTAAAGAGAAACAATATCCTAACCACCTTTAAACCTTTAAATACCATCCGAAGTTGTCTCAAGTCTGTTAAAGATCCCATTGACCCTAAATGTCAGAAAGGCGTTTATTTAATTCCTTGTTCTTATGGTGTCCCTTATGTTGGAGACACTGGTCGATCTATCAAAACTAGAATCCAAGAACATTCTTCCAACATTAAAAATAATCATTCAAAAAACTTTGCTCTTGCGGGACACTCCAATAAAACCAAACATCAAATTTGTATTGAAAAAACTAGCATCCTTGTCAAAATTGACCACTACCTCCATAGAAAATTTAGAGAGGCCATGGAAATTAGCAAACATTCAGAAAACCTCAATAGGGATGAAGGATGGAGTATTAGTAAAAATTGGATTCCTACCTTGACATCTAAAACATTCTCCGTTGAACTCCCTCACCTTACTTCCCCCAATAATTAAAAAACCCTAACCTTAACTTATTATTTAACACTGTTCTTTATAAGTCAAAAAATCTCATTATTCATAATTTAACACTCATTTTGTCTTTGAGGTTTCTGCGAGTTTCATGATTATGTATCATATCTTGCGGATACATCGCATTAGGATTCTTTATAATTGATGTTTCAAACCAGCAACGATGGTTCATCTTCAGGATGTGAAAGATTGTTGAAAGACTGATCTCATTTTTCAAGTATATAGAGATGTATGAGATGTTTAGCCGATAGATATTGGGATTTGTTAATTATAATTTTAATTGTTTTATTATATTTTGTTAATTTGATTGTATTTGTGAAATTTAGGGTTTTAAAATTGTGACAAAATTAATTTAATTATTCTTTTAAAAATTATTATAGAATTATTATTTTTATTAGGGTTATGGTTATATTAATTGTATTTGTATTAATCATTTCGCATTTTAATTATATTTATTTTGATTAATTTTGTAATTATTTTAATTAATTAATTTAATTATTTATTTATTTTAATTATATTTCTTTTAATTAATTATTAATTTTAATTGTTCTAATTCTATTTATTTTAATTTATTTATTAATTATATTTATTCTAATTAATTATTATAGTTAATCCATTTTTCTTATTCTATTTGTTTTCATTAATATGTTTTATTGTAATTGTTATTTTGTATTTATATTAATTTTAATCATGTTGAATATTAATTAGAATAAATTTTTATGTTTTATTGTAATCATGGTTATATTAATTAAATTTGTATTAAACATTTCGTACTTTAATTATATTTATTTTGATTAATTTTATAATTATTTTATTTATTTTTAATTATATTTATTTTAATTGATTATTTAATTTTTACTATTTTAATTATATTTATTTCAGTTAATGATAATTATAATTGTTTTAATTTATTTATTAATTATCTAATAGTAGTGTTATTTCTAATTATTTATTCTAATTATTTTAACTATAATGGATTAGATCTTTTATGTTTGTTCTAAGTTAATTAGAGGGGGATTATGGTTAGGTGGGGTCGAATTGGATGATAGGATTGGAATCCAGATTTCACTTATGGTCCATCCATCATCTCTATTGAGGTTATTAGGGTGTTTTCTAATTTCTATGGCTTCTCTAAATTTCCTTATGAAGTAGTGTTCACTTCTAGCTAAGATGCAGGTATTTTCTATACAGATTGGGTGCTTAGTTTTATCAGAATGTTCAGCTAGAGCTGAGGATTTGGAACGATTGTGTTTAATGTCAGCTGTGTGTTCCTAGATTCTTGTGTTGAAGGAACTCCCAGTTTCACCTACATAGGGTTTGCCGCATGAGCACAGAACTAAGTAGACCCCTTTATGGCATTTAGGATCAATTTTGTCTTTGACTGGATTAAGGCAGTTACTGATAGTGTTTAAGGGTTTGAAAGTGGTTAGAATTTCATTATTTTTCAGGATGCGGGAGATTTTGTCTGTAGTCCCTAGTATGTAAGGGAGGTTGACTTTACTTATTATGTTATCAAAGTTTTTATTTTTGTTAGGTCGAGTGTTTGCCTTATTTATGGCTTTGATGGTTTGATGTTTGTTGTATCCGTTTTTTAGGAAAACTTTAATAAGGTGTTCTATTTCTTTTTCTAGGTGTTCCTTGTCAGAGATTCTAAGGGCTCTGGTAGCTAACATGTTGAGGAATCCTAGTTTGTGGGTAGGGTGATGATGTGAGGAGGCATGTAAATATTGTTCGGTGTGAGTCTTTTTTTTATATACCTGGTGGGATATGGAACCATCATCATTTCTAGTGATGAGGATATCAAGGAAGGGGAGGCTTTTTTTGACCTCAACTTCCATAGTGAATTTTATGGAAGGGGATAAACTATTTAGGTGTTGTTTGAAGGTTTCTAGGGTTTCTCTTCCATGAGGCCATATGATGAATGTGTCAATCTGTGAGTTTGCAGATGGCCTCCATGGCATCATTAATGGGGATATTGGTATATAGTGAGGTGACATCGAAACTAACCAAAATTCCATTTTGATCAAGTTTGATGTTCTTGATTTTTTCAATAAATTGGGTTGAGTCTTTGACAAAAGAGTCTGTGTTTCCCACTAGCGGTTTTAGTTTCTTGGCTAGGTGTTTTGCTAGATGGTATGTAGGTCCATTAATCATGTTTACTATTGGTCTGAGAGGGATGTCTTCCTTGTGAATCTTTGGGGCTCCATAGATTCTTGGTGTGTAAGGATTGTTAACTATGAGATTTTTGTTCTTTTGTATCTTACTGGTTTTGATTAGGTTGCATACTTTTTTGGAGACCTTGTTTAATGGGTTTTTGTTGAGTCTTCTGCAGCAGCCACTGTTATTCAGATGATCTAGCATTTTTGCTTTGTAGTCACTTTTGTTCATGATAATTGTGGTTCATCCTTTGTCTGCTTTCAACACTATAATATTAGGGTTAGAGTTCAAGGTTTTGAGAGCTAGATACTCTTGTTTGCTAACATTGCTTTTGGGGAGTTTTTGCTTTCCTAAGGGTGATGGAGCAGTCTTGTCTAATTTGTTCTTTTATGTTGTCAGGAAGGTTTTTGATACCATATTCAATATTGCACAGAATGTCTTCAACAGGGATCTTGCGAGGTGTGATGGAGAAATTTAATCCTTTTCTTAATAAGTTTAGGGTGTGTTCATTTAGTTGGAGGTGAGATAGATTTATGACCATATTGTCTTTGTTGTCATTAGGTTTATTATTATTATTGGTATGTGATCTAGGTTCACTATTATTATCTTGTTTCTGGTGTTTGTGTGTTAGGTTCACTATTGTTGTCTTATTTCACATCCTGAAGATGAAGCACCGTTGTTGGTTCAAAACGCCGATTATAAAGAATCCTAATGCGATGTATTCGAAAGATATGCTACATAATTAACACTCATTCATTAATATTTTTTATTATTAATATTTAACTAACATCTTGCCTTATTTTTAAAACACATCCATAAACATTATTATTTACTAATTAATATCGATATTTTATCAATAAAATATTATATTATTACACATAATTATATGATCTTTTGATAATATTTAATCCATTTTTATACACAATCATATGATCTTTGATAATTTAAATATAACACACATTTTATCTATTAATAAAATTCTCTTCTTTTTAGGGTTTCTAGTGTCAACCATTTTTCCACCTTATCATTCATATTTATATTCTACCTTGGTTTGATCATTTCTCCACATTTCATAATATCTTAAAGATAAGCCACAGTTGGGGGTTCGAAATGTTGATGATCTAACTAAAAGTATGCGATGGATCCAGAAAACCATTTGAAACTATATTAATCTCACCAGGAGCTAAGCACATTCCATATATTGAATTTACTATATGTTAAACATATCACCCATAAACTTCAAGATTGGCACAATCCATGATTAATACTAAGCCGCATGTATTTTCCATCATGAATATGGCCAGTCCTCCACCAAATTGCTATTAATCATGATTTTCTATAATCCAGACATTGAGAATCAATCATAGATTGAAGAATTCACCAATAGTACTTGTAACTTGGTACAAAAAACCATAGTGTTTTCCTCCAGAATAATAAAAAAAAAGGTATTTAAGCCCATAGAAGAAATATTCTACTACGTGAGAGTTATTTACCTTAATACCTCACAATTTGATCTTGAAATGGATCTTTTTTCCTAAAGGAATTGAATCCTGTATGCAGTGATTTCAACATTGTCATGTATCAATGCCAAAATTCGACTTTTGCATGAATTGATAAATCAAAACACCAACTGTGCAAACCCTCTTACCTTCTAGTGCGGCCACCCAACCTCCAATGGATCTTCAATCAACAAGGTTTTGTTTAACTTGCATAATGATCCTCACTTTGAATTCTACTTTGTTGGGGGGTATTTGTGGTGCTACCTTTATGATTGGGGTTCAATCTAGCATAAATGCTTAGTTTTGACAAACACACTCATATTTTGTTGACATGATTTGGGTTCAATTTCTCATGCTACAAACCTACAATAAAATTCAACCCACAACCACAACTCTTATGTTTGGTTTCTTACATAGGAGAATTAATATCCATGGAAATAATCCACTAGCAAATATATGACTGCAATTACAACCCACCATGATACACAGAAAATCACTTGTCAAAGTATATTTATAAGAAAACTCATTTCAATTTTCATTCATTAAAAATTAATAGCAACGAGGATTACACAGTCTACATTCACACTTTGTAGGGGCTCTCGCACTCCTTCTTGAGCTTCCCTCTTCGAGCTACCTCTGCTACCCATCTATGCATACATAATTAATTTCTTACAGGATAGAAAATATCTTAACAGGACAAAGGTTAATTGGACATATGTTCCAACTCCTAGAAAACTAAGTAACACCTTAGCCTATCATTTGTCACTTTTATAATAGGCCACATGGAAAAAAGTATGAGTTCATCAAAATTTCTAACAACCTAAATTCTTTCTAGAATCTAGATATTTGTAACTACATAAAAAATATATTATTCCTAATTTTATACAAATTATATTTGAGGTAAATCTCTCCCCTTTGGAAAATTTCAAGACCCCCTTTAGGTCTAGGAAAAATGGTCTTCCTAGGGTCAATTCTCTTGCATCAGAATCCCAAGGTAGAAAATTTTATGACCTCATGGTAATAGGTCTTCAAATTGTTGAAGCCCTCATGGATGCTTGACTTTTTGTTGTTTCTATCCACAAGCTCACCCCCATTGTTGTTCTTTTGTTATATTCAACTTTCTAGGATCCCATATTCTATTTTGTTGTTGTCTTCCTCTTGCTTTGCTAATGTATCCTCTTATAGTCAACCTTGTCCTGTAGTTGATTGTTTTCTCTTCTCGATTGTACCATTTCTTCATCAACATCCAAGATTTTCTAGTTTTTGTATTAAACTCTATCTTTTGTTGGACCAAACTTTTGTTACATCTCTTGTAGCAATGTCTCTAAATTTTTTATGTCCTCAATGGCCTCCTTATTACTCTTATAATCTCTTTGCTTCCATCCTTTATTATAAGATATTTTTTCAAAGGTTTTGAAGAAATTTGATAGTCTTCCTCTTGGTCACTCCATGAAAGACAAATTTTCATCTCATTCACATAAAACAAATTTATTACAAAATTTTCTCTGTTAATCGATTGGTTTCTTGCCTCTATTGTTGTCCTCAACACAATGTGCAATTTCACTTTTTGCAACCTAGTGGTAATTCTTCAAAATAGGTTCCTGCTTTATATCCTTTGTCTGAAAATGAAATAAGATTTCTTCTTTATGAGACAAACTTGTCTCATCTTCATTCATCTCATCTTCTTCTTCTGAAAACACTTGTTGCCCTTTGTTTGTTCTCTTTTCTATACCAAGAATATTGACATCACGAGTTTCATAAAAATTATCGAAATAATTAATGCTTTAAACATCTTAGCCTCTTCCTACTTCTTGATTGCATTATCAATGAAATTTTCTTCAAATTTGGGTGATCCAATCAATCCTCTATAAATTACAATTCCTTTTCATTTGTAGCATAATAGTATATGTATGTTGTCCGTTCTTTATTTGTTTTTCCTTCTCACCTTCTCTTCCTTTTATAATAAATTTTATTACTTGTCCTTCGTATTCCACATGGTTATCTTCACAAGCCATTTTTTTCCAGATTATTGTCATGGTTGTCTTTTATCAATTGTTTGTAGGTCTCCCTCTAATTGTTTTCAAGAGATAATCCCATTCCTTCTTTCTTTTGCTTCTATGAAGTTATCTTTGCACTTTCTTCCCCCTTTCGGACAATATGTCCATGCTCATTACTTGCAAATCCTGTAGTCACACATAATTTGTTAGTTTTCAAAATATGGAGCCTTCTAGCCTCTGCTAATGTCTTCATTATCAATTCCTCTTGTTGTGCATGAATATCCCTCTTATTGCCTTTATGAGATAGTGTTGTCTCATCTTCTTTTATGATGGAATTTAATTTCTATCCTTCTTGAATGCTTTGAAAAGGAACTCCTTCACCCCTTTCCATATTTATGACAATTGTAGTAATTGTCCATCTTCATCATTCCTATAACTTGCAATCATAAACAAAAAATTAGTTTTAAAATCATAAGGCTCCCTATCCTCATTTGATGTCTCTACTTTCAAATCCTCATGTTGATCTAAAATTTTCACACATTCTATGAGACTCTTAATCAATTTTTCCACAATATCTTCCTCATCCTCTTCTCCAAGGAATTCTCCTTGCTCTGGTTCAAAATAGTGAACTCTCTCCTCCTCCCACTCAACTGTTTTGATCTATTTATCTCTTAAATTAGTGCTCAATAGGTGCCTCGACTTCTTTCTTAGCTTCATGGCATATAGTTGTCTAACAGGCCACTTGATATTTTTCTTCAAATCTCGTCCACATGTTTGGTATTCGTTCTTCATCTCTTGTAGCAACATACTTACTGCATTAAGTATTTCCTTTAACTCAACCATGTTTCTATCAAAATCCTAATCACTCATCTTTCTGTGACTTCTCTCTGAACCATCATCATGACTATTCTTATTTATCTCCTTTGCCTTCTCCATGAGCTTATCCATGCTCATTGTGAGTTGCAAACAAGCCTCAAGACACCTCATCAAGCTTCTATCCTCCAAACTTCACCTTTTGGTATCACAGGTTATTTCCTCTAGAACCTCTCGAGCTTCCTCTTCTCTAATGGCTTTTGCACTCTCCTATCTCCATGCCATCCAACATAGCTACAATCATTCCACCCAAGAAAATAAAGTTATGGTTTTTCATGGACGCGACTCTAAAATCACTATATCGAGATATGCTCACTTCTCATGAGAACTCCTCCTATTCCCTTGACTTCTCTTGTGGACTTCCTCTATCCTCTTCTATTTATAACTTCAGTTGGAACAATTTTTTTGTTGTAGGGGTTCTCTGTCAAGTTCTCTTCATTTTGCAGCTACCTGCAACCAACAATTTCTTGGTCTATATTAAAAAAAAACATAAGGCCAATTTACCTGCTAGGTCTCATCACACTGAGATTTCAACCTCCTACATTCCTTGCTTCAACAATTCTTCCAACTCCACTCCTTGGCTAGAATTTCTTCATTCTACTCTAGATACTCTCACTCTATTCTAAATCTTTATGTCTCAATTTCCTTCTCCAATCTTTGTGTTCTTGAAAAAGTAACCAGTTGTCAATCATTCATTAAAAAGTAAACAAAGAAATTCATTACCTCACATTTGACACATTTGAATCCTCTAGCTCTCCATCTTATTTCTATGTTCTTGCTTTATTTCCTTGCTTGAGATCCTTCTTAGGCTTCTTTGCCACTAAAAAATATCATTTTCCACCAACTACCCTGAATTCTTTCTCACTCTAGTTTTCTTCTCCTCCACGAGAAATTTCTTCAATTTCTTCTCCTGTTGGTTGCAATTCTCTCGTAACACAAATAGTTTGTTACCTTCTTGAATCCAAAAAATCATTGTTGTGCTTTGATACCACATGACATAAGGGTATCTTCGAGTGAGATCTTAAATCTACCAACAAGCTTTTCTTGCTTAAATATTTTCCTCAACTTATTGTTACAAGAAATTAATGTTCCTATAATTTTGAATAGAAAACATCTATGTAGGATTTTCAAATCCTTCTCTACGAGTTCAACCTCACTTATTAATTTAATGCATTGAACAATCAACAATCCTGGCATATAAAATCTCTACTATGTTCCTATGTTTGAATACTACAGGTCCACATCTACAATTCAGAACTATGCATACTATTCACTATTTATTTGATTATGAACTAGGCGTATAAATATATTAATCTCCCCAGGAGCTTAGAAAAATCCATATATTGAATTTACTATATGTTAAGCATATCAACCATAAACTTCAAGATTGGCACAATCCATGACCAATCCTAAGTTGGGTGTGTTTGCAATCATTAATACGTACGACCCTCCACTAGATTGTTATTCATCACGATTTTCTATAATTTGGACTTTGAGAATCAATCACAAATTTAAGAATTCACTTGTACCTACAACTTAGTACAAAACTCCATAGTGTTTTCTTCTATATCGATCAACGAAAAAAGTATTCAAGCTCGTGGAAGCAATATTATGCTATGTGAGAGCTATTTCCCTCAATACCTTACAATTTGATCTTTAAATGGATCTCATCTCCCAAAGGAATTGAAGCACATTTGCAACAATTTCAACATTGTCATAGATCAATGCAAAAATTCAACTTTTACATGGATTGATAAATTAAAACATCAATTGTTAAAACCCTCTTACCTTCCAATGCAGTCACTTGAACTCCAATGGATCTTCAATCAACAAGGTTTTGTTTAAATTGCACAATGACCCTCACTTTGAACTCTGCTTTGTATGGCATTATTTTTGGCCCTACCTTTATGATTGGGGTTCAATTTGGCATAAATGCTTAACTTTGACACACACACTCATATTTTGTTGTTGTGCTCTTGGTTTGATTTCTCATGCTACAAACCTACAATCAAAATCAACCCACAACCACAACTCTTATGTCTGGTTTCCTACGTAGTAGAATTAATATCCATGGAAATAATCCACTAGCAAAGATATAACTATTATTACAACCCAAGCATGATACACAAAAAATCAGTTGTCAACGTATCTTGATAATAAAACACAATTCAATTCCCATCCCTTAAACATTAATAACATCGAGGATTACACATTCTACATTCAGACTTGGGGCTCTCATGCTCCTCCTTGAGGAACCCTCTCTCGCCTTTGATACCCTTCTATACATACATATATAATTTCTTACATGCTAGAAAATATCCTAACATGGAAAATGTTAATTGGAAATTTGTCCCAACTCCTAGAAAATTGCCTAACACCTCAGCCTATCATTTATCACTTTTATGTAGGTCACATGGGAAAAAGTGCTAGCTCATCAAAATTCCTAACAACCTAGATTCTTTCTATAGTCTTGATACTTGTAATTGCATAAAAAGTACACTATTTTTAATTTTATACAATTATATTTGATGTAAATCTCTTCCCTTTGGAAATTTTCATCAACCCCTTTGGGTGAAGGAAAAATGGTTTGCCTAGGATTGATGCTCCTACATCAACATTATACAACCAATTTGCTCAAGAAAAGTGCAATATCGTCATAATGCAAGAAACGTGCAAGATCAACGATGGTCTTGGGCTTTACACTCTTTTAAATGTGAATGATTGTCTTCTATTTAGCTGAGAAACTAAATAGGGACTTTAAAGAAAAAAGGGTTGAATGTTATTATAGAACATTATTTGATCACTGACACAGAAATGCAAAGGCATGCAAATGCATTATACCCAACACAATATGATGATTTTCACAACTCAAATAATCCAGGGATCATAGACACTGAATTAAAGATAAGGGAGCATATAAAATTTACATAGGAAAAAACAAGAAACTTCCAAATTACACAACTAAAACTTTTCTTGCTATCTTCATCATCAATTTCAACTTTGTAACAAATGTATTTGTATATATAAATCAGAATTGTAGAGAAAATAAGATAAACTAATATGTTCAAATAATAGAGAGCAAGAATAGAAAGGTCCAGACTAATATTTTAAAACTTATGCATAATTTATTTGGTTTCTTGGCTCTTTTACCAAGTTTAAAAGCTCATTCTTATGGCTTGTTTTGCTCTATAATATACTAGTTCTCTTTTTCCATTGTTCCATCTCTCTAGAGCTTGTTATTTTTGTCTAAAAGACTCCTCCCCTTCTTTCAAATTTACCATGCATGAATGCCGGCTAGAGAATTTCCACCCAACTTATTTATTGTTCCAAGAATGTAGGGAAGACACTTTGCTAATTTTTAGAAAGTGATGGCCTAGATTGGGGGATTTGTTTCCTCCACTCCTCCTAACCTATTTTAACTTTCTAAACTATGTTTTGAATAAGTAAAAGTTCAATAAAATATAAGGTATATGTTTTTTTCTTTCAGAAACAATTTCCCCTAGACCCCTTAACATTTCCTTCTTATGATACCATAGCCCCTTTAGGTTTTATTGTTCCATTGACTTTAGACATTTTTATTGACTACATAAATAAAATGCTTACTTTATTCAAGATGGTTAAACTATAATATTACATAGTGACACTCTTCACTCTCCAACCAGGAATTCGCTCTTTGTCCTAACATGTAATAGCATTTGGGATACCCCCAAATGTACTTTATACTAGTTTTGCAGTTCAATAGATGATAGGTGTTAGCAATAAAAAGAGTGTAAGTTGTATATAACTACACATCCAAGTAGATTGCAATTTTAGTTTATTTTATTATAAGTATTGATTTATGTTTCATGTGATCCAGGTGGATATCACTGGCCAATTTCCTACTCCACTTGGACCCCCACCATTGTTTCTTTCAGTTTTTCAGTTTCCTTAATTGTAGCACACTTTACTATTTTTGACAGTTTTTCGGGTCTTGAACTTTCAGAGCCGTTTTGAGGCCCTAAACGAAGTTTTATTAGAAAAAAATGCAAAGGGTATACTTTACATAACATTTGCAGTCGAAAGTTATAGTCCTCAAATATATCTTTCTAGCGAGGTATTGTGCACGCCAAACGGAGATCGTATGCCAAAGTTACAACCCCCGTAAGTTGATGTACCAATTTACCCCAATGGGGCCCATAGTTTTGGCGCTTCATCTCCTAGGGTTAGGTTTTTAGATGTTTAGGTTTTTGCATTATTTCTCAATAATAAATAGGCCTTCAAGCCTCATTGTAACACACTTCAAAGGCATGTAGCCGCCACATTTCTTCTCAAAGATAAGCTACCATCGCCCGAGCTAGTTTATTTCCATTCTGTATGTAAGCATATTTCAATACTTTGATATTGATGAAATGAAGTTTTATTTCCGCTACATCTCTGTGTTATGTTTATATATATATTCTATTGCATTCATGCATAATTTTGGATCGGTGGTATCATAGTGGTCTACTCTTTATCTGTTTTTCTTTGCATGTCCCCAACGAGGTCAGGGTATAAGAAGTCAGGGCTCGAACTAGTTGAACCTCTGTAAGACCAACCTCACAAACCCCGACGACCTCCCATTGCAAAAGAAAAGAAAGATGAGGGAGTAGGAGAACCCTTCAAAATATTGCTCGAAGAATCCCTCGAGTGACAGAGGAACACGCTGATGGACAATTTTGCACAGATCCTTCAGCGGATGCCCAAAGGTGATGCATGTTCATCCGACAGCCACTTCGGAGGCACCAGGCCCTTCAAGGTACAAGTCAACTTTGATATCCCCATATTTGAAGGTTAGATAGATGCATACGCCATAAATAGATGATTAAATTTGTTGAAAGGGTATTTTTTGGTTCATGATTTTTCCAATAGGGAAAATGTTACTTTTGTACTCCTCGAAGCCGCCCCCCATGCCAAGGACTAGTAGGAAACCTACTGTGAGTAGAAGGACGAGAGGGAACCCTCTCTGTATTCAATCGCACCCACTTGGAACTCTTTTTGAGACGCTATCAAGGAACAATATTACCTTGTTGGGAGCTATGAAGACAAGTGCATATAGTGGACCACACTACGATAGGGAAGGGACAAAGACGTGCCATAGTTTTATAAATATTTTTCATACCCTTCGCATGAATTTGGGTATCAAGGATTATGAGTGGCATCTGGTACTCAAGTACCACAGTTGTCTGCACAAATACATCCAGGATGAGATGGAGTTCCTAGGCATCTCTTCACTTGGTGTCACCTACCGATATGCTATCAACATCGAGAAAAAGTTCAAACAAAAGAAGCAATAATTTAGATTTGTGAATCTAAAGCAAGGGAAATGTACCCCCAAACCATAGAACAAAGGAAAAAGCCAAGGTGGGGTGACCCAGGACAACCCATCGAAGCAACAAGCAAAGAACAACACCACGAAGATAAAAAGGGACACAGGAAAGTGGTGTGAGTTCCATTAGAGCCCCACACACAACACAAGTGAGTGTCGAGAAAAGTAGTCACTAGTGGTCGAGCTGAAGGCTTCAAAATCATATGCATGTTCTGACTCAGAGTCAAAACCTGACAAGGGGAATGAAAAAGGGAAGCATATTATTGATGCAAAGCTCAGCACCAATATTTCCACCACCAAGATCCAGAAGATTGAGACTAAAGGTCCAAAGGAGGGGGAGCATCTCTTCCACTCATAAATGTGGGTGAAGGGTTTGTCGCTGTAATTCATTATCGACAACGGGACCCAAAAGAACGTCATTTCAGCATAGGTCGTGAAGTGGTTGGGCCTACTGACCACACCACACCCGCAGTTGTACACCATCAGGTGGCTTCACCAAGGACGATATCTCCGCGTCAGCCATCAATGTCGCCTTCCCTACAACATCAAGCCCTTCATGGATGAGGTATTGTGTGATGTTGTTCCTCTTGAAGTTTGTGATGTATTATTAGGCCAACCATAGTTGTGGAAGCATCATGATGTATATGAGTCGAGGCTTTGTACTGTTATTATTTATTTGGGTAATAAGTTATATAGGATACCGGAAGTAGCAATGCATACCGCCATCTCTTTGATATCTGCTAAGAAATGCAATAAGATCATCTCCCAGACTGGGAATTTTGTTTTCTTTCTAATTTTCTCTTAAACTAAGGGGAAGATCATGGTCACATCCATGGCCCCCAGGAAGGGTTCCTCCATGCAGCAAAAGTAGGTAGATAAGGTTGTGGAAGAATACAGGAACATCTTCTCCTCACCCACAGGGGTACCATTGCACTATCAGGTCAAGCATTTGATCAATCTGACTCCCAAAGTACCTTTACCGAATGGGACAATATATCGATGCTCCATTATGGAAAATGAAGAGATCAAGTAGAAAATCCAGGAGTTGCTACAAAAAAGGCACATTCGACCAAGTTCCTCGCCTTATGGGAGCCTGATTATACTTGTACAAAATAAGGATATGACCTAGAGGCTTGGCATTGATTATCAGGCACTAAACAAAATCACTGCCAGGAATAGGTATCCAATCACATGGATTGATGCCTTCTAGACTAAATCAAGGGGGCCAAGTATTTCAGCAAGATTGATTTGAAGTCTAGATATCACCAGGTTCCAATAGAGCCCATAGATGTATGGAAGGCCCCCTTCAAATCCAAGGAAGGCCTTTTTGAATGGTTGGTTATGCCCTTTGAGATGACAAATTCCCCGGCTACTTTTACGAGGCTAATGGATGACATATTGCGAGCCTTTGCTAACTCATTTGTGGTTGTTTATCTAGACTAAATCCTCATCATCAACAAGAATTGGGAAGAACACTTGCAAAACATTCGGCAGGTCCTTCAAACCCTATGGCGGCACAAACTATGTGCCAACTTAGAGAAATGAACCTTTGGCATGATCCAGGTCCAATATCTGTGTTACATCATAGATGAGTGAGGCATGCATGTGGATCCGACTAAGATCCAAGTCATTTGGGATTGGCCAACCTTGACCACTATAACAGAGCTTCGCATCTTTTTGGTCCTTGCAATTTTTTATTAGAGGTTCGTGTTGGGATTCTCCCATATCACTTGGCCTTGAATCAGATTAACAAGGACGGGGCGAAAGCAAAGTTTTCATGGTCCCAGTCCCAACAAAATTTGTTCATTGAGTTGAATCACCACCTTTGCTCTGCATCAATACTCACATTGCCATACCTACAACAATCATTTGTAAATTGAGACAAATTCCTTCGACTATGCTATTGGTGTAGTCCTCACCCAACATGGGCATCCTGTGGCCTATCATAGTGAGAAAATTTCCAATACAATTCAGAAGTACCCCACCTATGATAAATAGATGTATTGAATTGTGCAGGCTTTCCGGTAATGGAAGCATTACATTCTGGGGAAGGATAAGGTCATCCACGCCGATCACTGACCTCTTCAATTTATACAGACACAAGGGAAGTTGTAGAATGATCACGAGCAGAAGTGGTCTACATATCTGCAAAAATTCCACTTAAACATTAAATACAAAAAGGGTAGCACCAATCATGTTGCAGACTACCTTAGTTGCAACATTGACTACTGTTCTCAACTCTTATAGCCACAAGACCTCTGGATGGCTGAAACTATACAAAAATGATCTAGAGTTCACCTCCACATACCAGATGCTAGTAGATGGTAAACAAGTTCTTGATTTCCACCTCTAGGATGCATTATTATACAACCTAGGCCACCTTTGTGTTCCTTCAAGTGAGCGTGCCAAGATGATTTGGGAGGTGCATTACAGTCAGGTCACATGACACTTTGGTGTGGAGAAAATTGTGGTCATAGTACAAAATTACTTTTATTGTCCAAAACTAGGACAAGATGTTGGGAAATATATCATATCCTACACTGCCTGTGTCATCGCCAAGCCAACCATCAAGAAGCAAGGCTTTTACACTCCTCTACCTACTCCCAGCCAGCCATGGGAATTCATCTCAATGGATTATATGTTTGGCCTCCCTTCTACTAAGCATGGTAATGACTGTGTATTTGTGGTCATGGATAGATTTTCTAAGATGGCTATATTTGCGACCTACAAGAAGAGTATCACAGCAGAGGACACTATCAAACTCTTCTTTGAATGAGTGGGTACATTTTGGGATCTCGCAAACCATTATATCAGATCGGGATAGTAGGTTCCTAGGCACATTCTGGTCAAGCCTCTGGACACTATTGGACACCAAGCTCACCAAGTCGACTGCATTCCATTCCCAAACCGATGGCCAAACATAGGTCGTCAATAGGATGATAGTGCACATACTCTGCATGTACAAATCCAAGCATCCACGAACCTAGGATGAGATCCTTCCTTATGTGCAACACAGTTATAAAAAATCTCTCCATTTCTCGATTAGTCGATGTCGCTTTCAAGTGAGTCTAGGATTTCAACCATTGTACTGATTGATGTTTCCAAGCCTCATGCGACTACACAGACAAAATCCACACATGTACTGTCTAAGGTTGATAAAGCAACCAAATTTATTGAACGCATCTAGCACATCCACCACCAGGTTCATGACATCTTAGAGAAGTCCAATGCTAAGTACAAGCAAAAACATGACCAACATTGGGTGCCACACAAATTTTAGGTGGGTGACAAAGTTTGGTTGTGTTTGCATAAATAATGTGTTGCCAGAGCCCATTGGAAGCCCATACCACTCTGATATGGGCCTTACACAATTACCAAGGTTGTGGGAGGCAATGCTTTTGAGCTCATCATTCCCCCATTCCTTGGCCTGCACCAAGTGTTCAATGTATAACACCTTCGACGATATTGTCCACCATTACTGGACACATCAGACATTGTAGAACAACTCACACCAACAGAGTTAAACCCATACTACATGGAATAGGCCACAACTGATCGGATCATGGACACACAGATCAAGAACACTCACCAGCAAAATACCCAACTATATTAGGTTTTCAAAGCTGGCCAAATCCTGCACCAAGGCAAGTAGCTCACCAGGGACCAAATCCAGTAGAAGTTTTCCCATCTCATGGAAACCAAGTCGACTGCATTCAAGTTACGAGTAACTAGTTACCATCTCATGCGTACCATTGCTTCATAAGGGGGGAGGACAGATGTAGGTGGATATTGGTGGTCACCCGCCTTTTCCACTTGGATCTTGACCATTGTTTCTTTCAGTTTTTTAGTTTCCTTAATTGTAGCACAATTTACTATTTTTGGTAGTTTTCTAGGTCCTGAACTTACAATGTCGTTTTGAGGCCCTAAACAACGATTTTTTGGAAAATGGGCAAACATGAGAGAACGATTCATGTTTGTAGTCAAAATTTATTTTGCTAGGATAGATCTTTCTAGCGAGGTATCGTGTGCATCAAACAGAGATCGTATGCCAAAGTTACGACCCTAGGAAGTTGATGAACCAATTGACCCTAATGGGACCCATTGTTTTGGTGCTTCATCTCCTAGGGTTATGTTTTTGGATGCTTAGAGTTTTCCATTATTTCTCAATAATAAATAGACTTTCGAGCCTCACTGTAACACAGTTCAGAGGCATATAGACTCCACATCTATTCTCAGAGATGAGGTACCATCCCCCGAGCTATTTTATTTCCATTTTATATGTAAGCATATTCCAGTTCTTTGATATTAGTGAAATGAAGTTTTATTTATGTTGCATATATGTGTTTATGTTAATACCTGTATTCAGTTGTGTTCCTACATAAGTTTGGATCAGTGGTATCAAAGCGGTCTACTCTTTCTCTGTTTTTCTTTGCATATCCCTAACGAGGTCAGGGTATAAGGAGTTAGGGCTCAAATTGGTTGAACCTTTACAAGACTAGCCTCACAAACCCCGATGACCTCCCATGGCAGAAGAAAAGAAAGACGAGGGAGCAGGAGATCCCTTCAAAATATTTCTCGAAGAATCCCTCAAGCAACAGAGAAACGCAGTGATGAACAATTTTTCCCAGATCTTTCAGTAGATGCCCATAGGTGACGCATCTTCATCCGACAACCACTTTGGAGGCACCACTCCCTTCAAGGTACAATTCAATTTTGATATTCCCTTATTTGAAGGCCAGATAGATGCAAACGTCATAGATAGATGGTTAAATCTATTGGAAGGGTATTTTTCGGTTCATGATTTTTCCAATAGGAAAAATATTACTTTTTTCACTCCTCAAATCCATCCCCCACATCAAGGACTAGTGGGAAACCTACTTTGAGCATAAGGACGAGAGGGCACCCTCATTGTTTTCAACCGCACACACTTGGAACTCAATCCAAGATGCCATCAAGGAGCAGTATTACCCTATCGGGAGCTATGAATATAAGTACATAAAGTGGACCACACTACGGTAAGGAAGGGACTAATACATTCCAGAGTTCACAAATGTTTTTCATACCCTTTGACGAAGTTAGGTATCAAGGATTCCGAGCAGCATTTGGTACTCAAGTACCACATTTTTCTTCACAAATACATCCAAGACGAGATGGAGTTCCTAGACATCTCCTCTCTTGGCGTTGCCTACCGATACGCTGTAAAGATCAAGAAAAATTTTAAACAAAAGAAGCAAGACTTTGGATCTGTGAATCTGAAGAAAGGGAAAGGTTCCCCCAAACCACACAACAAAGGACAAAGCCAAGGCGGGGTGACCTAGGATAAACCATCGAAGCCGCAAGCAAAGAACAACACCATGAAGACAAAAAAGGACATAGGAAAGTGGTTTGAATTCCATAAGAGCACCACTCACAACACAAGTGAGTGTCTAGCCAAGTAGTCACTAGTGGCTGAGCTGAAGGCGTCATAATCATATGCATGTTCTGACTATGAATTAGAACATGACATGGGGAATAACAAATGGAATTAGATTATTGATGCAGATCCCAACGCCACTGTTGCCACCACCAAGATCTAGAAGATTGAGCCCGAAGATCTAGAGGAGGGGGAGCGTCTCTTCCACTCACAGATGTGGGTGAAGGGTTTGCTGCTGCAATTCATTATCAACAATGGGAGCCAAAAGAACCTCATTTAAGCAGAGGTCATGAAGCAGTTGGGCCTATTGACCATACCACACTCACAACCATACACGATTGGGTGGCTTCACCAAGGAAGAGATCTCTGCGTTATTCAGTAGTGTCACCTTACCTATAGCATCAAGCCCTTCACAGATGAGGTATTGTGTGATGTTTCTCCTCTTGAAGTTTGTGATGTATTATTAGGCCAACCATACTTGTGGAATCGTCATGTTGTACATGAGTCAAGGCCTCGACTGTTATTATTTATTTGGGTAATAAGTTATACATGACACCGGAGGTAGCCCCTCCTATCCCCATATCTTTGATATCTGCTAAGTAATTCAGTGAAATCATCTCCTAGATTGGGAAATTTCTTTTATTTCTAATTTTCTCTCAAAGTAAGGGGAAGATCGTGGCCACATCCATGGCCCCTAGGAAGGGTTCCTCCATGCAATAGAAGAGAGTGGATAAGGTCATGGAAGAATATAGGAAGATCTTCTCCTCACCCACAAGGGCACTGTCATGTCAAGCATTTGATCAATATGACTCACGGAGCACCTCTATGCAACTGGTCGATATATTGCCGCTCCATTATGGAAAATGAAGAGATCAAGTAGAAGATCTAGGAGTTGCTACAAAAATGGCAGATCCGACCAAGTTCCTTCCCTTGTGGGAGCTTGATTGTACTTGAATAGAAGAAGGATGGGACTTGGAGGCTCTGCATTGATTATCGAGCACTAAACAAAATCATTGTCAAGAACAGGTATCCAATCCCATGGATTAATGGCCTTTTGGACCAACTCAAGGGGCCCACGTATTTATGCAATATCGATTTGAAGTCTAGTTATCACCAAGTTCCAATAGAGCCCAAAGATGTGTGGAAGGCTGCCTTCTAATCCAAGGAAGTCGTTTTTGAATGGTTGGCTATCCCCTTAGGATTGACAAATTCCCCTGCTACTTTTATGAGGCTAATGGATAACATCTTGCGACCCTTCACCAACTCATTCATGGTTGTTTATCTGGACGACATCCTCATCTTCAGCAAGAATTAGGAAGAACACTTGCAACACATTCGATAAGTCCTTAAAACCTTGTGGCAACACAAGTCGTTTTCCAACTTGGAGAAATGCACCTTTGGCATGAGCTAGGTCCAATATCTGGGTTACATCATAGATGAGTGAGGTGTGCATGTGGATCCAACTAAGATCCAAGTCATTTGGGATTGGCCAACCCCGACCACTCTAACAAAGCTTCCTAGATTTTTGGGCCTTACAAGGTTCGTGTTGGGATTCTCCCATATCACTTTTCTTTGAGTAAGGTTACCAAGGGTGGAGTGAAAGAAAAGTTTTCATGGTCCTAGTCCCAACAAAAGTTGCTCATTGAGTTGAAGCATCGCCTCTGATCTGCACTGGTACTCACATTACTAGACCTTCAATAGCCATTTGAAATTGAGATAGATGCCTATGACTATGCTATTGGTGCAGTTCTCACCCAACACAAGCATTTAGTGGCCTATCATAGTGAGACACTTTCTGATACAATTCGAAAGTACCCCACCTATAATAACTAAATGTATTCCATCATTGAGTCTTGCCGACAATGCAAGCATTACATTCTGGGGAAGGAGACGGTCATCCACACCAATCACCAACCTCTTCAATTTATACAGACACAAGGGTAGTTGCAGAACAATTTCCATTAGAAGTGGTCTACATATCTACAACAATTCCACTTGAAAGTTAAATACAAAAAGGGAAACACCAATCATGTTGCAGACTGCCTTAGTCGGCCTCCAGTTGCAGCATTGACTACTTTTCTCAACTCTTGTGGCCACGAGACCTCTAGATGGCTACAACTATACAAAAATGATCAATAGTTCACCTCCACATACCATGTGCTAGTATATGGCAAGAAAATTCCCAATTTCCACCTCCAAGACACATTATTATGTTACCTAGGCCACATTTGTATTCCTTCAACTGAGCATGCCAAGCTAATTTGGGAGGCACACTACATTTGGGTCACAGGACACTTTGGTGTGGAGAAAATTGTGGTCAACCTGAAAAGTACTTTTATTATCCAAAACTACAACAGGATGTTGGGAAATATATCAAATCATGCACTTCCTGCACCATTGCCAAGCCAACCATCAAGAAGCAAGGCTTGTACACTCTACCTACTCCTAGTCAGCCTTGAGAATCCATCTCCATGGACTATATGTCTAGCATCCCTTCTACAAAGCATGGTAACTATTGTGTATTTGTGGTCATGGACAAATTTTCTACGATGTCTATATTCGCGACCTGCAAGAAGATTATCACAATAGAGGACAATGCCAAACTCTTCTTTGAAAAAGTGTGGGTACATTTTGGGATCCCGCAAACCATTATATCATATCAGGATAGCAGGTTCCTAAGCACATTCTGGTCAAGCCCCTGAACACTATTGGACACCAAGCTCACCAAGTCGACTACATTCCATTCCCAGACCGATGGCCAGACAGAGGTCATCAACATGATGCTAGGGCACATATTCTTCATGTACAACTCCATGCATCCATGAACTTGGGATGAGATCCTTCCCTATGTGCAATACAATTATAACAGAGCTCTCCATAGCTCGACTGATCGCAATCCCTTTCAAGTGGGTATAGGATTGTTAGGTCCCTGTAATACTAGTGATTCTCCCATTGCTATTGCCATTGTAGCCCTTATTATTATTATTGTTGCCCTATTGTCCCCATATTGTTATTATTGTGCCCCATAGAAACCCACTATTGTTATTGTTGTGCCCTTATGTTATTACTGTTATGTCGGTTTTGATTATATTTTGACCCCTTAGACTCCTATATATAGAAAGGAGGTTTATTCATTTGTATCATCCAAGAATTGTTCATTTGTGTAATGTAAAGGAGGTTACCCCCTCAAAGAGGTTGATTTTGAAGGCGTTCATCTATCTTTTCTTCTATTTTGTGAATTGGTTGCATAACATTTGGTATCAGAGCTTTGGATTCTAGGGGTTCAATGTCCAAACAAGTCCTCGTGGAATTTTCGCTATAACTTTTTTTCTTTGATGTTTAAGAAGCTAAAACAAAACCCCATTTGATCCAAAATCACTTTGAACCTCAAGTCTGAATTTCATATCTTTTCTCGGTATATGTTTAGAGATATGATCCAAGGAAGTTAGGGTTTTTGCAGGATCTCGAATTATATCTCAAACAGGTGACCTGGGGAAATCATCATAACTTTTGTTCTGAGCATCATATTGAAATTTCATAAGAAGTTTCAGAAAGAGGACGGCCTGTTGTTTTCTGTATATTAGTTTCAGGTACTAAGGTCAAAAAATTGACACGTGGCACTTCATACCATTTCGCTCTACTGAAACAGTCTATAATCAGGTCACCATGGGAGACTTGGCATAACTCTTCCTTGGAGAATCCAATCTTGCTTAGACTTGCAGGTTAGAAAGAGGACTTAGAGTGCTACCATAGGATACAATTTCAGATCCTGGAGATCTAAAATTATAGAGATACAACAGATTCAATGTCGAGCTCTTACAAAGTGGAAAAAGGTGTGTAGTTTTTTTTTTAAATATTGCATAAGATTGGTTTGGAAAATTAGTTTGAAGGAATTCAAAGGGCATAGTGAATCATTATTAGCATTAACTGATGCCCCAAAGAAAGAAAATGGAAACACCTGGTAAGTGGCCGGAAATCTCTAGTATGACTCATGAAGAAGATGAAGAAATGCAACATGATATATCAAAATTACGAGACAAAGTGTAACAAAATACACTCTCACAAAAAGTAATAGAAGCTAATATGGATGGTTTAAAGAAAGGCATGGAAGCTAAGATGAATGTTGTGGAATCTAAGATGGATGGTTTGGAAGCTAAGATGAATGACATGGAAGCTAAGATGGAAGGCAAAATGGACAATTTGAAGACATATTTGACAAAGTTGCTACAAGAAATGTTTATGAACGAAGAAAGGATAGTAAAGGAAACTCATGATGAGAACAAAATAAATGTTAATCATCATTTCATAGGCTCTAACATTGGATTGAAGACCCACCATGTTCCAAAGATCGATATGAGGAAGTTTGATGGCAAGGATCCTGTAACATGGATACTACAGATGGAGCAATTTTTCAATCTCCATAATGTGAAAAACACACAAAAGGTACATATTGAAACTTTATATTTGGAACCAAATCAATTTGTATGGTATCGATGGCTTTCCTCTCGTAAACAAATTGTCACTTGGGTAATTTTTACGGAAGACATGATAGCACATTATGAGGATACAAAAAGCAACACCTTTTTTAGTCAATTGATAAATCTCAAACAAAAGGGTTCAATGATGGAGCACAATGAGACTTCCAATAATTGAACATAAGGGTAAAAGATATTCCAGAGGAGCATAGGATTGATGTGTTCATAGTGACTTTAAAGGATAACATCCAACATGAGGTTCGCCTTTGGGAACCTGATTCATTGGAGGAGGCATTCAGGTTGGCAAGAAAAATGGAAAGCAAAATTATGGCAACCAGGAAGCCTACCGCTCACAACTATAAAGATGGAAGTTTTGCTGCCCCTAGTCTTCCACAACCTACAAGGTTGACACCACAAAAATTGGAAGAAAAAATAGCAAAAAGGCTTTGTTATAGTTGTGATAGCAAATACACTAAAGGTCATAAGTGTGCTGAGAAGAAACTATTCTACATAGATTGTGAAGAAGAGGAAGAAAAGGAACAAGAAACATCAAAAGAAGAGGATATACACCAGGAACAAACCCTAGAGAAAGAAGAAATGAATCCAACCATATCTTGTAATGTATTGGCTGGAATTAGCACTCCTCAAACTATCAATATAAAAGGACATATCAAGAAGAAAAAGGTAATAGTGTTGATTGATTCTGGCAGTACCCATAATTTTGTTCATTGTAAGATAGCCAAGGAATTGAATTGCTTCCTATATCCAGCACCAGAGTGTCAAGTGATGGTTGCAAGTGGAGGAACCATAAATTTCTCCGGAAAGTGCCATAATATCAAGCTATCCATGGGAGAATATGAATTGAATAGCCCAATGCTTTCCATTCCAATGGGTGGTGCTGATGTTGTACTAGGAGTCCAATGGCTACAATCCTTGGGTACAATAGCTTTTAATTTTCAGTAACTTTTCATGAAATTTTGTGTGGAAGGAAAAGAAGTTGAATTAAGGGGTATTACAGGGAAACTGGGCAAGATAATCAACTCTAATGGTATGACGAAGCTTCTAAAGAAGGAACAACGAGGCGTAATTACACAATTATGTTCGCTAGAGGTTCCACACTGAAATCATCTATTTCTCCAGATCTCCAAAAAGTCTTGGAAAATCATTCCAAGGTATTTGAGACTCCCAAATTCCTCCCACCTATTCGTGATCATGATCATGCTATTAATTTGTTTCCAGGAAGTGTTCCTCCAAACATCAGGCCTTACAAATATCCCTATGCCCAAAAGAGTGAAATTGAACGTGTGGTTGTAGAAATGCTAGAGGCTAGTATAATTCAACCTAGTCAAAGTTCTTTCTCTGCTCCAGTAGTATTGGTGCACAAGAAGGATGGATCATGGTGCATATGTACAGATTATAGGGAGCTCAACAAGCTCACTATTAAAGGTAAATTTTCCATTCCTGTCATTGATGAATTATTGGATGAATTGCATGGATCAATTTGCTTCACCAAGTTGGATATTCATTCAGGATATCATCAAATCAGAATGAAGACTGAAGACATTCCGAAAACAACATTTAGAAATCATGAAGGTCATTATGAATTTTTGGTCATGCCTTTTGGACTTACCAATGCACCTTCTACATTTCAAGGTTTGATGAATTCCATTTCAAACCCTTCCTTAGAAAATTTGTGTTAGTATTTTTTGATGATATACTATTCTACAACAAGTCTTGGAAGGATCATGTTCAACATGTTGACAGGGTGCTCAAACTATTGGAGGAGAAACAATTATATGCAAAAAGCTCCAAATATTTTTTTGGAGTATAAGAGGTGGAATATCTGGGTCATATTGTATCTCATGAAAGTGTTAAGGTAGACCCTAGAAAAATTAAAGCCATTAAGGAATGGAAAATCCCCACATCCATAAAGCATCTACGAGGATTTCTTGGGTTGATAGGGTATTATTACTAGTTTGTTAAGAATTATGGGAGAATAGCAGCACCTCTAACAACATTATTGAAGAAAGATGCATTTTCATGGACTTCAGAAGCAAGAAGGCCTTCGAACATCTTAAAGAGGCAATGTGCCAAGCTCCGGTCTTAGCTACACCGGACTTCACAAAAACCTTTATTGTGGAATGTGATGCTTCAGGAAATGGAATTGGTGTTTTTTTAATGCAAGAAGAAAGACCCATTGCTTTCGAAAGTTGTCCAATCAAAGGAAACTATTTACACAAAGCTATTTATGAGTAGGACGTTGTCAATACTACATGCACCTAATAAATGGTGACCCTACCTAATGGGAAGACACTTCAAGGTAAAAACGGATCATGATAGTTTAAATACTTTTTAGAAGAAAGATTATCCTCTGAAGAGCAGCAAAAATGGGTCACAAAGATGTTGGGTTATGACTTTGAAATCATCTACAAAAAAGGGAAGCAAAATGTTGTGGTAGATGCACTCTCAAGAAAGGATTGATTTGCGCCATTTCTATTATCCAACCAGATTTGGTAAACGAAGCAAGGGATGAATGGAAGAATGATGAAGAAGTGTGGGCACTCATTCAAAAGTTGAAAAAAGATCCCAGTACATCTGATACATTTAGCTGGAAAAGTGATTCGTTATGGTACAAATATTGCTTATACCTATGTAAGAATTCCCAACTCAAACAAAATATTCTTATGGAATTGCACACTTCTCCCTTAGGAGGGCACTCAGGATTTTTAAAAACTTACCACATGGTTAAGAAGGATTTTTTTTGGGATGGCCTTAAATTGGATATTCAAAAGTTTGTGGCAGAATGTTTGGTTTTCCTAAAAATAAAATTGAAACAATTAAGACCCCAGGTCTATTACAACCTTTATCCATTCCAAGCCAACATTGGGAGGAGGTTTTAATGGATTTTATCACATTTTTACCCAAGTCCGAAGGAAAGAGTGTCATCATGGTGGTAGTTGACAAACTTACAAAGTATGCACACTTTTGTGCATTATCACATCCATTTAAAGCCAGTACAGTTTCTACTGCATTTACGGAAACAATTCAAAAGCTACATGGAAACCCAAAGATTATTGTAAGCGATAGAGACCCCATTTTCATTGGAAATTTTTGGACAGAATTATTTTCTTGTCTTGGTACTCAGTTAGCTCATAGCTCATCTTATCATCCTCAATCTGATGGGAAAACTGAGATAGTAAACAAATGTTTGGAAGGATATATTCATTGCTTTGTATCTGATAAATAGACACAATGGGTCAAATGGTAGCCTCTGGATGAATGGTGGTATAACACTTCCTTCCATAATGCAGCAAAAATGACCCCATTTATGGCACTTTATGGATATCATCCACCATCCATCACATCATATTTAAGAGAAAATTCTAAGGTTCAAGTAGTGGAAGATCACATCGAGCATCAACAACAAGTTCTCCAACTCTTAAAGGATAACCTCACGTTGGCGCAGAATAGAATGAAACAACAGGCATATCAACATCACAACGAAATAAGTTTTGACGTAGGTGACTGGGTATTCCTACGGCTACAACCATATAAACAGGTGTCCCTCAAGCGATCTAAGAAGGATAATAAATTATCACCAAAGTATTATGGTCCATACAAGGTGTTGCAAAAGATTGGTACTATGGCATACAAATTGGAGCTTCCTGCAACTTCCCGAGTGCACCCAATTTTCCATGTTTCATGTTTAAAGAAGGTTATAGGTGACAAGCTCCTAGTTCAAACAATATTTCCAAGTATCTCATCAAGTGGAAGAACTTACCCGCTGAAGATTCCACATGTGAGGATGAGAATTTTATACAAAAGCATCTAGAACTACTCAAGCATTGAGGACAACACTTTTCTGAAGGAGAGGGGCATGTTAGGTCCTTGTAATACTTGTGATTCCCCCCTTTTCTATTGTCATTGTAGCCCTTATTTTTATTATTGTTCCCCTATTTTCCCCATATTATTATTAGTGTGCCCCATAGAAACCCACTATTGTTATTGTTGTGACCTTATGTTATTACTGTTATGTCAACTTTGATTATATTGTGACCCCTTAGACTCCTATATATAGAAATGAGGTTTAGTCATTTGTATCATCCAAGAATTGTTCATTTTTGTAATGTAAAGGAGGTTGCCCCCTCGAAGAGGCTGATTTTGAAGGCGTTCATCTATCTTTTCTTCTATTTTGTGAGTTGGTTGCATAAAAGGATTTCAACCATTGTGACCAATTGATGTTGCCATGCCTCATGTGACTACATAGATAGAATGCACACATGTATTGTCTGAGGCTGATAAAGCAACCAAATTTATTGAATGCGTACAGCACATGTGCCAGTAGGTTCACAAAATCTTAGAGAAATCCAATGCCAAGTACAAGCAATGACATGATCAACATCAGTTGCGACACAAGTTTCAGGTGGTCAACAAAGTTTGGTTGCATTTTTAGAAAGAATTCCTTACCAGAGCCCATTAGAAGCTCAGACCACTTTGATATGGGCTTGTTGTAGCAGCTACAACCACCCTCCAAAATCTTTCCTTAGCCTGTTTTGGAGCCTCCCTACCAACCTTACACGGCACTTTGTCTTGCTTCATCAAGTACTCAAGCTTCATGTGTTTTCCTCGCACAAAGGCAACCTGTCGATCACAGTTGATCCATTCCCCTCATAGGCTGCTCAAGCAGACCTAGTCCAGCTGTAGGTTGAGCAGCTTCCCCTTGAAAATTTCACATTTCTGGAGGGAAACCAGCCTTCCCTCCAGGAATTGCGCAATCCCCTTTGACAACCTGCTGAGCTCTAGGATTGCGCAATCCTGCCAGCCAACCCTCCCAACAGGATTTGTGCAAATTTTCCTAGCAGCAGGATGTTTAGCCCAGGATTTGTGCAAATCTGGGCAACAATCAGCTGCTTTGCCTAGAAATTGCACAAATCTCCCGGGCAGCCAGCTAGAAATGCACATTTTTCTCCAATAGTCGAGCAGTCTCTTGCATGTGCAACTGAGTTGACCGGTTCCCTCCGGGACTAAGCAAAACAGACTTGCATGCATGGGTTGCTTCTCCCAAGGCAGCATGCAAAGGCATCCCTTGTTTCAGGGATCTATGTTTAGCAGTTGGAGGTTGCATGCAAGGAGAAATTCCGAAACCTCTCACTAAGTGTCGTTTCCCCTAGATTCGTGGCATGCGCATCACGACCTTGATGTTATCAAAAATCATCAACTGAACACTGCAGAGCTCATTCCTCGCATCAACCTTGCAATTCTGACATCCCACGTCACATCTAGGAGCAGCTGGTACATTCAGCTCAGTTGTTTTGGGGTAAGCCCGCTTCCCATGCCTTGTGCTGCATTTTTGTCACTTTTTGTGTTTTTGTTTGTAGGAGTATTGTTTGCTTGATTTCTTTGAACGCTTGCTGTCTTTTACATATATACTAGCTTGTCCTAGATTTCTTTCAGTTTTCGTTGCTATCTCACTATTGTCGCATGCATGAAATTGTTTTGCGCGGACGTTCGCCTAACCGACGAACTGCCTCACCCACATGCATGTTGATCTATTTGCTGAATCTTTCATTCATGTTTTTCATGCATTGTCAATCAATTCTTATATCACTTAGTGTCGCCATGCATTCACTGACTCACTTTCTTTCAGTCACCCATCGGTAAGTCGGGCCAACCTTGGCCCGGGCTCTGCCTTCACCAAAGCTGCATTACGCAATATGGGAAAGGAAAGATTACCTTCCTCTCTAGATTTGCACATTCCTACTCGACACTGGCCTCCAGGAACGTTTTGCACATTTCTCGAGGAAAGTCGCTGCTTGGCCCAAGAAATTTCATATTTGTCCCTAGGCTAGCAGTCCTTCCCAGCTGGAATTTCACATTACACAATCCCAGTAGTCAGCAGCTAGACTAGACTGTGCATTGCGTAGTTCCAACAGTCAGCTAGTCTCCCACCAACCCAGACTATGCCTTGAGCAGTCTTCGCAGTCGGTCTCCCAACCTCCCGGCTAAAATTGCACAACCTTCATGATCATTTACCCAGGTATGTTGCAAGTCAGTTCTCATGTTCATTTTTGTTTTCAACTGATATATTGCTTGCTAAGAGTGTTTCCATGTCTCTAGGTATCGCAGGTCTTCATCTACCTCTCAGAAGTACAGGTACAATGGTTTCTAGGAGAGTAGAGACGAGGACACCGTTCAGAACACACTTGGGGATGCAGTCGATCAAGTGTCTATGAGCTTGCCTACTCACGAAGACATCAAGTTGTTCATAGACAAGGACATCAAGCAGCAGTATCATGGCGAGCAACATAATGAACAACAACTGAAGACAACATACCAAATGCAACGAATGCAAGAGGAGGGTTGTTGACAACACGAAGGCAGAACAAAGTTTCAAGCTCAAGTAGGTCCATTGATGATGAAAGCAACTTTTGAGACTCCAACTATGGAGTGACAGCTCGACATGAAGATCGCGCGAAGGCAGAATATGTAGCAAAGAAGGAGTTGCATGTGCTGAAGTAGCAACTCAGGAAGAACATGAAGTTGCGCAGACAGATGAATGAGTTGCAACAGGATCAGGAATAACAGTGGGCACAACGTGCGCTCATGGATGAAATTGCGCTTGGACAAGTTAAAGATCCATCCCGACAGCTAACACGGAGCATACATGGTAAGCAGTGTGGTTGATCGCATGCAAGGGATTCAACAGCATGCATGTCATTATGCACATGCATGCGATCCAACCCATTCAACACACTCACCAAGGTGAAGATAAGAAGCAATTCCAACTGGAGACCAACGGGTACTTTGACAAGTTAATGCACATGACCAACACTACACACTTTAAGATCAGCACAGACACTATGCATCAGTGCGCTGTCAGTTTAGTCGCACCCAAGGAGACCATGCACATGTTAGCAGATGAGTTGGTTGAAAGGGTTGAACCAATGCACTAGTTGTAATGAAAGCAAGAGTTCGCTTCAACAAGATGTCACCATGAGGTGCATGCACATCATCACGGACGACCAAGCTTGGCATCATCTCACCAGCTTCACCATCACAACCATGTCAAAGAGTTGGTCTCACCACAGTGGACTGAGTGTCAGTGATGTCTTGCAAGGCTTTCTCAAGCCATGTTGTCTCACATAAGTACATGTGCATTGTAATGTTGAGTCATGTCAAGTGTAAGTCAAGTGTCAACAGTTGGATGTAACAAGTCATAGAGTAGATGAAGAGTCATGAGGGTAGTTGAACTATCACAAAGGGGAATGTCAAGGGTCACCCCACCCTTTGCTATAAATAGTCCCTCATAACTCATTGTATGGGTTTTCTGTCAAACAAGCTTCTAATAAGACTATCTTGGATAAAGCTTGGACAGTATTGTAATGCGCCTTGGCTTCTTCACTGCACGGAGCTAGTTCATCTCTTTGGAGGAGCAGGTGGATGTGGCTGTAACGTTCCACTGTTGGGGCTAGCAGGTTTACATTATGTATTGTATTATTGTGACTTACACTTCTTTAGATAATAAGAACCAACACATTTTCATCATATGTTGTTATTGTAGTTGGACTGCTCCAGTTGCCTTAATGATATATGTTGTTTAACTTACGTACTTGTGTATGAACTGATTTGTATGAAATTATATGAATATTTTTGTTAATGTGTTGCATATGTTGTTAATGTTGTCACCGTCTGTGTTGACCACTCCGTCAGACATCAGATAGACCTTTCACATGAACTTTGTTGTAACAACCGTCATACTCATCTCGGACTGATCTGTGAGTGTTGTTTGTGTTATCTTATATTGTATGATGTGACTGTCACATCCGAGTGGACTACTCTGCTGGAACCTTTGAATGTCCTTTTGTGTTGTGTGTTCCTAGCCGAGTTGGGACTGATCCCTTTCAACCTCGAACTCACCTTCACCTTCTTCTCCCTTCGAAGTGTTAGAACCTCTCATACACCTTCCTTAGACTCACTGCATCAGTCACACCATTGCTACTGACAAAGTTATCTTACTTTCCTCTGTGCGACATCGTGGTCAAGGCATTACTTACGACCCACTTCTGGGACTCCTACACCAAACAACCTAAGATCTAATTGGGACTTCTTATAGGGGAGATCCCCTTGACATGCTGGCAGATCCAGCACTGTCAACATTTCTAGCGCTAGAAGGAAGGCCTGAATGATAAGCTATGTCCTCTCATCCAATTTTGAACCTTTGCATATCTTTCATAGAGGCTTGCACTCTTCTTCCCCTGAGGTGTTTTTCGAATCGTGAAGATGTCTCCATATCGGGGAAGATTTTTGATCTCTTGTCCACTCATAGGTATGATGGTGAAGGCGAAGTGGCCTGGCCTGAGCACTTATATAACTTTCTTTTCATGATTTATGAGGAATATGAGTTTTCTGACGAACAAGCCAGTTTGTTGCTTGCATACACAATTCGTGGATCTCCATTTCGTTGGGTGCTCATCCTACTGGCTAACACCGTGCACTCATTTGAGCACTTCTGCGATCTCATTGAAGATACATTCTATCATTTTGATCTATACTATCTTGACCAAAAACTGTTACAAGAACGGAGGGCTCCACATGAATCCGTTATTGATTTTTGGCAATGCTTCCATGACCTGCAGTTTCAAGCTCTGAAGAGCCAGATGAAATTTTCTTATCTTTGGGACCGGTTTGAGTATTGCCTTAAGAAATCTACCCATCCCAAGAGGAAGCTTGATATCAAGCCTCGCTCAACATTCTTCATTGATGGAACTATGCTATCTCATGTGGGAGTGGGCACTGTCTCAACTGACTGTCTGCCTCCCTCTCATTCAACAGCTCCACTACTGCCCAGTGATATTGAGGATCATGCTCACACACCTGTTCATCCTTCACACTCTCCCAACATCACTCCACTCGATTTTCACGCAGATTTGGTTGTGAGTCCTTCGAGTTCTCATATGCATTATTTTCTTTGACCTCCATCTTTGAACTCAGGTGTTTCTATTGGGTCCCTATAATACTAGTGATTACCCCATTACTATTGTAGTTGTATCCCTTATTAATATTGTTGTGCCCCTATTGTTCCCATATTGTTATTACTGTGCCCCATAGAATCCCTCTATTGTCATTTTTGTGGCTTTATATTATTATTGTTAGGTCGGTTGGGTTATATTGTGACTCCTTAGACTCCTATATATAGAAAGGAGGTTTTGTCATTTTAATCATCCAAGAATTTCTCATTTATGTAATGAAAATGAGGTTTCCCCCTCGAAGAGGCTGAATTCTAAGGCGTGGATCTCTCTTTTCTATCTTTTTGTGAACTGGTTTCATAACATTTGGTATCAGAGCTTTGGATTCTAGGGTTTTGCTGCTCCAAACAGGTCATCATGGCGTTTTCGCTATAACTTTTTTTTTGCGACATTTCAGAAGCTAAAAAAAAACCCATTTGAGAAGAAATCGCGCTAAATCTCATGTCCGAATTTCAGATCTTTTCGCACTATATTTGCAGAGATATGATCTGAGGAAGTTGGTCTTTTTGCAGACTCCTGAATTACATTCCAAACAGGTGACTTGGGGAAAATTGTCATAACTTTCTCTCTGAGCATTGGATTGAAATTTATTAAGAAGTTACAGAAATAGGACGGACTGTAGTTTCTTGCATATCTTTTTCAGATCCAAAGGTCGAAACAGTGACTCATGGCACATCGTACAAGTTCGCTCTACTGAACTAGTCTATAATCAGGTCATCTTGGGAGATTGTGCATAACTCTTCCTTGGAGAATCCAACTTGGATCAGACTGGTGGCATTGGAAAGAGGACGTAGAGGGCTACTACAGGTCGCAATTTCAGAATTGGATGATCCGAAATTGCAGAGATACATCAGATTCAATATTAAGCTTCTACAAAGTGAAAAAAGGTGTGTAGTTTCTTTTAAATTTTTGCATAAGCTTGGTTTGAAAAATTAGTTTGAATCGGTAATTTGTGCCCCAAGGAAAGAAAATACAAACACCTAGTAAGCAACCTGAAAGCTCTAGCATGACTTATGAAGAAGAGGAAGAAATGCAACATGATATATCAAAATTACGAGACCAAGTGCAACAAGTGTCACTTGCACAAAAAGCAATAGAATCTAAGATGGATGGTTTAAGGAAAGATCTAGAAGCTAAGATGGATGGTTTAAAGAAGGGTGTAGAAGCTAAGATGGATTGTTTAAAGAAAGGCATAGAAGCTAAGATGGATGGCATGGAAGCTAAGATGAATGGCATGGACGCTAAAATTGATGGCATGGATGATAAGATAGAAGAATTGAAGATAAATATGAATAAGTTGCTACAAGAAATGGTCACTAATGGTGAAAGGGTAGTAAAGGAAACTCATGATGAGAACAAAAGAAATTTAATCATGATTCCATAGACTCTAATGTTGGATCGAAGACCCACCATATTCCAAAAATCGATATGAGGAAGTTTGATGGCAAGGATCCCGCAACATGGATATTACAGATGGAGCAATTTTTCGATCTCAATAATGTGCAAAACACACAAAAGGTACGTATTGCAACTTTATATTTGGAACCAAATCAATTTGTATGGTATCAATGGCTTTGCTCTCGTAAACAAATTATCACTTGGGCAATTTTTACGGAAGAATTGACAGCACATTATGAGGATACAAAAAGCAACACTTTTTTTAGCCAATTGATAAGTCTCAAACAAAAGGGTTCAATAATGGAGCACATTGAGGAGTTCCAAAAATTGAACATAAGGGTAAAAAATATTCCAGAGGAGCATAGGATTGATGTGTTCATAGGGACTTTAAAGGATAATATCCAACATGATGTTCACCTTTGGGAACCTGATTCATTAGAGAAGGCATTCAGGTTAGCAAGAAAAATGGAAAGCAAAATTATGGCAACCAGGAAGCATACCACTCACAACTATAAAGATGGAAGTGTTGTTGCCCCTAGTCTTCCACAACCTATAAGGTTGACACCACAACAATTGGAAGAAAAAAGAGCAAAAGGGCTTTGTTACAGTTGTGATAGCAAATACACTAAAGGTCATAAGTGTGCTGAGAAGAAATTATTCTACATAGATTGTGAAGAGGAAGAAGAAAAGGAGCAAGAAAGGTCAAAAGAAGAGGATATACTCCAGGAACAAAGCCTAGATAAAGAAGAAATGAATCCGACCATATCTTGTAATGCATTGGTAGGAATTACCACTCCTCAAACCATCAAGATAGAAGGACAAATCAAGAAGAAAAAGGTAATAGTGTTGATTGATTCAGGAAGTACCCACAATTTTATTCATTGTAAGGTAGCAAAAGAATTGAATTGCTTCTTATATCCAGCACCAGAGTGTCAAGTGATGGTTGCAAATGGAGGAACAATAAATTTCTTTGGAAAGTGCCATAATATCAAGCTATCCATGGGAGAATATGTATTGACTAGCCCAATGCTTTCCATTCCAATGGGAGGTGTTGATGTTGTACTAGGAGTCCAATGGCTACAATCCTTGGGTACAATAGCTTTTAATTTTCAAGAACTTTTCATGAAATTTTCTGTGGAAGGAAAGGAAGTTGAATTAAGGGGTATTGCAGGGAAACCGGGAAAGATAATCAGCTCTAATGGTATGACAAAGCTTCTAAAAAAGGAACAAAGAGGTGTAATTGCACAATTATGTTCGCTAGATGTTTCCACATTGGAATCATCTATTTCTCCAGATCTCCAAAAAGTCTTGGACAATCATTCCAAGGTATTTGAGACTCCCAAAGGTCTCCCACCTATTCGTGATCATGATCATGCTATTCATCTGATTCCAGGAAGTGTTCCTCCAAACATCAGGCCGTACAGATATCCCTATGCCCAAAAGAGTGAAATTGAACGTATGGTTGCAGAAATGCTAGAGGCTGGTATAATTCAACCGAGTCAAAGTTCTTTCTCTGCTCCAGTAGTATTGGTGCACAAGAAGGATGGATCATGGCGCATGTGTCCTGGATTATAGGGAGCTCAACAAGCTCACTATTAAAGATAAGTTTCCCATTCTGTCATTGATGAATTACTGGATGAATTGCATGGATCAATTTACTTCACAAGTTGGATCTTCGTTCAGGATATCATCAAATCAGAATGAAGATTGAAGACATTCCGAAAACAGCATTTAGAACTCATGAGGGTCATTATGAATTTTTGGTCATGCCTTTTGGCCTTACCAATGCACCTTCAACATTTCAAGGTTTGATGAATTCCATTTTCAAACCATTCCTTAGAAAATTTGTGTTAGTATTTTTTGATGATATACTAATCTACAGCAAGTCTTGGAAGGATCATGTTGAACATGTTGACAGGGTGCTACAACTATTGGAGGAGAAACAATTATATGCAAAAAGATCCAAATGTTTCTTTGGAGTACAAGAGGTGGAATATCTGGGTCATATTGTATCTCATGAAGGAGTTAAGGTAGACCCTAGCAAAATTAAAGCCATTAAGGAATGGAAAATCCCCACATCCATAAAGCATCTGCGAGGATTTCTTGGGTTGACAGGGTATTATCGCAAGTTTGTTAAGAATTATGGGAGAATAGCAGCACCTCTAACAACATTATTGAAGAAAGATGCATTTTCATGGACTCCAGAAGCAACAAAGGCCTTCGAACATCTTAAAGAGGCAATGTGCCAAGCACCGGTCTTAGCTACACCAGGCTTCACAAAAACCTTTATTGTGGAATGTGATGCTTCAGGAAATGGAATTGGTGTTGTTTTAATGCAAGATGAAAGACCCATTGCTTTTGAAAGTCGTCCAATCAAGGGAAAGTTTTTACACAAAGCTATTTATGAGAAGGAAATGTTGGCAATACTCCATGCACTTAAGAAATGGCGACCCTACCTAATGGGAAGACACTTCAAGGTAAAAACGGATCATGATAGCCTTAAATACTTTTTAGAACAAAGATTATCCTCTGAAGAGCAACAAAAGTGGGTCACAAAGATGTTGGGTTATGACTTTGAAATCATCTACAAAAAAGGGAAGCAAAATGTGGTGGCAGATGCACTCTCAAGAAAGGATGAGGATGTGGAAGCATTGTTGTGCACCATTTCTATTATCCAACCAGATTGGATAAACGAAGCAAGGGAGGAATGGAAGAATGACGAAGAAGTGTGGGCACTTATTCGAAAGTTACAACAAGATTCCAGTATGTCTGATACATTTAGCTGGAAAAATGATTCGTTATGGTACAAAGATCGCTTATACCTCTGTAAGAATTCCCAACTAAAACAAAAGATTCTTATGGAATTGCACACTTCTCCCTTAGGAGGGCACTCAGGATTTTTAAAAACTTACCACAGGGTTAAGAAGGAATTTTTTTGGGATGGCCTTAAATCAGATATTCAAAAGTTTGTGGCGGAATGTTTGGTTTGCCAACAAAATAAAGTTGAAACAATTAAGACACCGGGTCTATTACAACCTTTATCCATTCCAAGCCAATGTTGGGAGGAGGTTTCAATGGATTTTATCACAGGTTTACCCAAGTCTGAGGGAAAGAGTGTCATCATGGTGGTAGTTGACAGACTTACCAAGTATGCACACTTTTGTGCATTATCACATCCATTTAAAGCCAGTACAGTTTCTACTGCATTTATGGAAACAATTCAAAAGCTACATGGAAACCCAAAGATTATTGTAAGTGACAGAGATCCCATTTTCACTGGAAATTTTTGGACAAAATTATTTTCTTGTCTTGGTACTCAGTTAGCTCATAGCTCATCTTATCATCCTCAATCTGATGGGCAAACTGAGATAGTAAACAAATGTTTGGAAGGATATCTTCGTTGCTTTGTATCTGATAAACAGACACAATGGGTCAAATGGTTGCCTCTGGCTGAATGGTGGTATAACACTTCCTTCCATACAACAACAAAAATGACCCCATTTATGGCACTTTATGGATATCAACCACCATCCATCACATCATATTTAAGAGAAAATTCTAAGGTTCAAGCAGTGGAACATCACATCGAACATCAACAACAAGTCCTCCAACTCTTAAAGGATAACCTCGTGTTGGCACAGAATAGAATGAAACAACAGGCAGATCAACATCGCAATGAAAGAAGTTTTGATGTAGGTGATTGGGTATTCCTACGGCTACAACCATATAAGCAAATGTCCCTCAAGCAAGCTAAGAAGGATAATAAATTATCACCAAAGTATTATGGTCCGTACAAGGTGTTGCAAAAGATTGGTACTATGGCATACAAATTGGAGCTTCCTGCAGCTTCTCGATTGCACCCAGTTTTCCATGTTTCATGTTTAAAGAAGGTTATAGGCGACAAGCTCCTAGTTAAAACAATATTGCCAGAACTTGACGAGGAAGGAAAAATTATATTGGAACCAGAAGCAGTCACAAAAACAAGAACTCGACAGTTACGAAATTGATCAATTTTGGAGTATCTTATCAAGTGGAAGAACTTATCCACTGAAGATTCCACATGGGAGGATGAGAATTTTATACAGAAGCATCCAGAACTACTGAAGCGTTGAGGACAACACTTTTTTGAAGGAGAGGGGCATGTTGGGTCCCTATAATACTAGTGATTACCCCATTACTATGGTAGTTGTATCCCTTATTAATATTGTTGTGCCCCTATTGTGCCCATATTGTTATTACTGTGCCCCATAGAATCCCTCTATTGTTATTTTTGTGGCTTTATATTATTATTGTTAGGTCGGCTGGGTTATATTGTGACTTCTTAGACTCCTATATATAGAAAGGAGGTTTTGTCATTTGAATCATCCAAGAATTGCTCATTTATGTAATGTAAAGGAGGTTGACCCCTCGAAGAGGCTGAATTCTAAGGCATGGATCTCTCTTTTCTATCTTTTTGTGAGCTAGTTTCATAACAGTTTCTCCAGATGGTGATGTCTTGTGTTCATCCATTCTAGACTCTCCACTTGTTGTGAATGAGGAACAACCCACTGACAGAGTTGGCGTTGCAAAACCAGCATGCGTTGTGATTCATGAAGAGTATGAGTGGGAGCTTGAACATGAACACTCGACGAAGGATGACTTCCTTCTGTCCAAGTCCCCTCCAATCTTTCATAACCTCTTTGGTGAACCTGCCATCCATGATTTTGCATGTGTATCTTCATCCACGAATGCACCCATTATTGATCACTCACAGGACTCACCGGATGTTAGTCCATCATTCGACAATGGAGAGGATAAGTTACTCGTTGAAAATCCACTTGATCCTTCATCTATCTTTTCCAGAAACACAGAGGATGAGTTTGTTCGCTTTTCATCTACCCCTTTGTGTGATTCATCCAACCATGAGGATGCCAACCAACATCCTGAATTTTCTGATCTTGGTTGTCGTGATCTCTTCACCTCATCATCCGATCATGATGTTGATTCACTCATTGTTAATTTGTCTAAGCCACTAGTCTACGAAGATCCATCTATCAACGAATTCGAAACCCCATAGACCGTCGAGGCACTTCAGCCCGAGCTGATGGTTATGTCAGGCCCTCGCTGTCTTGAGGTTGGTTTCGCTTTCGATCAGGAAATTGTTCAAACACTCAAGGCTCCTCATCACTCATCTGTATGCACTCAAGATCAATACAACACTCAGATTTTACTTCCTCCACTCGAACTACACGATCCCATTGCTCATGCATTGGAGGAGTCTTACATTGCAAGCACTCGTGCGCAACACAAGTTATCTTTGTTTCTTTCATTTGCTTGCATGTCATAGTCAAGAGTGTGCTTGTGATTTAAAGTTGCATGTAGTGTCACACAGTACCATGATAAGTCCACGGACTGCCCATCATGCACATGCACTCACTTATGTCTCGTGGGCACTTTGAATCATGAAGTGTGGTTGTCTTCATTGTTATATCTTTCTTGCTTGCTGGTTTGCACAACTGGGTTGCTCGCGGACCAAGCCTTCACCAACATGGGTCTACCAATGCGCTGGTGGCTGCATTGGAAGTATCACTTCATGTGATCATTCCCATGTACCATTAGTGTAGGTGTAGGAGTAGTGTTTTCTTTCAGTTGTTTTCTTGCATGCTTGTTTGCTTACGTGCTATGTTTGCTTGTTTTTTTTACTTGCTTCGCTTTCATTTTTCTTCTGCTCTTACCTTGCTTTGTTGATTGTTAGTTCGTTTGCTTGTTTTGTTCATAGGTTAGTTTTACATGAAACCATGTATGACTCTTGAAGCGAGCTGGGTAAAGTATAAGAGGGCTTGTAAATCTATCACTACTTCGTTATCTGTCAGCTTGCCTCTGTTGATGAGCTTGTTACTTTTAGTCCATGATACGTTGAAGGAAAATACGTAATGTTCGAAGTGAACCTTGGTGTAAACACAACACTTGCGCGCTAACTTGTGTCACCTTCTCTAGTCGATTGTTTTGGGTTAACCCTTGCCAGCTCAGTCAAGTAGAGTAAGGTGAGGGGGGAAAACTTAACAAACACGTCAGAGATACAATAAACTACTTCTCTGCTGAACAACCTCTTCTGATCTCAATAAGTCGGGATCCCTCTTCTACCTCTGAAATGAATAAGTTCTATGCACAGTGAACATGAAAATTCAAAAAATTCAAAATGAAAAATGAATAAGTTGAAAGAAGATAAAGGCTTCCTGTGTAGGGAGGTGATGCAAGTAACTCCACGGGGGTACTGACCAGGCTCACTGGTAGAGAAGCCATGCTTGTGTTCCTATGTGACTCCACTGGGGTACTGTGCAGGCTTGTTGGAAATGGAGCAACACCAGAGATGAAACTAAGACTCTGACGACTATACTGCTTGTGCACCTATATACCCCTCAACTCCAATCGAAACAACTGTGTTGCCTTGGCTTGGAATGTGTGTCAATCAATGAAGAGTCTGGCATATGCTACATATTACATCAAGCTAGTGTGTAGCCAAGACGAGATGAGGGTTGAAAAATACTTCCGGAGGCGTTAGACTTGTTTTTCAGTAACAAGGTCCATTCAGAGAGCTGGAGTTCCACCACTGTGCTGCCAAGTGTTGTAGCGGTTACAACCACCCTCCAAAATTTTTCCTTAGCCTTTTTTGGAGCCTCCCTACCAACCTTACACAACACTTTGTCTTGCTTCGTCAAGTACTCAAGCTTCATGTGTCTTCCTCGCACAAAGGCAGCCTATCGATCACAGTTGATCCATTCCCCTCATAGGCTGCTCACCCAGACCTGGTCCAGCTGCAAGCTGAGCAGCTTCCCCTTAAAAATTGTGCATTTATGGTGGGAAACCAGCCTTCCCTCCAGGAATTGCGCAATCCCCTCTGACAACCCACTAAGCTCCAGGATTGCACAATCCTGCCAGCCAACCCTTCCAACAGGATTTGTGCAAATTTTCCCAGCAGCAGGCTATTTAGCCTAGTATTTGCACAAATCTGGGCAGCAATTAGCTGCTCTGTGCAGAAATTGTGCAAATCTCCTGGGCAGCCAGCCCAGCTCCCAGCCAGAAATGCGCATTTTTCTCCAACAATGAAGCAGTCTCTTGCATGTGCAGCTGAGTTGACTGGTTCCCTCCGGGAGTGAGCAAAGCAGACTTGCATGCATAGGATACCTCTCCCAAGGTAGCATGCAAATGCATCCCTTGTTTCAGGGATCTATGTTTAGCAATTGGAGGTTGCATGCAAGGAGAAATTCTGAAACCTCTCACTAAGTGTCGCTTCCCCTAGATTCGTGGCATGCATGTCACGACCTCGACGTTATAAAAAATCATCAACCAGATGCTGCAGAGCTCATTCCTCACATCAACCTTGCATCTCTGACATCCCACATCACATCTAGGAGTAGTTGTCACATTCATCTCAGTTGTTTTGGGGTAAGCCCACTTCCCATGCCTTGTGCTACATTTCTATCTCTTTTTGTGTTTTTGCTCGTAGGAGTACTGTTTGCTTGATTTATTTGAATGTTTGCTGTCATTTACATATATACTAGCTTGTCCTAGATCTGTTTCAGTTTTCGTTGCTATCTCACTGCTGTCGCATGTATGAAACTGTTTTGCATGGACGTTCACTCAACCAGTGAATTGCCTCAGCCACATGCATGTTGATCTGTTTGCTGAATCTTTCATTCATGTTTTGAATGCACTGTCAATCACTTCTTCTATCACTTAATGTCGCCATGCATTCACTGACTTACTTGCTTTCAGTCACCCGTCGGTGAGTCAGGCTAACCTTGGCCCAGGCTCTGCCTTCACCAAGCCTGCATTGTGTAATATGGGAAAGGAAGGCTCACCTTCCTCTCTAGATTTGCGCTTTTCTGCCCGGCACTGGCCTCTAGAACTATTTTGTGTAGAAATTTCACCTATAGAACAAACCGATATATGCAATGTCCTAAAGCATAATACTTGTTCTACTTCTACAAAACATTAAGCGGAAGCATAATCGAATTCATGAGGAACATCAAGTAGAAAGATGCATAACTGATCAAGAGAAATAATCACACATAACACAAGATATATCCAGGGGAAAGCACCAGCATAAAACCCCAACCATGTATTATCAGTCAAGTGGAAATCCTCTTCACAATACAAAAAGAATTAGCTCTCAAGTTATTCAGTTCTCAATGAGCTATGAAGATATGAAGATATGTCTCATGAACCAACCAAGCCTTGTATATATAGGCTTTACCTATGGTCCAATCCCTATTTCCTTACGTAGTTTTCTTAGGAAATAATAGCAAAATCATATGCAATTAATTCCAAACATACTAAGTCAACCTATGGTCCAACTATACAATATTTGAGGACACTAGTTCCTCAATCATGCAAAAACTACTTACTAGAAATAGTCAAGCATCTGATAGTACATTGTCCCACATCTGATCTCAACTGGGTCTCTGACAGAACTGACATGCAACAGTTATCCATGAGTGAATCCTCAGTTATCTAAAATAATAGTTGTAACATGCATGCAAGCATTAACAAACTATATTTCATTATTTTAACAACTTGTTAAAATAATCTAACTGGACTTGACTAGTTAGAACTAAGTCAACTGATTCTCTCATTATAGAACTCATACTTATTCCATCAATCAGTGGAGGAAATTAAGGATAAATTCCTCAATTAGTGGGACAACTCATGTGCATGCTCACAAAGACTTCAAATTCGAATTTCCTTAACTAATTAACTCAACTAAATTAATTAATTAATATTCCAACTGCTATTAAGACCAAAATTAATTTTACTTCTCCTAGATAGACTAGGGATTGCTATAAATAGGAAGGGACCCAGAAATGCTATTTTTAGAACTTTCTATTTTTAGCAGTTTCACCCCTCACCCAATGTGGCCAATGACCTCACCGGCCAAACTGCTATTTTTAGACATGCTATTTTTAGCAGGCCTATTTTTAGCACATTCTATATTTAACATTTCTTGTTGCACATTTTTCAACATTTTGCGCATTTATGGAGGACAGTAGCTGCTTGGCCCAAGAAATTGCGCAGATCTATCCCTAGGCCAACAGTCCTTCCCAACTAGAATTGCACATTACGCAATCCCAACAGTCAGCAGCCAGACTTGACTGTGCATTACGCAGTTCTAGTAGTTAGCCAGTCTCGCAACAAACCACACTATGCCTTGAGCAGTCTTGGTAGTCGATCTCCCGACCTCCCAGACAAAATTGCGCAACTTTCATGATCATTCACCTAGGTATGTTGCAAGTCAGTTCTCATGTTCATTTTGGTTTTCAACTGACAGATTGCAAGCTATGAGTGTTGCCATGTCTCTTGGTATCATAGGTGTTCATTTGCCTCTCAATTATACATGTACAATGGTTTCCAGGAGAGAAGAGACGAGGACATCATTTAGAGCATGCTTTGGGATGCAATTGATCAAGTGTCTATGAGCTTGCCTACTCACGAAGACATCAAGTTGTTTGTAGACAAGGACATCAAGCGAGAACATCGCAATGAGCAGCATCATGAACAACAGCTGAAGACAACATACCAAATGCAACGAATGCAAGAGGAGGGTTGTTTACAACACAGAGGCGGAACAAGGTTGCAAGCTCAAGCAGGTCCATTGATGATGAAAGAAACTTTGGAGACTCCGACTATGGAGTGACGATGCGACATGAAGATCGTGCGAAGGCAGAAGATGTAACAAAGAAGGAGTTGCATGTGTTGAAGTAGCAACTCAAGAAGAACATGAAGCTGTGCGGGTAGAAGAATGAGTTGCAGCAGGATCAAGAACAATAGTGGGCGCAACGTGTTCTCATAGATGAAATTGTGCCCAGACAAGTTAAAGATCCATCGTAGCAGCTAACACGGAGCAGACATGGTAAGAAGTGTGGTTGATCACATGCAAGGGATTCAATAGCGTGCATGTCATTGTGTGCGCGCATGCGATCCAACCCATTCAACACACTCACCAAGGCAAAGACTAGAAGCAAGTCCAACTGGAGCCAAATGGGTACTTCAGCAAGTTGATGTGCATGACCACTAGCACACACTTGAAGATCAGGACAGACACTATGCATCAGTGTGCTACCAGTTCAGCGCACCCAAGAAGACCATGCGCATGTTAGCAGACGAGTTGGATGAAGGGGCTGAACCAATGCATCGGTTGCAACGAAAGCAAGAGTTCACTTCAGGAAGATGTCACCAGGAGGTGCATCCACACCATCATGGACAACCAAGCTTGGCATCAACTCACCAGCTTCACCATCACAAGCATGTCAAAGAGTTGGTCTCACCACAACAAACCGAGTGTCAATGATGTCTTGTAAGGCTTGCTAAAGCCATGTTGTCTCACATGAGTACATGTGCATTGTAATGTTGAGTCATGTCAAGTGTAAATCAAGTGCCAATAGTTGGATGTAACAGTCATAGAGTAGGTGAAGAGTCATGAGGGTAGTTGAACTATCACAAAGGGGAATTTCAAGGGTCACCCCACCCTTTGCTATAAATAGTCCCTCATAACTCATTGTATGGGTTTTTGGTCAGCCAAGCTTCTGATAAAACTATCTTGGATAAATCTTGGACAGTATTGTAACACACCTTGGCTTCTCCACTGCACCTAGCTAGTTCATATCTTTGGAGGAGCAGGTGGATGTGGCTATATTGTTCCACTATTGGGGCTAACAGGTTTACATGGTGTATTGTATGATTGTGACTTACACTTCTTTATAGAATAAGAGCCAACACATTTTCATGCATATGTTGTTATTGTAGTTGGACTGCTCCGATTGCCTTAATGATATATGTTGTTTAACTTACGTACTTGTGTATGAAATGATTTGTATGCAATTATATGAATCTTGTTGTTAATGTGTTGCATATGTAGTTAATGTTGTCACCGTCCATGTCGACTGCTCTGTCGGACATCAGATAGACCTTTCACATGAACTTTGCTATAACAACCGTCACACTCGTCTCGTTCTGATCCGTGAGTGTTGTTCGTGTTATCTTACCTTGTATGATGTGACTACCACATCCGAGTGGACTGCTTCGCCAAAGGCTGTGCATGTCCTTTTGTGTTGTGTGTTCCTAGCTAAGTTGGGATTGATCCCTTTCAACCTGGAAATCACCTTCACCTTCTTCTCCCTTCGAAGTGTTAGATCCTCTCATACACCTTACTTGACTAATTGCATCAGTCACACCCTTGCTACTGACAAATTTATCTTACTTACCTCTGTGTGACATCACGGTGAAGGAGTTACCTTACGACCCACTGCTGGGACTCCTACACCAAATGGTCTGAGGTCTAATTGGGACTTCCTACCGGGGAGATCCCCTTGACATGTTGGTGGGTCAAGCACCGTCAATAGAGCCTTACACCATTACCAAGGTTGTGAGAGATAATTATTTTGAGGTCATCATTCCCCCATTCCTTGGCCTGCACTAGTGTTCAATGTAGATCGACTTCGACCATACTTTCCACCATTACTGGACACATTAGAAATTGTAGAACAACTCACACCAATAGAGCTTAACCCATATTGCATGGAACATGCCATAAGTGATCAAATCATGGACACACAAATCAAGAACACTCGTAACTCATTACCATCCCATGGGGACCATTGCTTCCTAAGGGGTAAGGACTGATCCAGGTGGATATTGGTGGCCTCCCACCTATTCCACTTAGACCCCCACCATTGTTTATTTCAACTTTTAGTTTCCTTAATTGTAGCATAGTTTAATATTTTTGGCAGTTTTCAGTTCCTAAACTTTTGAAGTTGTTTTGAGGCCCTAAACGATATTTTTTGTAGTCGAAATTTATAGTCCTCAGATAGATATTTATAACGAGGTATCGTGAGTGTCAAATGGAGATTGTATGCCAAAGTTACGACTCCGAGAAGTTGATGTACCAATTTACCCCAACAAGGCCTATAGTTTTGGCACTTCATCTCCTGGGTTAGGTTTTTGTATGTTTATGGTTTTCCATTATTTTTCAATAATAAATAGGCCTTTGAGCCTCATTGTAACATATTTTAGAGGCATGTAGCACTACATCTCTTCTTAGCGATAAGCTACTATCGCCCAAGCTAGTTTATTTCCATTATGTGTGTAAGCATATTTCAATTTTGTTGTCCTCTAAGATGACTTTAGGTCAGTTAGTCATGCTAGAGCATCTAAAATATTTTGTTTGTTTTAAATTTTATGGATGACCAATGATATGAATGATTTAAAACATGTGCTTAAGCCTTAACAATTACTAAACTAGATGAAAGGGCTACTATTTGCCTCGGTATAGTTAATTGATTTAAAGTGAATGAATAACAAAATATGTAATGGTATAGCTTGCTAAATATTTGATTGGTTATAAGCAAAGAATACAGGCAAACAACGTTTCCTATAGAACAAAATATATTCAAACGAATGCAGATTTGTCGTGACAATTAATTGATATAGGGCATTTTATAATAACAAATAGTCTTATAAGCTAGTCCCTAGTTATTGCTGATAACTTCACATGGGATTTAATATTGAATGATACTCAGTATGATCTTACCCAAATCTCTTCATAAAGAATTGAATATATGAAGCAATACATAATGAAATAAGCACATATGAAAACTTACAAGAAGACATAACTATAGTAGGCAAATTCAGAATCCTTTCATTAGCTTTGCAGATCTCCAGTTAGGTTACAATTCTATTCTCAATGCTCATACAAGGGTTCAACCCTTAATAACTTGTAGGAGGATTTATTTATACAAAAGTTCTACTCGATATTTTCAAAACAAAATTACAAAAATAGTACAAAATTGTAGGAATTTGAAAATTGCTTAACTGTTGGCACTATCCTTTAGGAATCTGTTGATGATGTGGTCCCCAAAAAGTGTTGCCCAACTGTACTTCAGTTGTTGATGAAAGTTACTTAATAACTTCACACAAGTGATCCCATCGGTCTTCACTTGATATGGCAAGATTTACCAATTTTCTGTAAACTTCATCAACCTCGATGTATTTCTCAAAAGCGGGCTTATTTACAAATTGGTTGGAGTACCGCCCTGTTAAGACAGAAGTTGCGGGTTCAAGTCCCATCAGTCCCGATCCAATAGTAAGTGAACTGTGAATGATCATGTCAGGATCTGGACGGACTAGTCCTTATCATTCCAGGGTCATGGGTGGGCCTCTGGATAAATTTGATATGGGATACTTCTTTCTATATCATCACCGAAGCAGGATAGATTCACAATTCCATCTAAATCGTGGAGATCCAAGCAAAATATCTCTCATGTCTGACGAACGTCTTCTGGAGGAGCATAAGGTTCTTATTCGTACGAATCCTATTCTTTAGAAATTATACCAGACATGTGTTGATCGGAACGTTTTCTGATGCACGTAAGTTTTTACTACTAGTCTTATCAAAAGTGATCGTATTAGGTTATACTATTTCCATCGAAGAATTCATTCAATCCATTAGTTAGATTCCGTTACTCGAACCAATTCTATCAATGACATACATCTATTTCATGGATCTTGAAAGAAAGATTCATTCATCTCTATGAGATCAAAATGAGATCAAATCTCGAGCTATTTTTGAACAAAGTTAAAATAAGGAGATCATGGAAGTAAATACCCTTGCATTTATTGTTGTTCTACTGTTCCTTGCAGTTCCTACTGCTTTTCTACTTATCCCTTACGTCAAAACGGCCAGTGCAAGCAGTGGAAGCAATTGATTTTGATGAAAATCAGTGGATTGCTGATCACTAGATAGATCTTTATGATCCAGATCATAAGTATAAAATAGGTTATGAGATCTTTTATATTACAACAATATAGGGTGGATCTATTGTATTACAACAATATAGGGTAGGGATTGCTTTTAATTTTTTTTTTAAAGAAAAAAAAGTAGTACGGAGGAAAAGAATATCTAACCTTTTCTTTTGTACTACTTCTTCTTTTACACCCATATATGGATAAATATATCTTAATAGTACTTATCCATATATGGTAAATGTAGGATGAAGGACCTCGTACCATAAAATAGCGGAGCTGATCACATCACCTTCTTCCTGCTCCTGGAAAAATAGACCCAATGCAGACAGACTTAATTCTAAACGTACTTGCGGATTCTTTAGGATCAAAGTTGAACATCTTTTTTTCGGTACGAACATCTATATCTAGCACATGTTAGATATAGCACTTGAAATGGTATATGAAAAAGAAAAGGAATCTATGACTTATGTCCCATATTTTTCCGAGAACAGAATTCATATCAGATCCGAGTTTAATTTCATGTTTAATAGTCAAATCAAAATCTAAGGTTTCTAATGCTTGTTTCCCTGTAATATGCCCCTTTATACCTGCAAAGTTTGATTTATCAATGGCTATGGTATATAGCTTCTGGCAGTATTCTTCTAGACTGATCATCCTATCATATGGTGCCACTAATCCTATCAGTCCTCTCTAATTCATTAAATTGAATTTAAAATGAAACCTCTGGACCAAAGTCTTCAAGGTTTGACACTTGGTCTCTAACCGAGTCATCAAATTCTTCTTTTGCAACACCTTCTTGATTTCCAAGATGGTTTCTGTTCTATCCTGAATTTAAATCTGCTCCAAATCGGCCCTAGTTTTTTAGTTAAGAACTTTGATCATGTCTGCAACTTCACTTGGTATATATTTGAGTAGATGCTTCACTTGATCAATAGCTACCTGACATCTGTTTATGAGTTCCTCCTACTCAAAAATGATCTGAATGGAAGGCCATACTTCAGTCATGGCCTGAATGATATCTACCCATATGGTTTCCTTGGCTTGGGCCAAGGTCCGAGCCATCAATGATTGACTCTGCATTTTTCAGTATACAAACTATCATTCTTTATAATCTGAGCTTCCAGGTTCTGAAATTTCTTATGAATCCTTTCATTCTCTTGCTTATGGTCAGTGAGCTCCTGTGAGAGTTTGTTCAAATCCTATGTTGTCGATGAAGATTCCCCTTGTGGATGATGTAGATTCCCCTACTGTTATGGACACTGTAATATGAATAACAGTGATGGGAGCTATAGCTAGTTGAGTAAATTGCTCTTTTTCCTTAAGCAATTTCTCAATCTGCTCCTCCATGGTTTTAATCTGTACATTATGCTCAATTATCAGTTTGAGCATTTCTTCATTTTGATGTTCATTCTCTGTTATCTCCTTGGTCTGGGGGTCCTCTGTAGAAGGCAATTTTAACTATTTTCTCAATAATGCAATGTCTGTGTTCTTCTTCTTGATAATATCTTCAGCAACTTTTACATTACTAGGGTCACATCCAATTTTAATTAGTAAGTCCTCCAATGATTTAACCCTGTTGTCTTTAACTAAAGATGATATTTTATCAATCTTTAACTGTGACTCCACATTTGACAGAGCAGTTTAATCTTTGACAATGCCATATCAGTGTTGGTCATGGTTGAGAAAAGCATCTCACCAGACTGCCTATGGATGTCCATTTGATCAATTGGATGTATCTAATTTTCATCAAATGTAAATACAATCTTCTTATAATCAAAAAAACCTTTAGGAAAATGGACTTGAGCCTGCAGAAAGGCCATTTGCATTCTTCCTTTGTCACTGTCAAATGATGTCAACAACTTGTGTTGTGATGTGGAAGTCTTCTTCCAAAACTGTGCATAAACATTAGCTTTCAAAGCTTCATTATTCTGCGTGATTTCAAGGAAGTTAGTGAAAACATTTGACTCCTCTGTTTCACTTGTTCCTACTGATTGAGTAATTTCCATCAAATTTTGTGCAGTAGAAGAAGAAGAAGTAGTAATTACAGGTTCATCTGTCCCTAAAGAAACCCGTGAATCATCCAAATTGATGATGATAGGCTCCTTCTGACCCTAAGCTATAGTAGTTGTTGTAGTGCCCTTTGATTCAATCCTTGATTTCTTCTGGTAATGGATGAATTCCTTCTCTCCAATTGATGATGATGATTATCCTTCCCTAGGTGTCTTGTCATGTTTAGTTTGAGAAATAGGAGTCTGAAGAGTAGAAGGAGGTAAAACCTGTTCTTCTGCTTCTTGAAGAGTATTCTCTTCCCATTGTTCCTAGTTTCTAAACTTCTCAATCTATGGCCTAGGTGTATGATTATAAGGAGTGGTTTTGAGTTCCACCCTTAAGTCTGAAATAATGTTGAATGGATCATAGGACCAGATAAAGCTGGGTTGGAAAACCATTTGTTTCAAAATAGCATCTGCCTCTAAACCAGCTGATATGGTATTACAGATGAATGATCCAACCTGTGCCTTGATCTTAAACTGTGATCTCCTCTTCCCTGAGATGAAATGGAGCTCATCCATGTTCATCATCTGCCTAATATATTCCAGAGAAAAGATTCTCATTGGAACATATTTTGGTAGCTTATATGGAGCCAATTCGCAGCCATATACTTGGATCTCTGTGTAGTTCTGGTAGAGGTACCAGTCTCCTGTTCTGACTTGATCATTGAGGTGCAAGATCCTTTTAATTTCTGAGTTGATCTTGGGTTCACTCTGACTGCTGAGGATCTGTGCAATTGGGTGAATGAAACAGTCTATGAAATCAAATAATCTGAACTCAGTTGAGTTCTTCCTAATAAATGATGTCTAGTGAATAACTGATTGTTTCTTTTGCTGATCATCCTGCTTGTGAAAAACAATAGGCAACCTGTCTCCCTGTTGAAAAATAAACATATGAAATTGAGGAGTATTTAAATACTCCTTCAGTAGTGGGGTTCATCAATTGCTCATGCATAGCTTCAGCCCAAAATTTACTATATTTATACATGAAAGTAGGCTTATTTTCCTTGGAAAAGACAGACAGATAGCCTAGGATAGCTTCATCTACCCATTGGTATGATTGATAGCATAATAAGCAAGAAATAAGGGAAATTATATGTTTGGCTCTTTCAGGGAACATAGATGCTAAGTAAGGAGGATTCTTCTTGGGGAGTTCAACATCTTTAGGGAGAAAGATCTCAAAGATTTGAGCTCTCTGAGGGAAAGTCAGCTTTTGAAACAGGTCAATTAAGGATACAGTAGAGAAAAAACTAAGGGAGTCATTGTTAGGTATCAGAAGCATTTGGTTTATGGTTTTTGCAAAAATAGTTATGAGAATGTCTCCATTATGAGCTACAATTGTTCTCTGTAAGGGATTATATTTGGATTGGCACTAGATAACTAGGTCGGGAAAGGAATAAATATGGGGAAACATGTACAAAGGTAAATTGGATTACCAGAGGTTTATTTCATCCTCAGAATCAAAGTAGGTTTGCTTCAGCTAGTTGTGTAATTCAAACATGTTGAATTCACTTTCGGTGTCTGCAACTTTGAAGTATTGATTGGCTAATGGGATATGGTCCAGGCCCAAGGCATCAGAGGCCTTTTGGGTTTCAGGAGTTACAGAGGGTTTATCCTTTTTCTTTGGAGCCATGGGTATAATAGAGTTGTAATGGTGCAGGGCAGAAAAATGCATATGTAGCTAAAGGATACTTCCAGTTACAGGCTTGGCTAAACAAAGAATTTGCATATAGAACAGTGAATAGAAACAGTGAAATAATTGTAGAAGAAGGAAAATGTAATGGGGGATATGAATATTTAACAGGGATTTAGGACGAATGTTACATTGCAGGTCGTTGTTGATCGACTAATCAGAAAATTAATGCGTTAACGAGAAGGAAAAGCAACAATGGGAAGGGCATTTATGGCAGTAATAGATACGCATGAATGGTTAAGAAATATCAGGCAAGGGCACGTGGCATGGAGTGATTGGAGGAGGATGGCGCAGTAGGAGTGACTATTGATGCAGTATCGAGAAGCCAAGGAGTGTGGATGGCAGCTTTCGGCGGGGGGGGGGGGGTAGTGGTAAGTGGTTTGGAGTGAGGGGGGTGTGAAGTGTTGAGGGAGTGACACATAGGTGAGGGGGCCCGTCAGGCAAAACCATTTTTCCCACCCCCTCACCATTATCTCATTTTGTAGTGAGGGGGTGTGAAGAGCTTCCCCGCCATTGATCTGGGCGGGGAGGCTAATAACCGTTGATCTCTGCCCGAAGCTTAACACTTTCCGACAAAAGGGTTTTTTCATTTATGACTTTGGTTTAAAACATAAAAAACATATTTATTTACAATAATTAATCACCCTTTTAGGAAGGTAATTAAACAATAATGAAATTTAATCTAACTAAGGGCGCATTTTAAACTAGCTGCCCTTTTAAATTATTTAACTAATCTAAGCCTAATCTATATGACTTTAGGCCAATTTTTAAGCATATTAGGCCTTTTATTTGTCCTAATCTAACCTAATTTCTAATTTTCAACCAAGATTAAATTGTTTGGTTGAATTTATTCTCTAGTTTAGAACAAAAATTTAAATGATCTGATCAAGATTAAACAGTTTGATTCAGATCAGAAGAAAAGGCTGTGGCATAAAAACAAACTGCACACAAACCTTTATTATTACAAATGGAATTTATTCATGAAGTGGCACTTAAACAAGCACACTTATTCAAATCTTTTTTTACTTTCTTTTGATGGGGTTCTATTTCATCTTTTTTTATTTTTCTATTTTTTCATATTTTCATTTTTTTCTTTATTTTTTTATACCCTCTTTTATAAAATAACAACTAACTTATCAAAAATAAAGTATGTTACAACAAGTTCTTTGATATTAATGAAATGAAGTTTTATTTATATTGCATCTCTATGTTTATGTTTATATATGTATTCTGTTGTGTTCCTGCATAAGTCTGGATCATCATGAGAAGTTGATTTTTTTATTTATTATGCCCGCCTCGGCACATATTACATTTTTATGATGACCGCCTATTACTTGGGTCAAACTGGTTAAATAATTTTCAATTTCACAAAGTTAAACTTTAAATTTATTTTTTATTTTTTTTTATTTATTACAATTTTTTTATTAACATTTATCTACAATGCTATTGGCTATAATTTTGGAGATCTTGTTCGCCTATGCCTAGTAACTTGTAACTTGAATTTTGATGCTAGTCTAATCATATAAGCTTTACTCCCCTTGATAGCTACACCACACATGCTTGTTGGTCACATTGCATTAAGTTAGCAGTCACATTTTCATTTCACTCAAATAAATATCCACAATATGATTCTCTCCAATATACTACGTATGATTGTCCACATTCCATTTTCTTTACGTATTTTTCTCTCCCTAGGTTACTCGTGTAGGTACATACTATTCCCGAATTCTACTGTCTGGTACATACCTTCCTTCCTTTGGTCGGATAATAACCCATATACCTCCCTTTAGCAGGGGCTTCTACTCCTATTCATGACATATAGTATAATATATTATATTATTATAACAGCTTGACTTTTTGGGAGAGGAAAAACATAAAATTAAAATAAACATAGCATGGATGCATGGCGCTATTTCTCCATGTACAAGGTGATGACATGGACATATTAACGTTATCCTTGATGACTAATGAGTGTTTTTAATACATCTCATGATAAGAAAATCTTCAATTTATAAATTAAATATCGGAGATCTTTTTATTTTGTGTGTGCGTTGAATGCCTTGTTAATGATTGGAGTAGAGAACATGTTGTTCATTAAGATTATGAACCAATGTTACATTTTTACAAGTGGCGTTGTTTTTTTATCAAATATTGTTGTACAAATATCACTTTTTTTAGTCTTTAATAATTTGATGTTATAAAATAAGTTAATTTACTTTACTATGATTTAATCCCGAACTGGAATTCTTATTAGCAGTCTCATGCTTAAACCATCCTAAAGGTATTCAAAATCATTCTAGATAAATATAAAATTATAAGAATCATATAATAGTTTTAAATGATAAGAATTATAGATAAACTACTATCTGATTCTTCCCATATTATCTTGGTCGAGAAAAATTGGACGGTAACCTTAAAGAATATAAATCGAGTCTTCCCTTTCGTTCCGGCTTTTGAATTTGTAATCAATTTGTTTATATATATGCAAATTTGACTTTCCAACATGCGCATATGATCAACCAATCAAAAATTAATTATTATTGTTATTGGGTAGGATTGGATTCTCCACCATGACAATGCTGAATTACAAATAACCAAATACCTTAATTTGATTTAGAATCTAAATTTACAGGATTCTAAACCTTAATACTAACTTGAATTTAATATTTTTTACTTTGATTTAGTTACATTTAAACTAAGCGACATGCACTAGCTACTATATAGCCCTTGTTTCATATTTATCTAAATAAATTAATTACGTACTAAAGAGTAATATTACAAAAGAATATTTTTTCAATAATTTTTTCATTAATAATGGCGATATTTATCATGTACTAAATTGCAATGCTACACAATTTATTTTTTCCAATAAAAAAAATTTCATCTCTATTAACAAAGGTGTGATTATAATTATGAAGATATTATTTCACTACACTTTTACATTCTACTAGATCTTGCATTTCCACGCTCCATTAATAATATTTTGGAAAGGCCCGTATAGTGAACCTAGATTGGATCTAGGTGAAGTGAAAATTAGGTTATATGGATTCTAGTGCTATATTGATATATGCACTAAAAACTAAATTAAAAATAAAATTTTAAAAAACTTATGACAATTAAATTAGAAGTGGGAGGTATGGGTAGAGTCCTAAGGTCAAAAGCATTTCTTTAATCAATATTCACAAAGCCATAGCAAATGAATTTTTTTTAGTAGAAATTTGGGATTATAACATCGAGAAAGTAAAAATGGAGGAGCTAGAGTGGTTTTCTTACCAAGGGAATCCCACGGAAAATAGGAAAGGGTAACTACAAAAAAATATGAAGAAACGAGGATATACCATTATTAGATATGAGATTCCAATCAAATTTAAACATGCTCCATGGACATCATCTTCACTCATCAACCTTGTGACATAGCACATTTATTTGTGGGATGTTAAAAAACACCCCTAATTATACTAGATATTGAAAAAATCTCTCCCAATATCCTTTTGTTGAACCCCCTTCCAATACATATTTATAATTTTAAAAACCCTTTATTTTACTAGATTTCTTAGGTATCATTTTTTCATAGAATTTTTAATGCCCATTTTTATTTCGACCCCCACAAATAAATAAAAAAAATATCAAAATAGGCAAACAAGTGCACTAACATCCATACATAGGGATATGCCATTGCAATAAGATAGCCTTGGGTCTAAGGGTTTGGTGTTACACTACTTTCACACCTCTCTAGTCTAATACATGACATGCAATTTTTGAGGAAGTGGGTTTATTTAAGTACAAAAACTCGAAGTAGAGAACCCCAATACAAAATTTTGTTTTGCATCTTTGCTTGAAAAGCACATGAAATCACACCAAATTGGTGGCTTTGACTTCCTGAATAAGAATCTTGTAGTTCAAGAACCATATTTTTTTTAATGAAACATGATCATGACGTATTTTCTTATGAACAAAAACAAATCATGAAGGTCTAATCAAAGAATCAATCAATCATGTAAGAGCCCAATTATCATAATAGTTAATTAATTATAAGTTTTACTCAACATCAAAATTAATCCTATTAATTTTACTTATGCATCCACATAAGAACACATCATCTTAATTAATCATCAACTTTATCCCAATAACTAAATCAATAAATCAGACTACATTAAAATTCATATTGACACTCCCCCGATAGGGGTGATATCGACGACGATTAGTGTAATTAATACGGATCAGGTAAGAGTGGGTGACGCGGAAGAAGACAGTCAAGTAATGATGAAGGAGGACAGAAGGATTACCAGCACAGGTATCATATCGAGAAGGGACGACACCAAGGCAATGAGGAAAGAAACCGGTGGAGGTAATGCGACAGAGCTCAGACGTGGGAATGACCGCACAGGTGAAGTACGAAAGGAGGTGGGAGGTGATGAAATAGGCAGGTGGCAGGGAAAACGAACGACGAGAGACGAGGAGAACCGTCAGAGGAGACATCATAAAGGAAGGCGAGATAAGCAGAGGAGAACGTTAAACAAAGGTGCCAAGGATCAGCGAAGAAACAGAGCAGTGAAAGCTCTGAGCAGGGTAATAGTAAGGCAGGGAAGGCGGAGAAGACAAGCAGACAACACCGGTAAGATTTATCGAATGGCAACAAGGAGGAGAACGAGGAGCGATGAGGGCGAAGACAGTAGAGGATGGAGAAGCCAGGGAAAGAAGGGGAAAGAAATTGAAGAAGGAAAAGTGGTAGAGGAGTACCAGATGATCCAAGACGACACAGAAGAAGAAATAGAAATGTTCGACTCAGACCAAGACAGAAAGGAACAACCGCGCACGAAGATATGGAAGAATGCGGGGTCAGCAGGGGATAAAAGGCAGTAGAACAAGGAGCAGGAAGACAGGAGTAACAAATGGTGAGAGGAGAGAGGGGAATTCGGGAGCACCTCAGGCACGAAGAGTCGGGGAGGCAAGGGAAATTACAGGAGCAGAGGAAGAGGAGGACTGGCAGGGAGTCGGGCAGAGAATGAACCCACATCAGCAAGAAAATACAGGAGAACCTTAAAGAAGAGAATTCAGTTCGCGGAGGAAGCTTACTGTGAGAACACCAATAAAGATATCAGAAGGATAATCCAGCATTTGGAGGAAGAGGCAACACAGGGGCAATCAGGGTCTAAAATGGAAGACTGGGAATACCTCCTCCTGGATCCAGGGAATACGAGAGGCCGCATGACTCTGTATAAACAGGCCTTGCATGTTTACTGGGTCATGAAAAGGCTGCTGGTGAAGGTGATGGAGCAAGTGGCCATGGAGATGGCTGAGCTGTCACAGGGAATCCCAAACTTGAAGAAAGAATTGCAAAACATGCAGGTCACTTTGATAATGCAGGATAAAAAACTAGAGGAGATTCAACAGCTGATCAAGGAAACCAACCCGGGCATAAAGAAGGAAGAGGAGCAGCAGGAAGCCATGGTGGACTAATGCTGAAAGATATGTAGACTGTCTGAAGTTTTTTTGTTGTGAAATGGTTGATTAGTCTAGCTTTTATTTTTAGTTAAGAATGCAAACAAGAGACAATAGTAATCTTTTTGAATGTATAGTTTATATAGCATGGACAAGAAGAATTAGTATCTTTTGTTTCTGGATGGCAGTTGAAAACTTAAGGTGGCCAACAGACCTGGTTCCCCTCGGGGCGGGTTGAGGCCACCATGAAAATGTAATGGTTTCAACTCGAAGTAATGGAAAATGAATGGTACCTCCTTAGTTTACAAAAAAAAAAAAAATCATATTGACACTAAATAACAACCTTTGTTTGGCATTAGAGGCACCAAACGATTATGTGATTCCTTGAGAAGCACTTTCATTCTTAAACTTTCAAAGCCTAAATTTTGTAGGGAAATCCACACTTGTAGTTTAAAGGCATGTGAATAATTCAAGAACTTGTTGACATGGCAAATTTTCCCTATGGGGAACTAACCCAATCACAGACCCCAATTAGACCTGCTTTCGTTTGGGATGGCTAGTTCCGACGGGTTTTAAGGGACCCCATGAACTGTAATAAGTGTTGAAAGATTGCTTCTGGGAAGAAGACTTCAGTTAAATCAACAAAATAAAACAGCTAACCACTATGTATTAAATCCTATCTACACTACTTCTAACTACCCTAATCTAGTCCTAATTATCCTAATCTATCCTGCAGGAGAAAAACAAAAGGAGGTTAAACACCATACATAAATCCCACGTCCAAATGAATTAATTACTGGTCCACTTAAGAACAAGGCTGTATTAAAACCTAATCACAATGCCATTACTTATACATGAAGATACATTCCTTTACATACAAATAACACTTGCAACTGATGTTTAACTAGTCTAGAATCAACAACCTTCCATGAATTATTAATGCTATTGAATTACATTCGAATAACCAGGAATAACCATGAACAGTTAGTTATCAATGTGTACAAAGCAAATCACATTTGTCTTCATACCAGCAACAACACACTGATTCTAAACATATCAGATAAAGGGGAAACAAATTGGAAACAACAGGCTCCTTCTCGAACCAAATAGTCCTCTTTATTCACAATAAATCAAAACTGTTTTCTCCAAACAAAAAGCCCTTCTCTCCTATCTGGAGGTAGTATTTATGCCTTAGGCCCCCTAACCTTTCGTCTTCCCCTATTCTTTTCAATATACCGATCAGAATACACAGAGGTAGAGCCATTAGTGTCACTGCTGACACGTAGAAGGAGTCTCTAGTCACTGGAACGCTTCATTTCCTGGGGAAATGAGTAGGTGTTGATTAGAAGAGGATGATTGTGTGTCATCTCTTCATGATGAGATCTGGGGCAGTTTTGCTTTCGGAATATGTAAGCAACACCTGGAAACCAGTTGAGAATGCCAAAGGCCAACTCTTTCAACATAACACATCTGCATATAAGGGTTCTTTGGATCCGCTTATCCATCCCTTACTCCTTGCCTGCAGAAATAATAGACACCAGTCATGCTTATAAAAATACCACAGAAATTCTTTAAAACATAAGTATTACCTCTATTGAACTTTTATTACATCAATCATGAAAGAATCGGCCCATGATTTTTAAGTTTATGCATAGATTAAGTCCTGCAAGCAAAACTCGATTTATATTGAAAATCACCGTAAAACAGAGAACCAGATGGTATTTCAGAAGGGGTCATAAGTGGTAACCAATATTGCAAGGACAACCCAAATTCCATTGTTCAAACAACATGTGGCAGCTACGAGGAAATAGGATGCTGCTTTTCGAGTGGGTATTCCTCGAGTAACTAGCTCACTCGAAATCTACGTGGATCGTTGGATCCACAAGGGGTAGATCAACAGTGGAGGATCGGAGTGGGCAGACTCGAAATATATGTAAATGGAACTTAATAGCCATGGCGGGTCTGCAATATATGATTTCCCTTTGAAAAGCCCCAACTTCAATGTTTTTCGAAAAAATAAGAATATACAGGAAAACCCCGAGTCTGGTCGTTGGGCCAGACTTGAAAATTTATATGCCTGGCTTTATAAACATTGACAGGTCCGAGTGGTTATGGTGCGCCATATATATATCCAGGACCCCACCGATAGTGATAAGCGATGGGTCCCGGACCCGAAACATATATATATATATATTGCGGTTACTAAAACCATTGGGTCCGGAGTATAGGGGAGCACCATATATATATATAAGCCCCGGGACCCCACCAATTGCGATATGTGATATGGTCCCAGACCCGACATGTATATGTGTGTGTTAATACCACCGGCGGGTTCGTAATAATAGGCTTGCCTTTGAAAACCAGGACTTCAATGTCTTTTCGAAAAACAAAAAAATATATGAGAAAACCATGTCCATCCATAAGGCCGAACTTGAAATGCTATACGCTCCAGTTCATAATAATCGACGGGTTTGGTAAACAGTGGTGCGCCTTATATAAAAGCTTTGGATAGGACTGATTGTGATATTGTGATGGTCTCCGGACTGATATATATATAAGCCCTGGGCATGGCCGATAACAATAAGCGATGGGGCTTCAGACTCGAAATACGTACATTTTGGTTAATAAAACTGTCGGGTCCGGAAGCCATGTATTCGATGCATTTTAATGTTGATTGTGATAAGTGAAAAGGGGTGATTTATGCATATTTATGAAGGATTTCCTTTGTAAATGGTTATATAAAGGAGTAAGGTGCGATGGGAGGTTTTTCTTTGAGTTGGAAAGGTCCCGATAGAGGAAATGAATGGAGGGTTAAGAAGGGTGATGAGAGGACCGTGCAACAGGGGTTAGGTAAAAAGGGGGGTCTTGACCATTAAGGATTGGAGACTTGGCTTGGCAATGAGTTGAACTCTTTGGGACTAAACAAATCATTCAGAGAGGTAGGAGACCAACTTTTAGGGGACCCATTCAAAATTGTTGGCAAGGCAAGTTTTGATAGGGTGGTGGTTGTGGCCACAACAAAACTTAAACGACGGGACTGGAAATAATAATCTAGGAAGAAAAAAGAGAGGTATAAATATATCTAATGTGATTAATTTAACTAAGAAAGGAAATAGTTGCAACGTAAACTAGATAAGGGGGCCTTCTTAACTAGCGATACAATGAAAGATACAACACTATTAATCTACTCCATCATAAATATCATAGTAACATCTCTTATATTAAAATGAAATATAAAAGTTCACATTACAAACATGAAGAGGGTTTGCACAAACTCAGTATGGACCTACATAAGCTTTGTCCTTGAGCTAAAACATGCACTACTATACAACCATCACATTAAAAAAAAAAAAAAAAAAACAACAACAACAAAAACAAAACAAAACAAAACAAAAACTATTTCAATGACCAATCTATTACTCTCACAAACATCAATCCACTTTCTTTTACATTACACAAAGTTTACATAAAATAGGGGAGGGCATGGTAAGGTACAACAGGCTCCCTATTTCCGCAAAACATATAGACTCCCAAAAAATCATGACTGATCCCTTTCTTTACATTATACAACATTTATATAGGATGTGGGGAGGTTGTATTGCAATCAAAACCAACTCCCTATTTTTCAGAGTCATTTGAAGCATTTCCATTATAAACAAAGGTATGGCGTTACCTCATAAGCAAAGAATCCCCTATTTCTCAATTCTAACAGAACGACCAGTACCAATAAACAGAACACAAATTTCATTTTTGTGATGTTATCATGACATGAAATGCATGAGAATATAGTCATCACTAAGCCACAATTGCTTTTGTTGTTGGACGACTATTGTTTCATTATATGTGTATAATAGCCTACATTTGACCAGGGAATTGACCATAAGCTCATATCTTCTTCATTTGACCTGGGAGGGATCCAACTAACTTTGATCCATATTGAGACACCTAGAAACAAAACCCATATGGTGGATTTCACCTAGGATGCACATATGTATGATAATAAATGATTTGGGTTACTAGATTTGCATAGAGGTTATTAGATCTATACTAACATAACTACCATTAGCAATAATCAATCTTAATTCTATTAATTCATCCAAAACAACAATATCATTAAAATTTAGCAACCTAATACCTTATAAGCTTGAAATGACATTTCCCTTGAAGAATACAAGAGAATATGGTAAAAGGGACAGTAGAGAGGTGAAATGAAGGGGTAAAATGGTGAAAAATAGATGCTTTTGGTAGTGGACAAGGCATCAAAGTGAAGGCCCAATAATTTCCCTCATTGTATGTCTTAAAGACTTCTAGCTAGATGCACCAAAGATTTGGCAATGGGTTGACCCACATTTTTTTAATGTTATTGTCTCAATTCTACTTATCTTTGTCTCATCCTCTCTTTATCCTTCTCTTGTACTTCATCTTTGTCAACTAGTTGGTGCTCATAGTTCCTTTTGCACTTTGTCATATTCCCCATCTTGATCATTGATTAATGCAAATTGATTTTAGATTTCACATAAATTTCTTGTTTTTTGTCTTTTGACAATGACAAGAATATAGCTAGGTGTGACTTGGTTTACATATATTTTCCTTTTTTTTTTAAGATTTATTTTTTATGATTACAACAATACATTGATCGAGTCATTTCATAAACTCAAAATAAACCTTGATCCAAGGTTTACTAAACTCTCATCGAGGTTTTCTAAAATCCTATCAGAGGTTGTCAATTAAGAGCCTAAATACCATAAATCATAACCCCTTTCTGTAAGAGCTTTTGCAACTGCAACTGCAACTGCCATGGTGTGAAACCCTTTCATGTCTTTCATCTCATGTGGTGGACTTGATGCCAATATAATCATCAATGAATACTCTATCCAATGTTATAACATTTTCACACTTCTAGTCTCATATAATATTTTGAATTTATTTTCTTTTAAAATTATATTTAAAAAAAATCCCATTAGTATGATATTGTTTAAAGAAAAATGAGCACTGTAAAAACTATACAACAAAATAATTATAAAACATGTGTGCTCTACTAGGATGTTTCCTCTTCAAAAGCGTATTTTAGTTTTTCAATTTACATAAGCAAGAGGAAAAATTATGTTGGGAACATGAAGGTGTATAAAATGAGATTTAAATATTAATTTATCGCCTTCAAAAAATAATAAAAAATATAATTTTACCAAAAAAAATCTTTTAAAAGATAGGTGGAATAAACTACATCTTGTATAGATAGAGCTCATTTTATTTTATTTTTTGAAAAATATGCATTAAACACTGAATTAGTTGATGGGAACAAGTCACTTGTTAACTTTTTCCATAAAATTGCAGAGACAAACATATAATTAAATGCAAATTTGACACATAACACACATACATGTTAGAAAGATGACATAATTTATTACAAATTTATTTTTAATTATATTTCAAAATTCACAAGGTATATATGAGTTATGAGTGATTTAATTTAAAAAACATGTAAAATGTCAAATTTTCATTGCTAGGTGTTACTAAGAAGTGGGATACATCTTCGTGGATTCACCCTCTTGCATTACAATTAGGGAACATATTTTACATGCGTTCTTCTATCAATGACAATACAAGGAATCCTCAACTTGGACTTCACCACAAACATCTTTATCGAAGGGAGGGATAGTGGTAGGGGATTTGAGAACAAGCCTAGGGAGGGTTAACAAATAGTAGATAATGGGCATTGTCTCCTAGTTTATTTTACAAAGTTGACATCAACAAGAAGAATGAGCAGATGATCACATTACATGTCAAAAGTGTTGTTGGGGCTTCCACCTACACAAGCAATGAGAAAATCTATTTGAGTATTGAGTACACGACTAATTGTTAGGATGATGTAAATGAGATTGCAATAATTCTAAACCATAAGATGACACATGTTTGGAAGTGGAGCAACAATAATGCTTATGTGTTATCAAATTAATTAAATTCATCATAGATTATACTTTCCTCACCCATAAGCTCACCCCTTCAAACTATGTTAATCCCAATAATAATGATAAATTGAACTATGGCCACAATGTCACTAATTACTTTCTCTAGTGCTATGACACACTTAGCATTGACTTCATTGCCAACATGAATTCAAACATGTGAGATGGACGACACTTGGGATTCTTCAAAGATCTTGTAGGTCAAATTGTTGATAAAGTAAATCCAACAACCCTAAGGGATAGTGGTCCCAATAATGAGAATAGGTTGAACTATGGATACAATGACCCAATAATGAGAATAGATTGAACTATGGCTACAATGTCATTGAGTGCTTTCTCTAGTAGTGTAACACACTTCACTTTGACTTCATTGCCAACATAAATTTAAACATTCTGAGATAGATAGAACTTGAGGTTCTTCAATCATCTCATAGGTCAAATTGTTGATATAGTAAATCCAATAACCTAATAGACAATCACAAGTTGGAATTGACACTAAAAGTCATCATTCATCAAACGAATACACTCTTTATATTTCTTAGTGTTGACAATCACCATCATCCACTTTTTATATTTGGGACTCTGAACATAGAAAAAGTTGTGGCCAACTCCATTATTCAATAATAAATACTTTACCTACCTTCTAAATGTCTCTTATTCTCAACCCCTTTCAGTAGAACTTAAACCAATACCATGGTAAAAACTAAATCCCACACATTTACTACCCATAAATATTTCCGAAACATCTTTTATTTACATTGATATATACGAGTGTAATGCCTCAAACACACAATAGATTTAAATTTGGGACTTCTCAACCTCTTAGATTTAAATTTGGGACTTCTCAACCTCTTTCCAAAGCACTGATTACTCTATTGTTACCTCTTTTGGCGTGCATCATAATGACAAGGAATATGCATGTTTTTTAAATCTGTAATGGACATCCAATGAGCTGTGTCGATGAGGCTATTCTCAACTATGTAAGCCTTTTTTAACGAGTGGGAGTTGCCTTCCCTGAGCAGTGGCTGGTAGGCTGTCGCCCCACTTGAGCGGAACTTTTTTGGCTGAATTCGCACAGGAGATTACTTTTACAAATGTCAATACCAAGTAAATTGCTTTCATGGCCATGTGACCCCAACAAACAATGTCGGTAGTTGGGTTATTCGATGGATTACCGTGCTAAGAATATTAATTGCAAAAGCAAAACTAGTGGTTGGCGTTCAGGGAGTCATGGTCAGCGCTATCGATTCAGAAAGGACCGCATCACAATTCACAAGCTGTGAAGCACTAAACGCCTGTCTGTTCGCAACCAACCTAAGAATCTTTATGTGGTGGGATGTCGCCTGTAGATCAAGATTGTTGCGTGCAGTTCCAGCTAATCAGCGATCATATGTATGTTGGGCTGAGCTTCATTTATCTTGTTATCTGGATCTTACCTGCCTGGCTTCATCCTCTTTGCATTTGCCTGTCTGTCTATGTTTGAGCTTCATCTTTTTGTTCATCAATGGCAACCGATCTCCATCACAATAACAAAGCTTTTTCCCTCTTCCCTCTTCGCCCTCCTATTCCTCCTAGACTTAAACTTATAATGCCTGTTAAGGCGTTTTCACGTGGTCTGGATGTCAAGAACATTATTCCTTTTTACCTCTATCATCGCTTAGTACGATGTCTTTATAAATCATAGGTGGTCCGGAGGTCAAGAACATTTTACCCTCTCATCTTTAGAGTCACCTGGCAGATAATGGAGTGCGAGTTCGCTGGAAATGCTGGAAGGAGGAAACTCATTTCTTCTAGAGTAGAAGCCGATTTTCAAACTGCCTCCGGTTCATATTGCCATTTTATATTCAAACTATGAACAATTCAGTTGATGCTTGGATGAACTAACCTTGTTGTGCAGTCAAAGGGCTACCATTTTTCCGATCTTTTCCGATTCAAACCACATCCAGCGGATAGATTTGGTAAATTGCCTTATCAAACCTTGTGATGGATTTCCATTATCATTGAAACTGTTTGGAGCGCTAGTTAGAGGAAAATTACACATTACTGGTAAGTGAATCTATGAATCTCTCTCTATATTGTTTTTTTTCTCATTAAAAAAAACAGGGTACATCAATATGGGGTTTCCAAACGACACAGATTGAAGTTTTCTTGGAGCTATCGTCTTGTGCTTCATTAATCATTTTAAACTTTGTCTTCTATTTAAAATGCATATTTCAAGTTTGTTTATTTCAAGCATGATAGATCTGCTTGGTGTATATTTTTCCTCATTGAGTTAGTAGATAATGAAGAGTGTTGGATCTGTACACTTCTCAAGTTTGTTTAAGGGCAGAATGATAGATCCGTATACTTTTCTTCAATGAACAGGTAATAAGCGAAGTTCACGGAGGTCAGTACATTCATATCCGATATGCAAGGGAATTCATTCAAAAATATCATGATAGGGAAGTCTATTTACTGTTTTCCAATTTTGTGTTATGAGGAACTGGCATCTTGTTGCAGCCGAAGATGGTTATTTAGGACGGAGATTGTGAAGACTGGTGTTACCACATCTTATTCTTCCTTTGAATTTCCAGATTCATGTGGAGAAATTCAATGTTACAAGTGACTGGGAGGAAATTACAACTATTGTGGCAGCATGAAACTCAGGTAGACAAAGGTGTCTTGATTCATATTTTCAGTCCATTTCATTTATATATCTACTTGTACCTGAAACCTAAACATTTGCATTTGCAGATGCCTCTACAACTGCCAGAACAAAATATATGGACTCCCCTTTGACACATTTCAAAGACCATAGGGAAACAGAAGCACATCTATAGCTTATTTGCCAACATCTGACATTGTATTCTTGTAAAGAACTGAGACAATTAGGGGACTTTTGCAGTTGGGAAAAAACTTCCAGAGTTAAATGTCGGCAGGTGTGAACAAGTAGAGAAGCTGTCGTGCCTTGAAACGTTGATATTTGTAGGTGATTGATGTTTCTTAGTGTGGAAAATTCAATGTCTTTAGAATGTAATGTTCGTAATTGTTCCAAACTGAAAAAGGATGGGGAATTCTTGATCAGTTGCGCCAACAATTAAATAAAAACCTCTGCAGAAGATGGTAACGCTGTGTTACAAAGAACACAGAAAAAACAGCAGTTTCTATTGTTTAAGTTATGCCGAGCGTTGAGATTGTTTAATCCTTGTCAAAATAGTACAGTACCGGATGGGTAGTTTTATTATGTTTTATTTGTAATAATAAAGTGATGGCTTATTGGGTATGATAAAGAGAGATGTTGCCAAGTTTGTTGTGGATATTTGCTCTCAATTTGTGGTTTGTTTTCAAATTCTTGATAGGTTAGTGGTGATGACATGGTATCAGAGGTTCGTGACACTCTCCAGGAGAGTGGAGACATTAAGATGAATTTAACGGAAAAGTTTGCAGCTCTGTAGAATAGTTCCAACTTTTGTTACCAGATAATTACTTGGGAAATATAAAAACCGTTTAATTAGTTGGTTTCATTTATATTAACAAAGTAATTTATAATTTTCTCGAATTCCTGTTCGCTGCCATCTGTCTCAAATTGCGGTTCCAATGAACTTCCGGTAACAAAAGAAAACTGTTGTTTGTTCATGATAAACCCCATAAAGAAGGTAACTCTAACCTCCAACTGCAAACCCCTCCCTTAGTTGCTTTCAACCAGGTCGACCTCATCAAACAGCATCTTTCATACCATACTGTTGCAAGGGGTTAAATCATGCATGTCTGCTTCAAATAGGCTACATACAGCTACAGCCAATCAAAACCCTCTAAATAAATCGAATAAGGCGACTTCTTTGAACAAAGAAACCTCTTCAATTATAGCGCTACTTTAATGAATTGAATTGCTTGTTAGCATAATCAATTCCAAATTCTCATATTTTTCAGAACTACATGTCTTCAGTGAGATGTTTCAACCGAGCCCATCTGTAGAACCTGCAGTTTTCACTTGATATCGTTCTAAATTCTGTAGAAGAATGGTGGGAATTCTCATGTCCTTTGCATTTGACTCAAGTTGTGACAAATCTCTGAAGGTTTTTTTCTTTTTCAAAGAGTGTCATTGAGCTCATCTGTAGAACCTGCAGTTTTCACTTGATGTCATTCTAAATCCTGTAGAAGAATGGAAGGAATTCTCATGTCCATTGCATTTGATTCAAGTTGTACCAAATCCTATTTCTTTTTCAAAATCGGCTGGTATGCAATTCCTACGTCACTTTTGTTTTTTTCCTCTTTCAACTAAAGAAAGCAGCTCTCGGTGAGGATTGGAACTAGAAAACCTGTGAGACCCAATCTATCCAACTAACCATTAAACCACATTCTCAATCCTCTCCTTTGAGAATTTGTTATTCACTAATGTCAAATCTATCCAAACAAATTCGCACAATGCTAATTCTTATTAGCATCTTGCTGTTGTTCCTGTAAGTAATCTGAGAATCTCTCATTAAGTGTTGTTGTCTCATTAATTTATGTCGTGTAAAAACTCTCAGCCAAAAGATGGGTCATAAATTCATACTATTAATTTCCTAGAAAAGTAGATTCTGACAATACTTCTTGTGCTGACAATGGTTTAGGAAAAGGTTTTAAAACGATTAGTCAAATCCATGTCCTCTATTTGGTAAAAACAGCAAAAACATCCGTGAGAAAACTTAGATTGCTATTCCACTTATCAATTACATTGAAATCGCTACTTCATTCTGGAATTTATCTGGACAATGTGTTTGGATTTTGGTTGGTACATCAGCGAACTGATGTAACATCGTGGAATTTCTTGAATATATTTGTTTTTGTCTATACCTTTATATATGCCACATATTCAACCCAACTCATATTTTATGAAATACTATGACATTTATATTATATAAGATATATATCTTACTCTAGCAAGGGATATGGAGTGGTTTGAATATCAAACCTAGAAGTGTCTAATTCATCTGCACGAGTGAATTGGGTTGTCATAAGAGAGTCCTCCCTTTATGAATGCCATTGTTGCTGAAAAACAACCACATATAAACATGAGGGAGACCTTAGAGTGAAATGGGATTATAGAGCATATCAGAAGGATTATAGAGCATTTGGAGGAAGAAGCTATGCAGGAGAACTCAGATCCTGAGATGGAGGATTGGGAGCAATTTCTCCCTGATCCCGGACATACGAGAGGACGAATGTCCTTATATAAACAATCTTTACATGTTTATTGGGGCATGAAGCGTTTATTGGCTAAAGCTATGGAACAGGTGGCTCTAGAAATGGCTGAACTGATTCAAGGCATTCCAACCATGAAAAGGGAATTGAAAAATATTCAAGTGACTCTATTGATGCAAGACAGAAAGATGGATGATATCATGCGGATGCTTCAAGCGGGCGGTTTGGGCGTCAAGGTCGAGAAAGAACCAAAGCCAGATGCACCGAATCAGTAGAAGATGCAGCTGCAGATTGGAGGTTTTTATATATACTGCTGTTTTGTTATTTTTGGAATATATAGATGTTAATGTTTCAAAAGGAAAACAATTTACTGTCAGTACGGATAGATGTATATTTAGCGTGGATAGATAGGTTGGTTATATACTTTTTTTGGATGGCTTTGAAAAACTTTAGATGGTTTCGAAGCCCGGTTTCCCTTAAGGGCGGGTGGAGACATGTCCAACTTTGTATTATTTTTTGATTGCAGTAATGGAAAGTAGAGTATCGTCTTAGCTTACAAAAAAAAAAAAGAAATGGGTATTCATGCCATGAGCTTATTTTTGTGCATTCTCACACTTTCAAAGCTTGCATATGTGCCAAAAATCATAGGCAAGCCCTAGAAGAGAACTCAAAGTGGTTATGTAGTGGTTGAACACAACTCCAATTCCAGAGGTACAAAACTTGATGAATAATAGAACTCAAGGTTATTATGCTTCTATTGAACTCGATTGTGTAAGAAAAGAGACCTTAATGAGTTAAAACTCAATCCACTGAAGATTGAAGACTTAAATTGACAACTTCAATGATGCCAACTTCAATGATGCCAGAAGCATTCAAAGCATTTATTATTGCAATGAGAATATATGAAATACACCAGCTTTATCTATGCATTCATAAGCAACATCTAACAAACATATTTAGCATATAGCTTTTATCGTTTTACTAGAAATGAATGAAGCATTATATAAACATAATGCAACTTTTTGAAAAGTCCATTCAATGCGTCCAGTTGTGCCAAAAATACACTAACATATCAATATATGAATCAAGATTTACATAATTAAATGTTATTGAACCTACAACTATGTTACCAGAAATGAAATGGGAGTTTTTGTTTCCGAAAGAAAATGTATAGAAAACGAAATAACAAGGAGGAAAACTTAATTTTGTACAATTGTTCTTGTTTCTTAGTCCAAGAAACCGGTTTCTCCAGGAATGGATGGTTCTTTGAAATGGTTTCCTGAGAAACATGATTTTGTTTCTCTTTAAATGAGTTTATTTCTCCCATGTTTCCAATTGATTCTATCTTTAACTCACACATAAATTTAGTTAGTTTAAGTTGTATATTGATAAGTTTTTGTTTATAGTTTTAGTAAAAAACAATTAAACAGTAGATGAATTTATTGTTGTGTGTTGTTACAATTTTTGTCAAATGAGAATGCATACTCGACTTGCACAAGACAATTCACACAGAGCAGACTCGCAGAGGATTTGGAGGTACATAGCAGGGTTGTTAAAGAGATGAGGAGATTATTCTATCGAAGCATTATCTCTGTATTTAATATGTGCTTATTGATGCCCAAAGGTTTTTTTTGTTCGACCTCTTAATTGAAACTCTGGTTGTAATTCTTTGGTCACATTGTTATCATTACTTGTAATTGTAATTAGAACTTTAATCATGATTCAATGCTTTTATATATATATATATATATAAGTTTAGAAACTTATGGATTTGTTAACTCTAATTTTATATATTTCACATTATAATAATTAAAATGAATTTATTACAAAATTATAGTAAAAATTGTGACAAAATTATGTTGAAATAACATATATTGGTAATGATTTTTTTTTTATAAATATTTTGGTATTAATATCATTTAAATTTAACTATCTTAGATTTATTTTAACTTTTGATTTTTTTACATGTTAATGAGTTATAGAAAGTGTTAATAATAATGGACATGAGAATGTTTTTATTCATTTTTTCAAAGAATGTTAATTTTTATGTTATGTTATTCCATTTCATTTCATGTTAGATGCAATTGGTCATTTATGTAAAATTTTCAAAACAGACATCTAGTTTGTTAGTACCTTCAATTTTTTGCATCAATCTTTTTTTTGTACCTAATAATTTGTGGCATTGATCTTTAAAGTGTAGTTGTCTTTTTTTTTTCTCAATTAGTCTACTTCTATATTCATACAAAAAAGTTACAGCGAGGCTGGCCTCGAGATTTCATGCCATGAGGTTGGCATTTAGCAGAAAAACTTGACATCCTGACTGTAGAACCGTCAAAATGACTTACATCAGAGAAAATAATTTCCAGGAACATTGAACATACCAGACAGACTCAAAAAACTGATCCAAACAGCGATATCGGACTGAGTGAAACACTACTGTTTCAAGGACTGATTTTTACATAGATATAAGCATAAATAGACCCTGACTTGTGTCATAAACAAAAGCCTGAGACAGGCATGAACCCTGTGGATCGAAAAGGAGGAGAGCTTTATCTTCGGAGGCAAAACCATAGAACCAGAGGCGCTGACTGTCTCAATCTTCATCTGAAGTGGACGGTTGTTCCTCTAAAACTCGACACTCAAAATGACCGGAGTCCATGGAGTCAGAGGAGTGGATCACAGAGCTTGAAGGCTCTCCTCTCGTGCTTGGGCCGACATTGGCCTCAGAGTGCGTGGTAGGCATGCTTCCGGTGCCTTGGCACGGGGTGGCAATTTGACTTGCCAACCTCTGTTCCTCCATAGCCCTCTGTTGAACAGCGCCCGGACCCGAGTTGTGCTCACACCTTTCGATAGTCACAGATACGATGAAAGAGGAATTTTCCAGTGAACAAGGAATGCGGTAGCGGGCAGTGGGATGCACATGATGCAGACAGGCATCACCTCTATCATGCCCTCGACCCCGGCCTCTGCCACTTCTGGTTGCTGGATAGACCGACGCATCTTCAGAGGGGTCCAGAGTGGTGGAGGAGTGTTGGGCGGTGGCTCGACCACGTGAACCGCCACGCCTGCTGATCATTCTCAGCCTTTCTTTCGGCATGTTTATGGGATGGGAACTATTAAACAGAGGAGGGAAGGCAGATGAACGACTGAGGGGCGAATGCACTGAGAGAGCTGGAAACTGAGCCCGTGAAAAGCAGAAAGCATTAGGAATTGGAGCTGAAGGGAGTCCGGAGAAGGTAAAGGCGTAAATAGCCCTGCAGAGCAAGACCAACAGGGAAGAATTCTCAGCATACACCAATGCCGATAGGAAGCAGGCAGGCAGACTGTCGCTTGGAGAATCGCCCAAGACTGCGACCTGGACGGAGCCGAAAGCAAACAATAGAACAGCAAGAATGAGAATGAAATGGAGCGTCATCGTGCCTATGACCAGAAGCAGGGAAGGCAGAGTTAATGTTGCCTTTAATGCATTTGTGCGAGGCTAGTTATCCAGGCCATGAGTCATACCCCTGACGCAGATGGGCTGCCACTTGCCCATCTTGCGTGCCTCCAACGTACCCTTATAACTGTCAATCACCCGCATCCGGGAAAAAGTGTAGTTGTCTTTATCAATTGAGTTGTTATCTAATTGTTTCTCTCTCTTAAGTTGCAACCTGATTGTGGTAAAAAGTGTGCTTTCTGGTTACTAATTAATTTTAGTGTAAATTTATATATTCCATAAATATAATCATTACTTACGTAAGAAAATAGGTCATGAAAGACATAAAATATGAATTCTCCCACACTCACATGAAATATAAAATATTTGTCTTTCTTTACTAGAATAAAATGGTATTAAATTATTAATAATCAATTACTTTTTTACTTGGGTTGCAGATTAGAATTCGTTGTGGCGGAGTATTATTCATTCTCTCTTCCACTCTGTTTCCACTACAATGGAAGAAAGTTCATTGGCTCCAGAAAGTTGGCCACCCATTTTCAAAACAAATTATATATGATTGACGCCCAAAAAAACTCAAAACAAAGAATACTAAGAAGCAAAAAAAACTTTTGAAGTAAGACTATGGGTGGCAGTGAAATGCACACAATCTTATAATGGAGGAACAAATGGGGCAACTAGTTTAAAGTTTGGCTTTTCTTTTATAACACGAGCAAAAAATTAGGGCATGTAGAAAGAGTTCAATGACATTTACTTGGAATAGGGAAAAATGAACAAATATGTGTATATTCGAGTGTACCTTAAACAAAGAAAAAATTTATATAAAAGAAATATAATGAACTTGAAAAGTTGAGACATGTTGCTGAAGGTTTAATTCAAACCAATAACAATACCACTGATTGATAGTTAGTGGTCCACTGTGTTCTTCTCAACATCATGATTTTGTTTCCCACCTTGAAAACCTATGGGATATAAAAGGGGAAAGAAATATGGATGCATCTATTGGGTAGTTTTTTTTTTGCAAATGGCATAGCTTTCAATTTTTGCAAATCTTCTTAATGGAAAGAAATTGTGAGAGATTTAGTTAACACTGCCCCTAAATGTTACACCTCCTAGTTATGAAAAGATGAGGACAACAATGTTCTTTGAGGAGAGGGCTTGAATTGAAGCTAGACTTCGTGTTATTAAAGACAACTCAAAAAAAGTTGGGGTATCCATTATTTGAGATGGTTGGACCATCATCCTCTTGTTAATATTTTGGTTGATATCCCAAAATGATTTATGTTCTTAAAATGTCATGATACTAAATGGAAGGCAAAAGATGGTCCATATCTGATGATCTTTTCAAAGAGGCAATAGAGGAAGTTGGAAGAGAAAATGTGGTCTAAATTGTTACAGATAGTGCCTCAAACAATGTGCTTGTTGGGGGTTTGATTCAAAATGAATACATAACAATTTTATGGACTCCTTGTTTTGAGAAATGTATTAAATTGCTCCTTAAAGATATTAATAACATTGCATTGGTTGGAAACACTATAACTGAGGGAAATATGTTACACGTTTTTATTAATAATCATGCATCATCCATAACAATTTATAGGAAATATGTCAATCTCCAACTTCTTCAATGTGCTGAAAATCTGAGATTAGATTTTCATCTGCATTCATTATGTTATAATGCCTCATCAAAATGCATCAATCTCTAAGGGAGATGGTGATATTACTATATTGGTAGAGGTGGAAGGATTTTCATTTTGGGGATGGTCCCCAAATCAAGGAAATTATTATTGGTAGTTCTTCAGAAGATTTATGGAAGAAAGTGGAGGATATTGTTACTCTCCTTACACCTATTGTTACCCTCATCATACCTATTTCAACCAACAATTTCTTGGTCTAGATCAAAACAAAAACATAAGATTGATGTAACTACTAGGTCTCATCACACTGAGATTTCAACCTCCTACATTCCTTGTTTCAACAATTCTCCCAACTCCGCTCCTTGGCTAGAGTTTCTTCATTCTACTCCAAATCCTCTGGCTCTGTTCTAAATATTAGTGTCTCAATTTCCTTCTCCAATCTTTTTGTTCTTGAAAAAGTAGCCAGTTGTCAATCATTCATTCAAAAATAAACAAACCAATTCATTACCTCACATTTGACACATTTGAATCCTCTAGCTCTCCATCTTCTTTCTATGTTCTTACTTTATTTCCTTGCTTGAGATCCTTCTTAGGCTTCTTTGCCACTAAAATATATCATTTTTCCACCAACTACCCTCAATTATTTCTCTCTCTGGTTTTCTTCTCCTCCACGAGTAGTTTCTTCAATTTCTTCTCTCGTTAGTTACAATTATGTTATGAAACCAGCTCAGGAAAAGATAGAAAAGATAGATCAACGCCTTAGAATTCAGCGTCTTCGAGGGGGCAACCTCCTTTACATTACATAAATGAACAATTCTTGGATGATACAAATGACAAAACCTCCTTTCTATATATAGGAGTCTAAGGAGTCACAATATAATCCAGCCGACCTAACAATAATAATATAAAGCCACAAAAATAACAATAGAGGGATTCTATGGGGCACAGAAATAACAATATGGGGGTAATAGGGGCACAACAATATAAATAAGGGGTATAACTACAATAGTAATGGGGTAATCACTAGTATTATAGGGACCCAACATGCCCCTCTCCTTCAAAAAAGTGTTGTCCTCAACGCTTGAGTAGTTCTGGATACTTCTGCATAAAATTCTCATCCTCCCATGTGGAATCTTCAGCGGATAAGTTCTTCCACTTGATAAGATACTCTGAAATTGATCGATTTCGTAGCTGTCGAGTTCTTGTTTCTGTGACTGCTTCCGGTTCCAATATAATTTTTCCTTCCTCGTCAAGTTCTGGCAATATTGTTTGAACTGGGAGCTTGTCGCCTATAACCTTCTTTAAACATGAAACATGGAAAACTGGGTGCAATCGAGAAGCTGCAGGAAGCTCCAATTTGTATGCCATAGTACCAATCTTTTCAACACCTTGTACGGACCATAATACTTTGGTGATAATTTATTATCCTTCTTAGCTTGCTTTAGGGACATTTGCTTATATGGTTGTAGCCGTAGGAATACCCAATCACCTACATCAAAACTTCTTTCACTGCGATGTTGATCTGCCTGTTGTTTCATTCTATTTTGTGCCAACACGAGGTTATCCTTTAAGAGTTGGAGGACTTGTTGTTGATGTTCGATGTGATGTTCCACTGCTTGAACCTTAGAATTTTCTCTTAAATATGATGTGATTGATGGTGGTTGATACCCATAAAGTGCCATAAATGGGGTCATTTTTGTTGCTGTATGGAAGGAAGTGTTATACCACCATTCAGCCAGAGGCAACCATTTGACCCATTGTGTCTGTTTATCAGATACAAAGCAACGAAGATATCCTTCCAAACATTTGTTTACTATCTCAGTTTGCCCATCAGATTGAGGATGATAAGATGAGCTATGAGCTAACTGAGTACCAAGACAAGAAAATAATTCTGTCCAAAAATTTCCAGTGAAAATGGGATCTCTGTCACTTACAATAATCTTTGGGTTTCCATGTAGCTTTTGAACTGTTTCCATAAATGCAGTAGAAACTGTACTGGCTTTAAATGGATGTGATAATGCACAAAAGTGTGCATACTTGGTAAGTCTGTCAACTACCACCATGATGACACTCTTTCCCTCAGACTTGGGTAAACCTGTGATAAAATCCATTGAAACCTCCTCCCAACGTTGGCTTGGAATGGATAAAGGTTGTAATAGACCCGGTGTCTTAATTGTTTCAACTTTATTTTGTTGGCAAACCAAACATTCCGCCACAAACTTTTGAATATCTGATTTAAGGCCATCCCAAAAAAATTCCTTCTTAACCCTGTGGTAAGTTTTTAAAAATCCTGAGTGCCCTCCTAAGGGAGAAGTGTGCAATTCCATAAGAATCTTTTGTTTTAGCTGGGAATTCTTACAGAGGTATAAGCGATCTTTGTACCATAACGAATCATTTTGCCAGCTAAATGTATCAGAAGTACTGGAATCTTGTTGTAGCTTTCGAATAAGTGCCCACACTTCTTCGTCATTCTTCCATTCCTCCTTTGCTTCGTTTATCCAATCTGGTTGGATAATAGAAATGGCACACAACAATGCTTCCACATCCTCATCCTTTCTTGAGAGTGCATCTGCCACCACATTTTGCTTCCCTTTTTTGTAGATGATTTCAAAGTCATAACCCAACATCTTTGTGACCCACTTTTGTTGCTCTTCAGAGGATAATCTTTGTTCTAAAAAGTATTTAAGGCTATCATGATCCGTTTTTACCTTGAAGTGTCTTCCCATTAGGTAGGGTCGCCATTTCTTAAGTGCATGGAGTATTGCCAACATTTCCTTCTCATAAATAGCTTTGCTTAAAAACTTTCCCTTGATTGGACGACTTTCAAAAGCAATGGGTCTTTCATCTTGCATTAGAACAGCACCAATTCCATTTCCTGAAGCATCACATTCCACAATAAAGGTTTTTGTGAAGTCCGGTGTAGCTAAGACCGGTGCTTGGCACATTGCCTCTTTAAGATGTTCAAAGGCCTTTGTTGCTTCTGGAGTCCATGAAAATGAATCTTTCTTCAATAATGTTGTTAGAGGTGCTGCTATTCTCCCATAATTCTTAACAAACTTGCGATAATACCCTGTCAACCCAAGAAATCCTCGCAGATGCTTTATGGATGTGGGGATTTTCCATTCCTTAATGGCTTTAATTTTGCTAGGGTCTACCTTAACTCCTTCATGAGATACAATATGACCCAAATATTCCACCTCCTGGACTCCAAAGAAACATTTGGATCTTTTTGCATATAATTGTTTCTCCTCCAATAGTTGTAGCACCTTGTCAACATGTTCAACATGATCCTTCCAAGACTTGCTGTAGATTAGTATATCATCAAAAAATACTAACACAAATTTTCTAAGGAATGGTTTGAAAATTGAATTCATCAAACCTTGAAATGTTGAAGGTGCATTGGTAAGGCCAAAAGGCATGACCAAAAATTCATAATGACCCTCATGAGTTCTAAATGCCGTTTTCGGAATGTCTTCAATCTTCATTCTGATTTGATGATATCCCGAACGAAGATCCAACTTGGTGAAGTAAATTGATCCATGCAATTCATCCAGTAATTCATCAATGACAGGAATGGGAAACTTATCTTTAATAGTGAGCTTGTTGAGCTCCCTATAATCTGGACACATGCGCCATGATCCATCCTTCTTGTGCACCAATACTACTGGAGCTGAGAAAGAACTTTGACTCGGTTGAATTATACCAGCCTCTAGCATTTCTGCAACCATACGTTCAATTTCACTTTTTTGGACATAGGGATATCTGTACGGCCTGATGTTTGGAGGAACACTTCCTGGAATCAGATGAATAGCATGATCATGATCACGCATAGGTGGGAGACCTTTGGGAGTCTCAAATACCTTGGAATGATTGTCCAGGACTTTTTGGAGATCTGGAGAAATAGATGATTCCAATGTGGAAACATCTAGCGAACATAATTGTGCAATTACACCTCTTTGCTCCTTTTTTAGAAGCTTTGTCATGCCATTAGAGCTGATTATCTTTCCTGGTTTCCCTGCAATACCCCTTAATTCAACTTCCTTTCCTTCCACAGAAAATTTCATGAAAAGTTCTTGAAAATTAAAAGCTATTGTACCCAAGGATTGTAGCCATTGGACTCCTAGTACAACATCAGCACCTCCCATTGGAATGGAAAGCATTGGGCTAGTCAATACATATTCTCCCATGGATAGCTTGATATTATGGCACTTTCCAGAACAATTTATTGTTCCTCCATTTGCAATCATCACTTGACACTCTGGTGCTGGATATAGGAAGCAATTCAATTCTTTTGCTACCCTACAATGAATAAAATTGTGGGTGCTTCCTGAATCAATCAACACTATTACCTTTTTCTTCTTGATTTGTCCTTCTATCTTGATGGTTTGAGGAGTGGTAATTCCCGCCAATGCATTACAAGATATGGTCGGATTTATTTGTTCTTCATCTAGGCTTTGTTCCTGGAATATATCCTCTTCTTTTGACCTTTCTTGCTCCTTTTCTTCTTCCTCTTCACAATCTATGTAGAATAATTTCTTCTCAGCACACTTATGACCTTTTGTGTATTTGCTATCACAATTGTAACAAAGCCCTTTTGCTCTTTTTTCTTCCAATTGTTGTGGTGTCAACCTTGTAGGTTGTGGAAGACTATGGGCAACAACACTTCCGTCTTTATAGTTGTGAATGGTATGCTTCCTAGTTGCCATAATTTTGCTTTCCATTTTTCTTGCTAACCTGAATGCCTTCTCTAATGAATCAGGTTCCCAAAGGCGCACATCATGTTGGATATTATCCTTTAAAGACCCTATGAACACATCAATCCTATGCTCCTCTGGAATATCTTTTACCCTTATGTTCAATTTTTGGAACTCCTCAATGTGCTCCATTATTGAACCCTTTTGTTTGAGACTTATCAATTGGCTAAAAAAAGTGTTGCTTTTTGTATCCTCATAATGTGCTATCAATTCTTCCGTAAAAATTGCCCAAGTGATAAATTGTTTACGAGAACAAAGCCATTGATACCATACAAACTGATTTGGTTCCAAATATAAAGTTGCCATACGTACCTTTTGTGTGTTTTGCACATTATTGAGATCGAAGAATTGCTCCATCTGTAATATCCATGTGGCGGGATCCTTGCCATCAAACTTCCTCATATCGATTTTTGGAATGTGGTGATTCTTCGATCCAACATTAGCGTCTATGGAATCATGATTAACATTTCTTTTGTTCTCATCATGAGTTTCCTTTACTACCTTTTCACCATTAGTAAGTATTTCTTGTAGAAAATTAGTCAAATCTGCCATGCCTGTCTTCAAATTTGTGTTCAAATCTATCTTCAAATTGTCCATCTTAGCTTCCATGCCATTCATCTTAGCTTCCACGCCATTTATCTTAGCATCTGTTAACTTTTGTGAGCGTGACATTTGTTGCACTTGTTCTTGTAATTTTGATATATCATGTAGCATTTCTTCCTCTTCTTCATGAGTCATGCTAGAGCTTTCAGGTTCCTTACTAGGTGTTTGCATTTTCTTTCCTCGGGGCATCAGTTACCGATAATAATGCTCTACTATGCCCTTTGAATTCCTTCAAAATAAATTTTCAAACCAAGCTTAAGCAAAAATTTAAAAAATCTACACACCTTTTTTCACTTTGTAGGAGCTCGATATTGCCTCTGATGTATCTCTGTACTTTCCAATCATCTAGTTCTGAAATTGTGACCTGTAGTAGCTCTCTGTGTCCTCTTTCCAATGCCACAAGTCTGACCCAAATTGGATTCTCCAAGGAAGAGTTATGCGAAATCTCCCACAGTGACTTGATTATAGACTAGTTCAGTAGAGCGAACTTGTACGACGTGCCACGAGTCACTGTTTTGACCTTTGGATCTAAAAAAAACCCACAAGAAACTAAAATCCGTCCTCTTTCTATACCCTTTTAGTAAATTTCAATCCAATCCTCAGAGAGAAAGTTATGACGATTTTCCCCAGGTCACCTGTTTTGAATGTAATTCAGGAGTCTGCAAAAAGACCAACTTCCTCAGATCATATCTCCGAAAATATCACGCGAAAAGCTCTGAAATTCGGACCCAAGGTTCAACGTCAATTCTTCTCAAATGGGTTTTTTTTGTGACTTCTGAAACGTCACAGAAAAAAAGTTATAGCGAAAATGCCACGATGACCTGTTTGGAGCAGCGAAACCCTAGAATCCAAAGCTCTGATACCAAATGTTATGAAACCAGCTCAAGAAAAGATAGAAAAGATAGATCAACGCCTTAGAATTCAGCCTCTTCGAGGGGGCAACCTCCTTTACATTACATAAATGAACAATTCTTGGATGATACAAATGACAAAACCTCCTTTCTATATATAGGAGTCTAAGGAGTCACAATATAATCCAGCCGACCTAACAATAATAATATAAAGCCACAAAAATAACAATAGAGGGATTCTATGGGGCACAAAAATAACAATATGGGGGTAATAGGGGCACAACAATATAAATAAGGGGTATAACTACAATAGTAATGGGGTAATCACTAGTATTATAGGGACCCAACAAATTATCTCGTAACACAAATAGTTTGTTATCTTCCTCAATCCCAAAAAACATTGTTGTGCTTTGATACCACATGACTCAAGGGTAGCTTCTGGTGGGATCTTAAAACTATCAACAAGCTCTGATTGCTTAAATATTTTTCTCTACTTGTTGTTACAAGAAATTAACTTTCCTATAATTTTGAATAGAAAACAATTATATAGGATTCTCAAATCCTTCTCTACGAGTTCAACCTCACTCAGTAATTCAATGCATTGAACAATCAACAACCTTGGCATATGAAATCTCTACTATGTTCCTACATTTGAATACTATAGGTCCACATCCACAATTCAGAGCTATGCATACTATTCACTATGTATCTAATTACAAACTAGGTGTATAAATATATTAATCTCCCTAGGAGCTAAGAAAAATCCATATGTTGAATTTACTATACATTAAGCATATCACTCATAAATTTTAAGATTGACACAATCCATGACCAATCCTAAGTTTGGTGTATTTGCAATCATTAATTTGTACAATCCTCCACCATATTGTTATTTATCATGATTTGATATAATATGGACTGTAAGAATCAATCACAAATTTAAGAATTTCCTTGTACCTACAACTTAGTACTATTAGCACCTAAATCTGCCTCAGGCTGAAGGAAGGCAAAATCAGGGTAACCACAAACCACGCTCAGTCTGGTAGCTAGCCCTACCAGAGCAGGAGAGGGCTCTCTCCGAGTCACGCTCAGTGAATATATAAGCAAAACGGTCTGAGATGACTTATAATGAAATATTTACCTTAGGCTAGTAAGTGAATAGGGATTCTGGAAACAAATTTATGAATGACCAAGCTTCTGGGATGTTATGGGACCGACGCTCAACAAAGAACAGAGAATTTAATACAAAGGCACAGATTATTCCGTGAGGCAAGGTAGGCGGAAAATGTAACAATTTTAGTTTGAGGTAACGCGACATGAAAAGAATGCTGAAGAAAGTGAAAAGGGCATAGTGACATGAATCCTTTTCAACAGAAGAGAAACACTGAACATGAAATTTTCCCACAGGCAGAGCAATAAAATTGAATTCTACCTAATCTCACTCAGAAAATTTCACTAGAAATGAACATGAATTGAATTATGAAACATAACGAAATACATATGAAAACATAAGAAACACATTTGCTACACTCACAACCACAAGAATCTCATGAAACAGAGCCGCTGCCTTTCATTAATTCTTTGTCAAAAATACACAGTGAAGAAACCAAGTTTCTTTCCCACAGTCTCCCAGAAGTTACAAGCCAACCAACCCTTTGCAAATAACTTGCATACAATATATAGAATGTGTGAGGAAGAGATAGAACGCCCAGGGGTTGGGAAGTTACTCGAATCATTACAAAATGGAGATGGAGAGCCAACCATTAGCTACAGGTGCAACGCTTCAAACATGACATTTGGCATTGGGTGATCGTTTGCCTTCCTTCACCACTTGGATAGAAGCCAATCTGGAGAAAAAACTCTTTAAATGCCGCCTTTGGTGCCAAAAAACCGAAGTGTAGATGACCGGGCCCACTTGGAGAAGTCGTGAACTGAAATTTCGCGAAACGGAAGCAAATTGGCAATTTTTTCCTCTGTGCGCCGTGCCATTTTTTCTGTGCGTCGCGCTACTTTGGGACCTGTTTTGGGGCACTTTCAGGTGTCCAAAATGTGCCCAAGTGGGCTTGCTGGAAATCCTGTCCTGTCTACTTCCTAACCCAACTAGAATTTCTGAATTTGGTGCTCATTTTCCCCTCCAAATCTTCATTCTCCCAAGACTACTTTCTGTGTGTCAAAAAAGTGGCAGAGAGACCATTTTTGGGTGTTTTTTGACCTTTAGGAGACCCAGACCTTGCCCAAATCTCTTGTCCGGACACCAGTAGTCGTAATTTTTGATGCTGAATCCAAATATGCAAGCATTTCTCCATTGGAGCTCTAGAATTTTAGCGTCGCGCCACACAGGGAGAAAATCCCTGTTTTTTACCCAAAAAATTTCCCTGTGACCAAAATTTGCCCAATTTTTTGAAATTTGGGTTGGAGGTTCTCTATGGGGTGCCATGCTGAGCCAAGGAAGCCACAACCAAGATTCTAAGCCTATCTTGCTCTTTTGCCCGTTTTGCCCTTCTTGTTGCTTTCCTCAATTTTGCTTTTAAACTCCTTATCCGGGCCTGTGCACTCATGTTTCACACCCTGTAATGGAAAGCCATATGTCTCAATAGAGAAAGGTCCTGGTCGGCTTTGTCCAGTAGCCTCTCCAATTGCATGTTCCTGATCTCGAGATAGGCCTCCTGATCTTCATTGATTGCCTGCTCCAGTGATGTGGGTTGAACTCTTCTCCTTTGAGCAACTTGGCGACGCTCACAAATGTTTTGAAGCTCCATAATCGTCTGTTGGTCTTCCAGTTGATTGTTTCTCTACTCTAGGTAGTTCATGTTCCATTTGGCCCTCTCCAAGTCAAGGAACAAGGAGTCAATCACTGACTGCTGCTCCTGGATGATCTCTGTGAGCTCCTCATTTGTTGGTTCTGCATCTGTCTCATCATCCTGGAGGAGAACAAACTCGGTCTCTCGCTCACCTGATGGCCCTTCCTCCTGCACTGGCTCCTTGCCCTTACCTTGCTCCTGTGATGCTGATGTCGGAAGCGAGGCCCCTTCCACCCCGGGTGGAGATAACACTCGCTTTGCTGCTGCAAATAAGGGTCTACTGCCTTTCTGATAGGTGATGTATACTAGCATGGTGGCAATCTCATGTCGCTCATACTGATGAGATGGGCCCCCTACCTCATGCTCTGCCTCTGAAACCACCTGTGGAGCGTTGAAGAAGTCACGGGAGATGAAGTCCTCCCAAGAAATACCCTGCAATCCCAACTGATGGTCTACCAAAATCCGGATAAGGGAAAAGTGATACACACTGTTGAGCTGCTGTCGAGGGGTCTTGTGCTGCATGAAATTTCTCATCCTCTCTATGTTCCCGCAGATGAAGAATGAGAGGTTCATCATCCACAACCTGGTAAAGTGCATGAGCAACATAATGTGATAGGCATAAAGGCGAGAAAACCTCCCCTCGCAACTGAAGCACTTCATGATCAATTTCATGAGCGGGGCATACTCATCTTTCAGAAATCTGAATGGAAAAACTCTCGTGAGGTGGCTCAAACAGTTGTCCTTGATGTAAGGCTCATAATGATGCCTCTCCACCTTTTTCTTTTTATGCCACTGCTCTCCAATGTTGGGTATGCCTGTCGCCACTGATATGGTCTCGGGTGTCAATGTGAAAGTGACCCCAGCCAAGATAGACTGTCCTCCATGTAGGTGAAGTGCAAAAATTCGGGCCAACTCATGATGAAATCTGACATTTTCCACCCTCTGACAAAATTCGAAACATGCTAAGTGCTGGAAACAAGACATAGCAAGAGGGCATGCCTGCAACTCGGTGAGTGTGTTTGGCTCGTCTCTAAGATGTCTGCCACTCCGGTGATGTCTCCTTTGGGCCCTTTCTCCCGAAGCTGTGTCACTATGGGTCTCCTCCTAATACTCTGATGAAACTTCTGATGCCATTACCGCTGTTGGTACCCTGAATTTTATGTTGCCCTTGAATTCCAATGAAGCTGGTAGTTGCTCTGAAAATCTGCACCAAAGGGACAATAAAACAGGGAGTATTAGGAGGGGAATGATGAAATGGGAATAGGGGTTTAAAGGGAGAGATTTATCAGGGATTTGGGAGTAGTTTGGGTATACGGTTGATGGGGTAGGGTTTGAAATATATTGGCAGCTTTGTCACTGTAGCATAAACCCTAGGATCAATGTTTTCTTTGTTTCTCTTTTGTTGGCTTTATAAAAATGTTTGCACTTGATTTATACCCCTACCACCATGCTATCCCTTTCAATTTTGGTGCAAGAACTAAGGTAGGTGGCCTACCTTTCCAATTTGGTGAGCATTCAAAAGTTTTTAGGTAGATTGGATAGTTTCTGGGCCTTGAATTTATGTGCGTCGCGCGCTATGCCCAGTGCGCCGCGCCAGTGTTATGTTTACACAGTGGGCGGGCCCTGTGTGCGCCACACACCATGAGTGCACCGTGCTCTTTGGTGTGTGCGCCGCGCGCTATGAAAACACCTTAAGACACTCCTTATAGTTTGACTTTCTGATTCTTCGGCCACACACCCCTCTCCCACGGCTTTGCTTGCCCAATAAGCTGGTCCTATGGTGATTTTGCATTAACCAAATAGTGGAGGAATAGGGGGAGGGTATGGTAGTGACTTAGGGCAGGGGTTTAGGAAAAATGACAAGGGAGGATGGGGAAAAAATGATAGGTGAGGGGAATAAGTGGGTGGAGTGAAACCTTGGCAATATCAACACAAATTTATAACCTCAGCCTTCGTTTTCTTGTTGATTTTCTCATGGGTGACATTATGCGTTTTGGGTGACATTCTAACCTCTTCACAAACACCATATCCTTGACACAATTTGATGAGCAGGCGATGTTATAAGGCTTACCTCTCAATTTGATAGCCTTCCCCAAGGTTTGCAGTGGTTTGGCACTGTTTCTTGGCCGTTGGACTGTGTGCGTCACGCCTGTGCAATATTTCAATGAGGGGTTGGCTGTGTGTGCGCCACGCCCCTCGTTATATGTGCCGCGCGCTCCCAAAACCTGCCTCCAATCACTCAAACTATCCAATCTCACCCTCACACCTTTGAAATGCTTTCTCCAAGTCTTGCAAGAGCACAATTCTTTTGATTTGGGTCAAAACATGTATTTATAGCCTCGGAGGAGATGGGTTTGATTTTTGTCTCTATGAAAACCCCTTTTCTAATGTTGAGTTTTGCACTTTTTCATTGACCTTTAAACACACTGATTTTCACTTTCCCTTTGACATTTTGGCTCAAATGACGAAATTTTCGGCACCTCTTTGCAGGGACTGTATGACAGAGCATTTGGCCATGTAAATCATAACTGCATCTGAATAGTCAACTAGTGATTTTTTTGGAATATTTTGTCATAATTGACCTTGTTTGACTTTTCTTCAAAATAGAGTTTTGAAGAAGAGTCGATGTCTCTCCAGGTGATGATGAAGCTTTCTGAACCATAGCTATGTAAGGCCTCCCTCTGGCCTACATGGCTTGTTCTGGACATGTTTTCAAAGACCAAATTGATGAATTCCTAGACCCAAACATAAAAATGACTTTGCCCTGTAAAGGACCAGACCTAGACTGTCATGAGCTTCGGTGATTATGGACAAAGACCTGAGCTAGTAGGGGCCAGACATGAGGGGAAATGATTAGCATAACTTTTTCCGTCAGATCATGGCATGTCCCTAGCGAAATGCAGCTGAATGAATGGAGCGGGACACCTAAAATTGAAATGCACAAAGAGTTTTGATCTCTGACGGAGGGCTGACCAGACCGACTCTAACATTGGCTCCAATGGGGGATGGTAGCTCCTTGGAGGTGCCAAGAATAGCAGATCTCTGGAGGAGCTAGACAGTGACTTTTGTCCATTGGGCTATGGAGTCATTATTTTGATAAACATCACAAGACTCTGACTTATTTATAAAACTGAAATGACCAAGAAATTGGCTCTACTTGACATTGAAATAACTCAAAAACTAACTTTACAGACTGAAACCAAACTGAAAATAAAAATGGTATTTACAATGACAGTGGAAGCAACGTTAATAGATCAGCAGTGATACCGCTTGAGCAGCCGACCATTGATCGGCCCTCCAGGACAATCTTCCCCGTTCATTTCCTTCAGAAGAAAGGCATTCTGACCCCTATATGCTGCAATCTTGAAAGGACCTTTCCAAAGATTTTCGAACTTTCCGTGCTTGCCTTTCTCTTCATTCCTTGCATCCCACTTCAGCACCACATCATCCAACTGAAATTTATCTGCTTTTGCTTTTTTGTCATAGATTTTCTTTATCTTTGCCTGCAACTTGGATGTGTTCTTGAAAACTTCTTCTCTTGTTTGCTGCAAGTGGATCATTTGATTCAGCCTTCTCTGCATGGGATCTTATTCACTGCTGGCCTCCTGAAGAAGTCTGACCACCGGGGCAACAAGAGAGGTGGGGAATACTGTGTCAATTCCATAAACAAGCTCAAACGGTGACATACCAATAGACTTTTCTGACTGATCCGATCTGCCCAAAGCACATGGACCAACCTTTTGTTCCAACTCTTTTTATTTATTTCCAGCAGTTTCTTGATGATGTTGACCAAGGATTTATTCAAGATTCCGCCAATCCATTGCCCTCTGGATGATAGGCAGTTGAATGACCCAAAATTATGTGATACATATGACAAAATTCTACCATACTTTTTGATTTGAAAGCTATTGCATTATCAGTGATTAATTTGTTTGGACAACCAAAGCGAGACAAGATGTTATTTTCGAGAAATGAAATGATTACCGTGTCTGTGGCTTGTCTGGTAGGGGCTGCCTCAATCCATTTTGTGAAATAGTCTATCGCTGTAAGGATCCATCTATGTTGTCTGGAAGAGGCGGGATGAATTTCCCCAATGAAATCCAACCCCCACTGCTGGAAGGGAGCGCTCACTTCAATAGGCTTAAGTGGCAAAGGCTGTAATTTCTATTTTCCTTCGAAAATCTGACATTTATGACAGCGCTTGACCATCTTATGCACATCAGCAAACAAAGTAGGCCAGTAGTACCCTGCTCTCAAAATTTTGTTAGCTGTTGACTTCCAAAAAAGATGACCACCACACTCTCCTCCGTGGAAATCCTCCATGACTTTCTTTGCCTCCTCTTCCACCAGACAATTTAACAAAATGCCACCGGGATCTTTCCAATACAGTGTAGAATTCAAAATACAAAACTTGGCAGCCTTCAATTTGAGTGTTCTCGCTTTGTTTCTAGTCATGCCGGGCGGTGGTGATAGATTTTTCAGCACATATATTATATCTGAATACCATGGGGACAAAGCAAACATTTCGGATACCTGAATTGACGTTCCTTCCTCATTCTCATCGGACATGGCAACGATCAGATTTATGTCCAATGCATGCAAGTTTGATTTGGCCATTAGCTTCGCCAACCCCTGTCCTTTGACCAGCTTTGTAGGCTTTATCTCCACATCATATTCCAGCAAGGCTGCAATCCATTTGCCTCTTCTCCCTTCCGGATTGGTCTGCACTAAAACATCTTTTACAACAATATTAGGAACATAGGCCAGAATGTGAGAATGTAGGATATATACCCGAAAATCCTTCAATGCCTTCACCAATGCTAGGGCTTGCTTCTCAATGATGTTGTGCTTTAAAGCTGCATCCCTTATAGCCCTGCTGAAGAATGCAATGGGTCTTTCATGATCATCTCTCTTCTGTAATACCACCGCTACCATAGTGTGCTTAGAAGAAAATGAAAACAATATGAAATCCTGAGTGTAGTCCAAGCTGACTAGAACTGGAGCTGAAGAAAGGGCCAATTTGACCAAGTTGAAAGATTTTACAGCCTCCTCTGTCCATTTCACCTGGCTGTCCTTCTTAAGCATGTTGGTCATTTCTCTCAAGTGTTCTACAAGATTAGGCATAAAGCGACGCAGAAAATTCATATTATCATTGAATGATTGTATCTCCTTTTTGTTCCTAGGCAGATCGATTTGCTGAATTGCTTGCACACGTGTTGGGTCTATACGAATGCCATCCTTTGAAATGATGTGCCCAAGTAATTTGCCTTCCTCCATGGCGAACAAGCTCTTCTTAGGATTCAGCGATAGACCATATTTCCTGCATTTTTGAAAGACAATTTTTAGGTGATGCATGTGCTCTTCATCAAATTTGGAAAATACCATCAAATCATCCAAGTACACCACCAAAAACACATCCTTCTCATTTGCAAACGCCAAGTCCATTGCCCGCTGAAATGTGGCACCTGCATTCTTTAAACTGAAGGGCATTTTGGCATAGTGAAAGGTTCCCCATGGAGTGGTGAATGCTGTCTTGTCTCTATCATCTTCATGGACAGAAATTTGGTTATATCCGGAATAACCATCAAGCAGTGACATACGAGATGCCCCCACTACTCGCTGAAGTATATGGTCCATCTTGGGCAGTGGATAGTTGTCCTTCAATGAGACCTTATTTAGATTTCTGAAATCAATGCATAGGCGGATCTCACCGGTCTTCTTGCATACAGGCACTAAGTTAGATATCCAATCTGAAAATCTGATAGGCACAATGATACCTAACTTGTACAACCTATTTACCTCCTTTTCGATAGATGGCAGCAACTTTGGATTTATCCTTCTCAGCTTTTGTCTAAATGGTTTTTGATTGGGCTTGATAGGTATTGTGTGCTAAATAATATTTGTATCATAGGTATTTAAATCAGAATAATCCCAAGCAAATACATATGCAAATGAAGCCATCAAACTGATGTATTTGTCCTTGATATTTGGCGGTAATGCTTTGGACAATTTTACCAACTTTGGATTGGAAGCTGTACTGATGTTGACTTCTTCTACACCCTTCTTTGTCGGCTGCAATGTTGGCTTGCGAGCTACATCATCCTGATCAAAAAGTTCCTCTAGAGGTATCAAGCCTTTAGGAATGATGTTATTCTTCAGCTGCAATACGTCCATTTGATTGATCTGCACTTCATCTGTACCATTCCCTTTGCCTTCATCGTTTTCTACATCAATTGAGGTTTCTTTGAACTTGCCTTTGTTGAGCAGAAAATCCTTAATCTCCTCATCATCTTGAAACACTTGCCAATATCGCTGATTGTCTGGAATGGTTGGACGATGCTTGACATGGATTTCAAATTTATTGCTGGAGTTCATGGGGATCTTCAAGCTGCTCGCTGCCTTGGCAAGAGCATCAACAATACTATTTTGTATACGAGGCACACATGTCAAGGTGTATTTTGAAAATAACTTCAAGATGTCTAAAACTGCATTACGATAGGCCCGCATCCTAGGATGTTTTGCTTGATACTCACCTCTGACCTATTTTATTACCAACTCGGAGTCGCCATATACCGAAATCCTCTTTGCATTCAGCTTTCTAAGAATCTTCAGGCCAGCAATCAGAGCTTCATACTCAGCTTCATTATTTGAACATTCAAAGGCCAGCTTGTAAGAGCAAACTCTCACGCTGCTAGGCACTTTGTTTGGGGCGGAGAAAGGACTGCGTACCCAAATTCCAATTCCAGCGCCATCATTCCCTACTGCTCCATCGAAATCCATGGTCCACAAGCCTTCTTCCTCCTCTTGTAAGTGCTGGAAATCTGTTTGCCGTGCCTTGTCTGCTTGCTGTCCAGTACTTTCAGCTGATTGCCCAACATTTTCCTGCTTTTCTTGTCTTTCTTTTTTCAAAATTTCTCTGAAATTTTCTGTTATTTCCGGTATGTCATCTGCTTCTACTATCTGACTATCTATCTCATTTAAACTATCTAAAAACAAAACAAAAGACTCTAAATCTGTATGTACATAATTAATAGGATGATTTATAGGTTTCTCCTTGCTTGTGATCATATATTTCATTTTTTGTTCCCGATATAACTTCCTCATTTGTCCAAACACCGGGATTGTTGCATAGGAGAAATCCAATTGTAGTGTCCCTTTCAATTTCGCTACCCAAGACCTGGAAAGAAGCATGCCAAACCTTGGAGGAATATCTACTACCACCACATCCATCAGAACATTTTTCATAGGAAGCTGATCCAAACTCACAACTAAGTCTTTGATGAGCCCTATACACCTTACTCTGTTGGAATTGAATGAATAGAGATCATGATATTGTCGGGTGATGTCCAGACCAAGCTTATCCATGATAGCCTTGGGCATGAGATTGTGAGAAGCTCTGGAATTGAACATGGCATTATGCAACACAAAATCATGCAATCGTAAACTGATATAGAAGGGTGCCACATCGCTATCGGGAGACTCACCATTTGTTGCTGGTCCAAAAATCATTTCAGGCTGATCATCTTCTACATTTACCATGTCGGACATTGGGTCCAAATTCAACATTCTAGAAAACTTAGAAATCTCGTTCTCTAGGCTAAAAGCGGGAGTTTTTTCTACCTCTTTGACTGGGATCTCTTTCCTTTCCTTTTCTTTTGATGTGGCTGGTTGCTGTGATTGTTCTGCTGATTTTGATTTGCTGCTCTCCGGACCAACCGCCTCCTTTCCTTTTCTTTGTGTAGCTGATGAATCATTTTTTGTTGTTTCACCCTCCTTCTTTTTCTGAATTGGTTTGGCCGGCACATCTCTGTTTCTAAGTGAATATCGCTGTTGTTGTGCAGACAGAGCATTCATATACCCCCTTTGATATTCTTCTGATTCTTCTTCCAACACAGTGTCACTAGCTAGAATAAAATCAGTGTCTTGGTGTGCAGCTGAATTCACTGCACATTCTTCTTCTTCGGTAATGTAAGTAGGCAACTCATATGGGGTAAAGAGATGGTTTTCTTCGTCTATTACATTCCCGTCCTCATCTGACTCCGATCCATGTACAAAATTCTGCTGCAAAAGCGTTTGTACCGGTTGTTGTGCTGTCTGCTCTTGAGTTCACTGATCTCTCTATCGTATTCTATATTGTGGCTGTTGCTGGCCACGAAAGTTAGGATTCCTAACTTGTGGCTCTGGCTTGTCAAGTTTTACACTTTCAAGCATCTGCTCTACCTTTTTGAGAAGTTGATCCATTAAAGAAGATTCTTCTTTCATAGTGGTTTTCTTCTCTGCTTTCGCTCTAGCTCTTTTGGACAACAGATTTGCCTCAACGCTGACCGCTATTTTCTACATGTCTTCCATTGTGGCCGGTTCCCTCTCTCTTAATTGGTACGCCATGTCAACATCAAAACCATCTGGAAACTTCATCATTGCTAGTCCCACAGGTGGGTTTAGATGATCTGGAATTTCGTTGTAGACTTCATTAAATCTAACACAATAATCTTGAACCGACTCACCGGCATTCCGTTTGATTTGTTCATACTCGGCCAGAATTTGAAGGGGATTCTTTTTCACTTCCGACCGGTTCAAAAATTGTCTTTGTAGTTCAGCCAAGGTAGTGATACTTGCAACTGTCAAACCTCTGAACCATTTCCTCACATCACCTACAAATGTTTGTACAAAGAGCCTCATTGCCACGTTCTCTGCGTCAATCTCATGAAGTTCATAAAAGTCTACCATTTTGTCTACATGTCGCTGAGCAATAATGCTGTTAGGAGTGCCGTCAAAAAACAAGATTTTACTTTGATAATCCATCGGCATGTCATCTAGGACTTGGGGCAGAACAAGGGGAGCAAAATGGGCAGCCATCATTCTTGGTGGATTTGGCCTTGGAGGTGTTGGAGGAGTGTGCACAGTTTGCAAGGGGCTTGCAGTTGGGGTTTGGGGTTGTGTTGCAATGTAATTATCAATTAATCTATTAGCTCTTTTTGTTTCAAGGTCTACAAGAAATTGCGGATTGGGGACAGTATAATCAACAGCCCTTTCGGATTTAGACTCAAATAGTGATATCTCAAATCGTTCGTCAAACTCAAGCTCTTCAAGATACTCAAAAATGTCGGGACATGAATGGGATTTGAACACGGGAGTTATGGTGCTTTCTTGACGAAGGAGTCTTGGGATCAAATTGGGGTTTTCGTAAATATGAGGAGGATCCAGGTCTGGATTGGCTCAGGTATATTGTCTTGAAGCCAACATGCTATTGAGAAAAATCACATGACACAACCAACTTACTCAGCCTTTCCAATCCTAAGCTCATCATCCAGAAGCTTAGAATTATTATGAAACGAGGGGATTTGATTTCAACTTAGTCCCCAGTATGGTCGCCACTCTGTTAGCACCTAAATCTGCCTCAGGCTGAAGGAAGGCAAAATCAGGGTAACCACAAACCACGCTCAGTCTGGTAGCTAGCCCTACCAGAGCAAGAGAGGGCTCTCTCTGAGTCACGCTCAGTGAATATATAAGAAAAACGGTATGAGATGACTTATAATGAAATATTTACCTTAGGCTAGTAAGTGAATAGGGATTCTGGAAACAAATTTATGAATGACCGAGCTTCTGGGATGTTATGGGACCGGCTCTCAGCAAAGAACAGAGAATTTAATACAAAGGCACAGATTATTCCGTGAGGCAAGGTAGGCGGAAAATGTAACAATTTTAGTTTGAGGTAATGCGGCATGAAAAGAATGCTGAAGAAAGTGAAAAGGGCATAGTGACATGAATCCTTTTCAACAGAAGAGAAACACTGAACATGAAATTTTCCCACAAGCAGAGCAATAAAATTGAATTCTACCTAATCTCACTCAGAAAATTTCACTGGAAATGAACATGAATTGAATTATGAAACATAACAAAATACATATGAAAACATAAGAAACACATTTTCTACACTCACAACCACAAGAATCTCATGAAACAGAGCCGATGCCTTTCATTAATTCTCTGTCAAAAATACACAGTGAAGAAACCAAGTTTTTTTCCCACAGTCTCCCAGAAGTTACAAGCCAACCAACCCTTTGCAAATAACTTGCATGCAATATATAGAATGTGTGAGGAAGAGATAGAACGCCCAGGGGTTGGGAAGTTACTCGAATCATTACAAAATGGAGATGGAGAGCCAACCATCAGCTACAGGTGCAGCGCTTCAAACATGACATTTGGCATTGGTGACCGTTTGCCTTCCTTTGCCACTTGGATAGAAGCCAATCTGGAGAAAAAACTCTTTAAATGCCACCTTTGGTGCTAAAAACCCGAAGTGTAGATGACCAGGTCCACTTGGAGAAGTCGAGAACCAAAATTTCGCGAAACGGAAGCAAATTGGAAATTTTTTCCTCTGTGCGCCGTGCCATTTTTTCTGTGCGTCGCTACTTTGGGACCTGTTTTGGGGCACTTTCAGGTGTCCAAAATGTGCCCAAGTGGGCTTGCTGGAAAGCCTGTCCTGTCTACTTCCTAACCCAACTAGAATTTTGGAATTTGGTGCTCATTTTCCCCTCCAAATATTCATTCTCCTAAGACTGCTTTTTGTGTGTCAAAAAAGTGGCAGAGAGGCCATTTTTGGGTGTTTTTTGACCTTTAGGAGACCCAGACCTTGCCCAAATCTCTTGTCCAGACACCAGTAGTCGTAATTTTCGATGCTGAATCCAAATATGCAAGCCATTTCTCCATTGGAGCACTAGAATTTTAGCGTCGCGCCACTGAATCCCTGCTTTTTTACCCAAAAAATTTCCTTGTGACCAAAATTTGCCCAAATTTTTTGAAATTTGGGCTGGAGGTTCTCTATGGGGTGCCCTTCTGATTCAAGGAAGCCTCAACAAAGATTCTAAGCCTATCTTGATCTTTTTCCCATTTTTCCCTTCTTGTTGCTTTCCTCAATTTTGCTTTTAAACTCCTTATCCGGGCCTGTGCACTCATGTTTCGCACCCTGTAACGGAAAACCATATGTATCAATAGAGCAAGGTCCTAGTTGGCTTTGTCCAGCAGCCTCTCCAACTGCATGTTCCTGATCTTGAGATAGGCCTCCCGATCTTCATTGATCACCTGCTCCAGTGATGTCGGCTGAACTCTTCTCCTTTGAGCAGCTTGGCGATGCTCACAAATGTTTTGAAGCTCCATAATCGTATGTTGGTCTTCCAGCTGCTTGTTTCTCTGCTCCAGGTAGTTCATGTTCCATTTTTCCCTCTCCAAGTCAAGGGACAAGGAGTCAATCACTTACTTCTGCTCCTGGATGATCTTTGTGAGCTCCTCATTTATTGGTTCTGCATCTGTCTCATCATCCTGGAGGAGAAAAACTCGGTCTCTCGCTCACCTGATGGCCCTTCCTCCTGCACTGGCTCCTTGCCCTTACCCTGCTCCTGTGATGCTGATGTCGGAAGCGAGGCCCCTTCCACCCCGGGTGGAGATAACACTCGCTTTGCTGCTGCAAATAAGGGTCTACTTCCTTTCTGATAGGTGATGTATACTGGCATGGTGGCAGTCTCATGTCGCTCATACTGATGAGATGGGCCCCCTACCTCATGCTCTGCCTCTGAAACCACCTGTGGAGCGCTGAAGAAGTCACGGGAGATGAAGTCCTCCCAAGCAATACCTTGCAATCCCAATTGATGGTCTACCAAAATCCGATAAGGGAAAAGTGATACACACTGTTGAGCTACTGTCGAGGGGTCTTGTGCTGCATGAAATTTCTCATCCTCTCTATGTTCCCGCAGATGAAGAATGGAAGGTTCATCATCCACACCCTGGTAAAGTGCATGAGCAACCTGATGTGATAGGCATAAAGGCGAGAAAACCTCCCCTCGCAACTGAAGTACTTCATGATCAATTTCATGAGCGGGGCATACTCATCTTTCAGAAATCTGAATGGAAAAACTCTCGTGAGGTGGCTCAAACAGCTGTCTTTGATGTAAGGCTCATAATGATGCCTCTCCACCTTTTTCTTTTTATGCCACTGCTCTCCAATGTTGGGTATGCCTGTCGCCACTGATATGGTCTCAGGTGTCAATGTGAAAGTGACCCCAGCCAAGATAGACTGTCCTCCATGTAAGTGAAGTGAAAAAGATCGGGCCAACTCATGATGAACTCTGACATTTTCCACCCTCTGACAAAATTCGAAACATGCTAAGTGCTGGAAACAAGACATAGCAAGAGGGCATGCCTGCAACTCGGTGAGTGTGTTTGGCTCGTCTCTAAGATGTCTGCCACTCTGGTGATGTCTCCTTTGGGCCCTTTCTCCCGAAGCTGTGTCACTGTGGGTCTCCTCCTCATACTCTGATGAAACTTCTGATGCCATTACTGCTGTTTGTACCCTGAATTTTATGTTGCCCTTGAATTCCAATGAAGCTGGTAGTTGCTCTGAAAATCTGCCACCAAGGGGACAATAAAACAGGGAGTATTAGGAGGGGAATGATGAAATGGGAATAGGGGTTTAAAGGGAGAGATTTATCAGGGATTTGGGAGTAGTTTGGGTATAGGGTTGATGGGGTAGGGTTTGAAATATATTGGCAGCTTTGTCACTGTAGCATAAACCCTAGGATCAATGATTTCTTTGTTTCTCTTTTGTTGGCTTTATAAAAATGTTTGCACTTGATTTATACCCCTACCACCATGCTATCCCTTTCAATTTTGGTGCAAGAACTAAGGTAGGTGGCCTACCTTTCCAATTTGGTGAGCATTCAAAATTTTTTAGGCAGATTGGATAGTTTATGGGCCTTGAATTTCTGTGTGCCGCGCGCTATGCCCAGTGCGCCGCGCGCCAAGTATGCGTCGTGCCAGTGTTATGTTTACACAGTGGGCGGGCCCTGTGTGCGATGCGCACCATGAGTGTGCCACGCTCTTTGGTGTGTGCGCCGCGCGCTATGAAAACACCTTAAGACACTCCTTATAGTTTGACTTTTTGATTCTTCGGCCACACACCCCTCTCCCACGGCTTTGCTTGCCCAATAAGCTAGTCCTATGGTGATTTTGCATTAACCAAATAGTGGAGGAATAAGGGGAGGGTATGGTAGTGACTTAGGGTAGGGGTTTAGGAAAAATGACAAGGGAGGATGGGGAAAAAATGATAGGTGAGGGGAATAAGTGGGTGGAGTGAAACCTTGGCAATATCAACACAAATTTATAACCTTAGCCTTCATTTTCCTGTTGGTTTTCTCATGGGTGACATTATGCGTTTTGTGTGACATTCTAACCTCTTCACAAACACCATATCCTTGACACAATTTGATGAGCAGGTGATGTTATAAGGCTTACCTCTCAATTTGATAGCCTTCCCCAAAGTTTGCAGTGGTTTGGCACCGTTTCTTGGCCGCTGGACTGTGTGCGCCACGCGCAATTCCCAGTGCGTCGCGCGCCTTGTATGCACCGCGCCTGTGCAATATTTCAACGGCGGGCTGGCTGCGTGTGCGCCGTGCCCGGTGAGTGCGCCGCGCCCCTGGTTATATGCGCCACGCGCTCCCAAAACCTGCCTCCAATCACTCAAACTCTCCAATCTCACCCTCACACCTTTGAAATGCTTTCTCCAAGTCTTGCAAGAGCACAATGCTTTTGATTTGGGTCAAAACATGTATTTATAGCCTTGGAGGAGATGGGTTTGATTTTTGTCTCTTTGAAAACCCCTTTTCTAATGTTGAGTTTTGCACTTTTTCATTGACCTTTAAACACACTGATTTTCACTTTCCCTTTGACATTTTGGCTCAAATGATGAAATTTTTGGCACCTCTTTGCAGGGACTGTATGACAGAGCATTTGGCCATGTAAATCATAGCTGCATCTGAAAAGTCAACTGGTGATTTTTGTGGAATATTTTGTCATAATTGACCTTGTTTGACTTTTCTTCAAAACAGAGTTTTGAAGAAGAGTCGATGTCTCTCCAGGTGATGATGAAGCTTTCTAAACCATAGCTGTGTAAGGCCTCCCTCTAGCCTGCATGGCTTGTTCTGGACATGTTTTCAAAGACCAAATTGATGAATTCCTAGACCCAAAGATAAAAATGACTTTGCCCTGTAAAGGACCAGACCTAGACTGTCATGAGCTTCGGTGATTATGGACAAAGACCTAAGCCAGCAGGGGCCAGACATGAGGGAAATGATTAGCATAACTTTCTTCTTCAGATCATGGCATGTCCCTAGAAAAATGTAGCTAAGTGAATGGAGCGGGACACCTAAAATTGAAATGCACAAAGAGTTTTGATCTCTGACGGAGGGCTGACCAGACCGACTCTAACAAGTACAAAATACCATAATCTTTTCTTCTATATCGATCAACAAAACAAAGTATTCAAGCTCATGGAAGCAATATTCTACTATGTGAGAGTTATTTCCCTCATTACCTCACAATTTGATCTCAAAATGGATCTCATCTCCCAAAGGAATTGAATCTCATTTGCAACAATTTCAGCGTTGTCACAGATCAAAGCCAAAATCCAACTTTTACATGGATTGATAAATTAAAACATTAATTGTTCAAACCCTCTTACCTTCCAATGTAGTCACTTGAACTCCAATGGATCTTCAATCAACAAGGTTTTGTTTAACTTGCACAATGATCCTCACTTTGAACTCTGCTTTGCATGGCAATATTTGTGGCCCTATCTTTATGATTGGGGTTCAATTTGGCATAAATGCATGATTTCGACACATACAATCAAATTATGTTGTTGTGCTCTAGGTTTGAGTTCTCTTGTTACAAACCTACAACCAAAATCAACCCGCAACCACAACTTTTATGTTCGGTTTCCTACACATGAGAATCAATATCCATGGAAATAATCCATTAGCAAATATACGACTGTAATTACAACCCAAACATGATACACAAAAAATCAGTTGTCAACGTATCTTGATAAGAAAACATAATTCAATTCTCATTCATTAAACATTAATAACATCAAGGATTACACATTCTACATTCACACTTTCAGGGGCTCTCATGCTCCTCCTTGAGACACCCTCTCCAATTCCACTCTGTTACTCATCTATACATACATATATAATTTCTTACAGGCTATAAAATATCCTAACATGGAAAAGGTTAATTGGACATCTTTCCCAACTCCTAGAAATTTGCTTAACCCCTTAGCCTATCATTTGTCACTTTTACGATGGGCCACTTGGGAAAAAGTGCTAGCTCATCAAAATTCCTAACAACCTAGATTCTTTCTAGAATCTAGATACATGTAACTACATCAAAAATCCACTATTCTTAATTTTATACAAATTACATTTGATGTAAATCTCTCCCCTTTGGATCAAGGAAAAATGGTTTGCTTAGGATTGATGCTCCTACATCAACATTATACTAAAAATTTTCTCAATCAAGGTGCAATGCCATCATAATGCCAGCGACGTGTAGGGTCAAGGATGGTCTTGGGATTTACACTCTTTTAAACATGATTGATTGTCTTCTATTTAGCTGAGAAACTAAATAGGGACTTTAAAGAAAAGAGGATTGAATGTTATTATAGATCATTATTAGATCACTGACAGGGAAATGTAGAGGCATCCAAATGCATTATATCCAACACAATGTGATAAATTTCACAGCTCAAATAATCCAGGGACCATAGCCACTTAATTAAAGATAAGGAAGAATATAAATTAGGAAAATACAAGAAACTTCCAAATTACATAACTAAAACATTTATTGCTATCTTCATCATCAATTTAAACTTTGTAGCAAATGTATTTGTATACATAAATCATAATTGTAGAGAAAATAAGATAAACTAATATATTCAAATAATAGAGAGTAGGCAAACCAGCTAAGACTGAGCAATTTCTACCTAACCATAGGTAGTCCATTGTGGACATTGCCCCTTCCCCTATTAATGTCACCCTTTAGCTATACCACTAGGAAAAGTAGGAAGAGCATGATTCTAAATTCTTACTAAATAGGTCTAAATGAAGAATTTTTCACTACCAAGTTTTCTTGAGAATATAACAACCCTTAGGCATCCACATTACCTACTACACACAACACAAAGGAGTACTCCCTTCCTTTTTACAAAATGCATTAGCAATTCCTCCAATGCTTTTCAATGTGGGCATAGAAAGGTCCAAACTAGTACTTTAAAACTTATGCATAATTTCTTTGGTTTCTTGGCTCTTTTACAAGGTTTAAAATCTCATTCTTATGGCTTGTTTTGCTCTATAATAGAATAGTTATCTTTTTCCATTGTTCCATCTCTCTAAAGCTTCTTCTTTTTGTCTAACATAATTCCCCCCTTCATTCAAATTTCCCATGCATGAATGCCAACTAGAGAATTTCCACCCAACTCATTCCTTGTTCCAAGAATGTAGCAAAGACCATTTGCTAATTTTTGAAAGTGATGGCCTAGATTAAGGGATTTGTTTCCTCCACTCCTAACCTCTTTTAAATTTGTAAACTAAGTTTTGAATAATTAAAGGTTCACTATAATATAAGGTATATGATTTTTCTTTCAGAAACAATTTCCCCTAGACCCCTTAATATTTCCTTCTTATGATATCATGGCCCCTTTAGGTGTTATTGCTCCATTGACCTTAGCCATTTTTATTAACTACATAAATAAAATGCTTACTTTATTCAAGATAGTTAAACTATAATATTACATAGTGACACTCTTCAATCTCCAACCAAGAATTCACTCTTTGTCCTAACATATAAGAACATTTGAGATACCCCCAAATGTTCTTTAGACTAGTTTTGCAGTTCAATTGATGATAGGTGTTAGCTATAAAAAAATTGTAAATTTTATATAACTACACATCCAACTAGCTTGCAATTTTAGTTTATTTTATTGTAAAATATTGATTTATGTTTCATGAGAAGTTGATTTTTTTACTTGTTTCATATTTATCTAAATAAATATATTACGTACTAAAGAGTAATATTACAAAAAAAAAAAATCAATAATTTTTTTGATTAATAACGGTGATATTTATTATGTACTAAATTGCAATGCTACTAAAATTTTTCCTATAAAAGTTTTTCCTCTCTATTAACAAAGGTGTAATTATAATTATGAAATTATAATTTCACTACACTTTTACATTCCACTAGATCTTGCATTTCCACACTCCATTAATAATATTTTGGAAAGGCCCATATAGTGAACCTAGATTGGATCTAGGTTAAGTGAAAGTTAGGTTATATGGATTCTAGTGTTATATTGATATATGTACTAAAAAATAAATTAAAAATAAAGTTTTAAAAAACGTATGGCAATTAAATTAGAAGTAGAAGGTATGGATAGAGTCCTAAGGTCAAAATATTGCTTTAAACAATATTCACAAAGCCATATAAAATGGGATTTTTAGTAGAAATTTGGGATTATAACATTGAGAAAGTAAAAATGGAGAAGCTGGAGTGGTTTTTTTACCAAGGGAATCTTATGGAAAATAGAAAAGGGTAACTACAAATAAATATGAAGAAAGGAGGCTATACCATTATTAGATGCCAGATTCCAATCAATTTTAAAAATGTTCCATGGGCATCATCTTCACTCATCAAACTTGTGACATAGCACATTCATTTGTGGGATGTTAAAAAATACCCCTAATTATACTAGATATTGAAAAATTCTCTCCCAATATCCTTTTGTTGAACCCCCTTCCAATACATATTTATAATTTTTAAAACACTTCATTTTACTAGATTTCCTATGTCCTTTTTTTCATAGAATTTTTAATACCCATTTTTATTTCGACCCCCTCAAATAAAAATTATAATATCGAAATAGGAAAACAAGTGCACTAATATCCGTACATAGGGATATTCTATTGCAATAAGATAGCCTTGGTTCTAAGGGCTTGGTGTTATACTACTTTCACCCCTCTTTAGTCTAATACATGGTCATGCATTTTTTTAGGAAGTGGGTTTATTTAAGTACAAAAGCTCGATGTAGAGAACCCCTATACAAAATTTTGTTTTGCATCTTTGTATGAAAAACACATGAAGTCACACCAAATTGATGGCTTGGATGTCTTGCATAAGAACCTTATAGTTCAAGAACCACATTTTTGAAAATGCAAAATGAACACGAACTCTTTTCTTATGAACATAAATAAAATGTAAAGGTATAATCAAAGAATTAATCAATAATGTAAGAGCCCAATTACCATAATAGTTAATTTATTATAAGTTTTACTCCACATCAAAATTAATCCTATTAATTTTACTTAAGCATCCACATAAGAATACACCATCTCAATCAATCATCAACTTTAATCCCAATAACTAAATCAATAAATGGGACTACATTATGTGATTCTGTGAGAAGCACTTTCATTCTTCAACTTTCAAAGCCTAACTTTTGTAGGGAAATCCACACTTGCAGTTTAAAGGCATGTGAATAATTCAAGAACTTAAATGACATGAATTGAAATAATAATCTATGAAGAAAACATTGAGGTATAAATCTATCTAATATAACTAATCTAAATAAGAAAGGAAATAGTTGCAATGCAAACCAGATAGGGGGCCTTCCTAACTAACTTGTGATACAACAAAGACACAACACTATTAATCTACTCCATCATAAATCTCATAATAGCGTCACTCATATTAAAATGAAATATAAAAGTTCACATGACAATCATGAAGAGGGTTTGCACAAACTCAATATAAACCTACATAATCTTTGTACTTGATCTAAAACATGCACTACTATACAACCATCACATAAAATCAATTGACCAACTTTGTGATTAACAAACTAACTATTTCATTGACCAATCTATTACTCTCACAAACATCAATCCACTTCCTTTTCCATTACACAAAGTTTACATAAAATATGGGAGGGCATGGTAAGCCATGACATGCTCCCTATTTTCGCAAACATACAGACTCCCAAAAAATCATGACTGATCCCTTTCTTTACATTATACAACATTTATATAGGATGTGGGGAGGTTATATTGCAACCAAAACCAACTCCCTATTTTGCAGAGTCTTTTGAAGCATTTCCGTTATAAACAAAGATATGGTGTTACCTCATATGCAGACAATCCCCTGCTTCTCAATTCTAACAGAACGACCATGACCAATAAATAGAACACAAATTTAATTTGTGTGATGTTCTCATGACATGAAATGCATGAGAATATAGTCATCATTAAGCCAAAATTTCTTTTGTTGTTGAATGATTATTGCTTCATTGTATGTGTATAATAACCTACATTTAACTAGGGCATTGACCATGAGCTCATATCTTCTTCATTTGACTTGGGAGGTATCCAACTAAATTTGATCCATATTGAGCCACCTGGCAACAAAGCCCACATGGTAGAATTCAAGATATATATATATATATATATATATATATATTGTCCCACCCAAATATATTGTCTGATTCATTAGCTCCTAATGACTGGCCTTTTGATTGAATGTAATTTAGATAAGTTGGGTTGCGTGTTTCCTTATGCAGCCAAGCAGCTCCCCAGAGTAGTTCATCCTGAGATGATCCCAAAAGCAAGTCAGTCATAAATCTTCCAACCTCATCTGGCAGGCTAAGAATCAACTCAAAATTTGACATTATATTTAACAATACCTCATATCCAGAGTATGAGAAATAGAATGGACAAACTCCAGATCTAAGTGAGTCACTATAAGCTCCTTTGTGCTTATCAACAAAATCAAATACCTGAGAATCCCAAGGCAACAAGGTCAGTTGTGGGGATTTACAATGAATGCCTACAATGTAAACTTAAAAGAGGTAACCATTTTAGTACTTACCCTCATGGCAGTATGAATAAGTCGTTTGGAATATGAAGGATCAGATTTGCGAAATACAAGGGATGCAGTTGCAAGTGCTGCAGTTGTTTCAGCCGCAACATTTGAACCAGGATGTTGGTTGTCAATTTTATAAACAATGCAAGCTGTGTCCATATCTTTTGGCCTTTCCCAACATTTTTGATCAGTGTTGGGATCCCCTACCTGACACAAGTTTGAACATTGAATAGATTTTAGCCATAAGATGAAAAACAAGTAATGTATCTTGTATTTTTAGTCAGATAAACAATGGCTATAGCTACAGAGCATGACATGGGTTAGTTTGTAGAGAGTTGAATCGTTCTATACTATATATGCATTTACCTGGACATATAAGGTGCCTGGATGTGCAATTTCTTTCAATAGGTTATCCGTGGCCCAACGAACCACATCCTTTGAGTTGGCTAGCTCACCACCCATGAACCCACTGAATTCCAAAACACTCCATGACAACATCGTTGTGGTGAATGCCATTGGAAACCCAAATTTAACATTCTCTCCTACATCATAGTATCCTCCAACCAAGTCCACCTGCAAAATAAAAAACGAAATAATGAAAACTGGAAGTGCAAAGTGGTTTGCACCTCTTGAGACATTTTGTCCCTTTTTACACTCAATAAAGACACCAAAATAGAGACTGCTACTTCCACCACCCTGTGCTATAGAATTCTCTTCTCACCACAAAATTGAGAAGAACCATCATTAGATTAAAGCTGCAACATTAGGCTTCAGACTAGGTGCTAAATTCTCAAAGCTTCGTGCTAGTTGCACTTCATCAAGACTATGTTGGAAAGAGACATTACCAATTCGTGCCATTTTATTCAAAATAGCGACTGTAGGATCTGTTCCAAACATGATTGTATGGAATATCATCCTTGGTTCTATCGTATTTAGTCTAATTACAAACTCCAGAGGATCTCTCCCATAGTTGTTTCCCCCATCACTCAAAAAAATAAATGTTGTCTTCTTCTTGACCACATTAGCATGCTTGGATTTTCGATAAATTACCTCCTTTCCCAGTTTTAGACCACAAGAATAACTGGTTCCACCTATTGCGACATATTGAATAAGACTATCCACTCTATCTTCCTTCATCTCTTGCATTTCTAGAGCGACTATTGTTGTATTGTCAAAGAGAACCACAGATAAAGAATCATCACTACTAGTTTTATGCCTAGAGTAATCAATCGAACGATAACCTCATACACACAGCCTAGCCTACAATTGTGTCAAGATATAAATTTGGCCATGGTTGGTTTTATATCAAGATTGGACATTGAACAAGACTTGTCAATAACAAAAACCACATGACGTGGCGCGTTCTTGGAATGATCACAGTAAAAAACATGACCATCTGCAGTTATGTGACCTATAGAGGATGCCATTGAGGCAATTTTCTTCACTGGAGCATGCCATAATGTCTATGTGCAATAAGACCTCGTGGAACTAGCATCAATTTAATTATGCTCTTATGACCTGCAAAGGTGATTACACAGAGAAAAATCCTTCTAATCTTCTTCAGTACAAGGATCTTCAAACTGCATTTGCTTCCAATAAGTCTCATAGGCAAGTTAATCTTTAGGCACATCCTCATCAGGGCCATATTTTCTTGTCTCATGCCGAGAGCCATCATAGATACGACTTGTGAAATTATCATGTGTAGGGAAGTAAACTAAATGAATGTGTCCTTGACCTTGCACTTTACACTACATGTTACACATCTCTTCCACACCAGATTCCCCCAAGTATATTTCCTATCCTGCATATCAAACTCTTCCTGATCTAATGCAAATTGAACACTCCTCATATTCCCATGAACCATATTATGTAAACCAGAATGATTGACAGGATGTTGAAAAAAATATCCACAAGCTTGAAATCTAACCTTGCAATAATGCACAACATCTGGATTTAGTGTGTGAATATGGGCACCATCATGGTAATTTTTAAAAAGTGGAATGGAAATGCAACAATCCTTTTGTAGACCATTTTGTTCAGAGACGTGTTCATACTCAAATGAGCCTCTTCTACCTTGAAATGAATGTGTTTTTCTCACTAGCTCAGTGAATATTTCACAAATTCCATCTGCTTCACATTTCTTATGACAAGCATGCTCATTACCATAGAGATGTTCAGCAGAATCACCAAGTTAAAATCCCTTGTCTACTCAAAAGCTAATCAAAGGAAGAAGGTAATACTCTTTCAAAGTCTGCTCTTGGCTTCTTGGTCTATTTCCTTCTGAATTTTATCCAGACAACCAACTGTGAAAGGATAAGCCCTCTCCCAATGCAAGTTGATCAAATTCCTTCCTTCACTCGTTACGGTTTTTCCTTCAAGGCCTACTACGACGAGCAATGGAATGCCCCTAATGTCAAAATAGCGTGACAACTCTTTAATCTTTTCATCCCAAAAAATGAAGAGCAAGCCATGGCATGGATTCATATTATGAACGAAAAGTTGCTTCATCTCTGTCACTGGAAATGAATATAATCTCAAAACCCTCATCACATTTCAAAGATTCTTTTAGAGATTCTTTCAAATTGTTATAGAAAGATATCAATCTTGGAGTGAATTTTTGACAGGGAAGACACCACTGAGTTGTGAAATATAGTCCAACAGTCTTCCCTCTCAGTGAAGAGATGCTAACCTGCAAAATCCATGTGGCGGCATTGCAAAACCCATGTGGACATCCTTGTGAGCTCTACACCCTACCCGCAACCAGCAACCCAAACAGTCATAGCATGCCAACTATTCCTCTAGTGCTGCAGTTGTAGACTACATTACCTTTGGCCGTGTCAATGGCAGTGACATACCTGAGCAGCCTTAATATTTGGAGATCAAGCCAGTGTTGCAGGACGCACTAACCATGCTATGCATCTACCACAGTGTTGTGCGGTTGGGAAATGAGGCGAACCATCGTTCCATTCAAATCAACAGATAATGATAACTTAATCATATAACAAAAGATCGAATGGCACATATGATGAAAGGTAGATAGGAGATTTCTTTCAACGGATAATGATAACTTAATCATCTAACAAAAGATCGAATGGCACAGATGATGATAGGTAGATAGGAGAATTATTTTCAAAGGGGAACACGTTACGCCGTAATTACTTGGGAATATAAAAACCTTTATCTTAACAAAGTAATTAGGCCAATAAGCCTTTCTTTTAAACCAGTTGATCGTCTACACTTCTCATATCTCATATCTGTCTGACAACTGTGCACACTTTTTTAGGCCACACTTCTGCTCTCCGCTCAACATCTGCGTGCTTTTTATCTATCTGAAAACTATGCACACTTTTTTCGGCCACACTTCTACTCTCCACATCTGCGCACTTTTTATGTTGGATTTCCAATAAAGTCTATTTGATTTCTTTGTGGAGTTTATGGCAATGACCACACCAGAATGCTCACAAGGAGAGAATTGTTGTGAGAAGATCTCAGAGCAATGTGGCGCCAGTGGTAGAGATGGGCTCGGATGCCCTCTACGATTTTAAATTGTTGCAGTGCTTCAACACACCAATGTCGCAGCAAAAACAATGACCTAAGTCATTGGGAACACCAAATCTAGGGTAGGAAGCCGGCCAAGCCCCCCGGGCTGTGGTGTTGGAGAGCTTCAAACCACCAATGTCATAATGCGAGAAACATCAATTGTAACAGCAACAACATTCTAAGGCCACTACGAACTATGAGCATCAGAGGCCAAGGTAGGAAGCGGGGCAGGCCACGGGTTGTGCAGTTGTAGTGCTTCAACCCACTAGTGTCAGAATGTGAGAGACATCAATCGGAGTAGCAACACCAGTCCAACGCCACTGCGAGCATCAAAGGCCAGGGTAGGCCCAGGGCTTGGGAGTTATAGTGCTTCAACCCAATGCGAGAAAATTGCAGCAGTAGCCCAAGGCCACTGGAAGCTCTAGAGGCCAAGGAAGGAAGCCTTGGGCCATGGAATTGCAGTGCTTAAACCCACCAATGTCGGAATGCGAGAAACATCTATTGCAGAGTCCAAGGCCACTACAAGCACCCGAGGTCAGGGCAAGAAGCGGGGCAGGAAGCCCCAGATCGTGTTACATGAGGGCATTGAAAGTGGTTAGAAGAAGAGAGGGCGGAAACCCAAGGTAAAAAAGGAGCATGAAGAAATTGGGGCAGAATTTGGAGTTTTGAAATTAATGAATGCAGGTAATGAAGATGATGTTAATGACGAGGATCACAATAAGGAGGCAACGACTGGATTTTTGGAGTACAGTGCACTTGTCTCGAACACAAAGCCTAAATGGCCTCTGTCACTAAATTTAAGCAATGAGGGGTGGAAAGATTACCCAAACTCCTGATGTTTCCAAGGTTAAGAATACCAAGAATTTTGTTAGAAAATTGCAGATGGGGTGGATTCTGATACTAATACTGGAGTCTGTAGTTTTTCTCAGTATATTCCAACAGAGGAGAATTAAATGAAGGCAACATCACAGAACACCATGAATATGAATTGCCATCATTGTAAATAAATGACAAAGACAGAGTGGTGTTGGTTTCAGCTTTGTGGGTTTTCCTAATTACTTTAAACCCTAACCAAGATCTACTCCTTTGTAAGAAATTAAAATTAATGCACAGCGGAACTTACTTTCCATCTTCAAAGGCTCCTGGTCTTGACTTGAGTTATTGGCTCCTGAATCCTTCCAAGAACTTGCAATCCTTTTCTCTGGCTATCCTAAATGACAGAGTATCTAGTCTTCAATGGAGCAGAAAATTTTTTCTGAGTTGATTGCAAGCCTTGGAGACTCAGCCCTTTTATAGCAGTGCAAAACCCCAATCCTAGGGCAGCCGAAATTTAGCTGAAACAAGTCTGTCAAGAAATCTGAAATTTCGGATTTCATCAGATTTTGAAATCGGGAACTTTCCAGAAAAACTGAAATCAATCAGAATAAATTCTGATTTCCTTATTCAGCTCAAATTTATTACTGCTATTATTTTAATCAACTATAATCGGTCCATTAACAATTATAATTGTTTAACATTATTCTATATGTATTTGTATCCAAATCCTTATTTAAATACGTATAATGCCACGACTTAATTAATCACATTATTTGGCATATTTTAATCATTACATAAATGTAATCTTGCTGACAGTATTTGATATCATAATCATAATGCACGTATGTCCAACTTAATTATTGTAATTAGACGTCTCTAAATCCAACAATCTCCCACATGGACAAGTGCAACCTTTTGATTATATATCCTTAACTTTATTGCATGCAACTTTTCCGTCTTTACTTATCGTATTTCTTAAACAATTCTGTCCATCAATTATGCTAACAAAGGACTTAAGCGGCATTTGTCACATTTATTCGCAACTAAACTGACATAAATCACGCTGCCAATATAACTGAATGACATGAATCTGATTTGGACATATAGTTTAGAAATTACACGCAAGTGTGATTAGACGTGCCTATTTCTAATTGAGTCACCTTTACTTTACTGTATGAGGCCAAAAATTTAAACTTTAAAGAAAGAAATAATGAAACTGAAACTGAATGCAACTTGTATATATCATCAAAATTGTTTACAATTGCATTACATAGAACATCAAAAACAGAACTTAAAACATATTCAGACTCCCACATTTTCTAATTATCCTAAACAGATATTACACCCATACAAGCAACATGTTGGTGAAACTTCTTGGGTGGTAATCCTTTAGTAAGAGGATCCGCAATCATGGAGTCTGTACCTATGTTTTTTATACATAATTCATTATTCTGCACTCTCTCTTTTACAACCAAAAACTTAATGTCAATGTACTTCGACTTTGACGAACTTCGGTTGTTGGTTGCGTATAACACTGCTGAATTGTTGTCACATAATAATTTGAGTGGTTTCTGAATAGAATCCACAATTTTCAGACTTGTGACGAAGTTCTTCAGCCATACGCCATGATTAGATGCTTCAAAACATGCAACAAATTCAGCTGCCATAGTGGAGGAGGCTACCAATGACTGTTTAGCGCTCTTCCATGACACAACACCACCTGCCATCATAAAGATGTATCCTGATGTTGACTTCATGCTGTCGACACATCCTCCAAAATCAGAATCGGTATATCCAATGACCTCGAGCTGTTCCAATCTCCGATACGTGAGCATATAGTCCCTTGTTCTCTTTAGGTATCTCAACACTCGCTTGGCTGCCTTCCAGTGTTCCATACCTGGGTTACTCAAATATCTCCCTAGCATTCCGGTAATGAACGCAATATCCGGACGCGTGCATACTTGTGCATACATGATGCTACCCACGGCTGAGGCATAGGGAATATCTTTCATGAGGTTTTTATCTAAGTCAGTTTGGGGACATTGTTTCAGACTAAACTTATCTCCTTTTGATATAGGGGTATCTCCTGGTTTGCTGTTTTGCATGCCAAATCTTGTTAGAATCTTATCGATATAGTTCCTCTGGGATAACCTCAGAATACCTTGAGATCTATCTCTAAGTATTTCAATCCCTAGAACAAATGATGCATCACCAAGATCTTTCATTTCAAAGTTCTTAAATAAAAAATTCTTAGTTTGATGCAACATGTCCTTATCGTTACTGGCAAGCAATATGTCATCTACATATAAAACCAAGAAAATAAATTTACTCCCACAGAACTTAAGGTATATACATTCATCTACTATGTTAGACTCAAAACCAAATGAGCTAATAACTTGGTGAAACTTATAATACCATTGTCGAGATGCTTGTTTTAGCCCATAGATAGATTTCTTAAGTCTGCAAACCATAGACCTTGCATCACCTGATACAAAGTTTTCTGGCTGCTTCATATAGATCGTTTCATCAATGTCACCATTGAGAAACGCCGTCTTTACATCCATCTGATGAAGTTCTAAATCATAATGTGCTACAAGCGCCAATATAATCCTTAAAGAGTCTTTCGATGAAACTGGAGAGAAAGTCTCTTTATAATCAATGCCTTCTTTCTGTGTGAAACCTTTCGCAACAAGACGTGCCTTGTATTTTTCAACATTGCCTTTAGAATCCCGCTTAGTCTTAAATATCCATTTGCAACCAACAGGTTTCTTGTCTTTAGGCAACGGAACGATATCCCAAACGTCATTGTCATACATAGATTTCATCTCTTCATTCATGGCATTAATCCACATTTGAGAGTTAGAGCTTTCCACAGCTTGTTTGATATTAACAGGATCATTTTCAAACATGCCAATGTCAAACTCATGTTCTTGAAGATATGCATAATCCTTTGATTGTGTAGATCTTTTCTCTCTAGTAGATCTCCTAATTGGCACAGGCTGTAGATTTTCTTGAGGTTCATTTACAACTTGATCTTCAACAGGAGGAAGAACATCATTACCAACTTCTGAATCTCCCACAGGCCCTAGGCCATCAACATTTGTCATGTCAATGTGAGGGTTTGGGTTGGGTTCAGGTCCATTTGTGTTCTCTATTCCATGTTGAGTTTCTAACTGAGTTGTTTGGGATGATGAAGTTTGCACATTGTCAAAAGATGTATTTCTAAACGCAATCGGAATTTGAACAAAACTAGGACTTTGGTCCATAGTCTCATTCGCATTCGTCTCTTCTTCTTCAAAAATACTATCTTTTGTCATATCTCCCCCCACAAACTCATTATCCTCAAAAAATTTTGCACTTCCTGACTCGAAAACTGTATGTTCTATTGGATTATAGAATTTGAACCCCCTAGATCGTTCAGAATAGCCTATAAAGTAACAACTAACGGTTCTTTCATCCAGTTTATTTTCGCTTGGCTTATAAGGCCTAGCTTCACATGGACATCCCCAAACTCTCAAATGATTCAAGCTAGGCTTCCACCCAACCCATAACTCGTAAGGGGTCTTGTTAGCTGCTTTTAGTAGGCACTCTATTAAGTATGTATGCTGCAGTCTTTAAGGCTTCTCCCCACAAATTCTCAGGTAGAGTTGTACGAGCAATCATACTTCTCACCATGTCTTTAAGGGTGCGATTTCGTCGCTCAGCAACACCATTCATTGCAGGCGAACCTGGCAACGTATACTGAGGCACAATTCCGCATTCCTCTAAGTATTTTGCAAAGGGACCTTGACGCTGTTCTCCTGATCCATCATAACGACCGTAGTATTCACCACCACGATCAGAACGAATGGAATTTATACGTTTGTTAAGTTGTAACTCAACTTCCGTTTTGAACTTTATGAACACGTCTAATGCTTCCGCCTTTTCTTTTATTAAGTAAATATGACCATATCTTGAATAATCATCTATGAATGTGATAAAGTAACGGTCACCATTTCTTGTAGCCTTTGGAAAAGGACCACAGATATCCGTATGAATCAATTCTAAGACATCATTACACCTTTTTGCATCATACTTACGTTTATTAGTTTGTTTTCCCTTTATACAATTTACACAATCACTTAAGTTTGTAAAATCTAAAGGTTGGAGAATATCATTAGACACAAGACGTTCTATCCTTTTCATAGAGATATGTCCTAATCGCTTGTGCCATAATGTTGCAGATTTCTCGCAAGTTAATTTACGTTTTCTATTATCTATATGCAGTGCCTCTGAATGTGAAGTGTCTATATTTAGAAAATAAAGATTATCATAAGAAGACAGGATACCAGAAGCAAGAAGCTTAGAATCTTGACACAAACTGAAATTTCCATTACCAAATGAACATACATAACCATTTTTGTCCAAATAAGATACAGAAATTAGGTTCCTTCTGAAAGATGGAACCACTAAAGCATCAAAACTTAAATAAAATCTTGTCTTACATAATAATCTAAATTTTCCTATGCTTTCCACTTCTACTTTGTTGCCATTTCCTACGTAAACGTAGCGCTCTGCCTCACTTGGCTTGCGATGGCTTAGGCAACCCTGCATCGACATACTGATGTTAGTCGTTGCACCTGAATCTATCCACCAAGTATATCTAGATACAGAACTTAAATTAACTTCAGAACAAACTAAAGCAAGAGACATACCTTTCTTTGCCAACCATGCATGATAGTTGGTGCAGAATTTCTTTGTATGTCCTGGCGCTTTGCAGAAAAAACAGTTCTTTTCTTCTGCTTTCGCAGAAGTATCTTCCTTCTTGCTTTTCTGCGCGGCATTGTTTGCAGCTACCTTGGTAGGTCCCTTTTCCTTGGCAGTAAACTTGCGCTTCTTGCCTTTACCCTTAGGATTAGATGTTACTACATGAGCACTTTCTCCCTTAGTCATTTTCTGTCTCTCTTCCTCCTGCACCAACTGAGCCTCAAACTCAAGTAGTGTCCACGTCTCTTTTTGACAATTATAAGTCATCTTGAATTGACTAAAGTTAGACGGGAGAGACAGAAAAATGAACTCAATGAGAACCTCATCAGAGATGTCATAATTATGCCCTTTCAAGGCACGTTGCAGTCTTGTCATCTCAATAACATGCTCTCTAACCCCTTCTTTTCCCTTGTATTTTATTGTTGCCAACTTCACAAAGAGTGTACTAACATCAGTCTTTTTACTCTTTGCGAATTTTTCTTCAAGGGCCTTAAGGTATTCAATAGTGCCTGTCTCTGTATCAGGTATGATGCCTCGAAAAGTCTCATGGATCGTTTGCTTCATCACCATTATGCACATGCGATCTGAATGCTCCCATCTAGCAATATCAGCCTTCTCTTGAGGAGTTACCTCACTCTCTTTATTAGGCTTGGGGCGATCAAATCTCAGTGCTGTGTCCAATTGCATGATCCCTAAGACTAATTTCAGCTTTTCCTCCCACTGTTTGAAATTGTTCCCCATGAGGGGCTTAATCTGACTTAGACTTGACATTATGTTTGGATCTGAAAAATTCAAGAACAAGGAAATAATTTAGATACGATGCGTCACGATTTGATCCTTAATCATAATTCTAAAATCTATCTAAAGGCATGTGTAAAACTATTTGCTCCATTAAAACTTTAGCCAAAACACCATTCAGTAATGAAACACCTTTGGGTGCAATCATTACCTTCTGGCACTTTGGTGTAGTGAATAAAGTACAAACATGTCAATCTACCTTTGGGTCAGACTAACATATCCATGAACTAACGACCAGGCCAGTCAACGGGGGGAGGAGGATCACATACGGATCGCTTATGTTCCAAGCTCCCGATGCTTTTCTAGACATCGCTAGTCCATGTGTGTTGCAACTTATTTTTATACACTACCCTTATGCACCAAACAACTTAGCAGGCGCCAACCCTCCTTTGGGAAAGCTAACACCCACGTCCATTGCCAGCACGTTATTTCAACTTGTCATGAGTCATCCTTGCAATCGTCTTACAGAGAGCGGTTCGTTTGCGAACATCAATGCTTGACTCATGCGAAAACAACACATGTATACTAAACGTCTTTAGTTAGATTCCAAAATTATGTCTAAAACCTAATCTAGGACGTACCTATAGAATCTACTCGTCCTATATAGAATACAGTATCTTATAACACTTTTAAATTTAATATGTCAACTATATTCATCAAAATAATTATTAGGTTTTAGTAAAACTTTAGCAGTTTCTACAATGATTACCTTTTAGAAATGCTTCAATAATTTATTTAGAGAATACTAAATAATTTTATGGTTGCCATGATTAGCATCATTGTGATAAAATCCGAATTTAGTATTATATCAATAATTAACGTTAATACAAATTTTATGCCATAATTAGCATTATTGTGATAAAATCCGAATTTGGTATTATATCAGTAATTAACGTAAATACAAATTTTTATGCCATAATTAGCATTATTGTGATCAATTTAGAATTCAGTATTATACCCTTTAATTGGTGTTAATACCAATTTTAAATAATATCTAAATCCTAATAATTAGCCTAAATATAGCATAATATATATAGTAATTATAGTAATTATAGTAATTATAATTATTATAACCTAAATTACAATCACTTACAATTACTTACAATTACTCTACCATATTTTCGCCCTTATAACTAAATTAATGCACAGAGTTTAGACCCTAAATAAAAAATTGCTTCTCATTCTCCCATTAAAAAGATTTACAGGATATTAAAACGAGAAAATAAATTTCGCATCGCAATTAAATATCGTAAGCAGACCGGCCTCATTTACTGTGCATCGAACAACTGTATTTTATTAACTGAACTTTGTTATTACACAATGCAATACAATGAAAGTGAAGTAATACTAAATCCGGACCATAGCCCAATAAACTTGGTGATTACAACGTTTTGTTTTCAGTAATTGAAAAATGCGTAGTCAAACTATCAGACTATTCCAGTGGATTGAAAAATAGATAACAACTTATGCCGTTTTTTTTTTTTTTTTTTTTTTTTTTTTTTTTTAACGATGACTATAACTTCTTGTATATTCAGGTTAATGGAAGATCTCATCAATTACAGCGCCATATAATTACTTATTACAGTACTTTATGTTCATTAACTAAAAAATAGAGAAATTTAAACCTGACGATCAACCGATTGTGAATTCGGATCATCGGCATGCTCAGCCTCAAAGCCGAGTAGTACAAACTTTCTCCAAAAACAATAGAGACTACCTCGCCCTTAGGTCCATCAGACCGGGTCAGATCTCGAATTGAGGAAAAAACAGAAATTTTAAGGATCGAAAAATATGACGGGAGAGACAGTTCTTACATAAGGGTGCTCTGATACCAATTGTTGGTTTCAGCTTTGTGGGTTTTCCTAATTACTTTAAACCCTAACCAAGATCTACTCCTTTGTAAGAAATTAAAATTAATGCACAGCGGAACTTACTTTCCATCTTCAAAGGCTCCTGGTCTTGACTTGAGTTATTGGCTCCTGAATCCTTCCAAGAACTTGCAATCCTTTTCTCTGGCTATCCTAAATGACAGAGTATCTAGTCTTCAATGGAGCAGACAATTTTTTCTGAGTTGATTGCAAGCCTTGGAGACTCAGCCCTTTTATAGCAGTGCAAAACCCCAGTCCTAGGGCAGCCGAAATTTAGCTGAAACAAGTCTGTCAAGAAATCTGAAATTTCGGATTTCATCAGATTTTGAAATCGGGAACTTTCCAGAAAAACTGAAATCAATCAGAATAAATTATGATTTCCTTATTCAGCTCAAATTTATTACTGCTATTATTTTAATCAACTATAATCGGTCCATTAACAATTATAATTGTTTAACATTATTCTATATGTATTTGTATCCAAATCCTTATTTAAATACGTATAATGCCATGACTTAATTAATCACATTATTTGGCATATTTTAATCATTACATAAATGTAATCTTGCTTACAGTATTTGATATCATAATCATAATGCACGTATGTCCAACTTAATTATTGTAATTAGACGTCTCTAAATCCAACAAGTGGTCTATTGTTCCAGATGTCCAAAGAATTATTGTCTTATCTGCATTCGAAAATGATACCCTTCGTGAATGAAAGAGGAAATTGCACAGGTCTATCCTTTTTGTTGGGGGCACTATAATTGCAAAGCTTGTTTATGGAAAAATCCTGAGGTTAGAGTGCAGAAATTGGGGGTAGCTCATATGGTCCATTTTCTCTAGAATGTAATTTGCAACAGCCTCCCCTTGGTGACTAATATTCATCTTGAGCAAATTCTAGAACTCGAGGGAGAAAAAAATCAAACTAGCCAGTCTACTAATGTCGAAGGCCTCGACGAAGTTGGACAACGTTGATACCGGTAACCAAACCCGACTCATGGCACTTATAAAGATGTTGAGTTGTCACATTTCCTTGACAGCGACATTATCACAAATCCCTGTAACTTTTGTGTCGGAATTTTCAAACCTCGCAGGGTCTCATTCATGCCTTAGTGGCGCTTGCCCTCACCCAAGAACTGCTTCTCCTCCATTTCCATTCGATGGATCACACGATCTTGGAAGGACACTACTAGCGGCTTCTCTAGATGGTGGTAGGGATCAACCTTAAAAAATAAATAAAAATCACTTTCTATATGTGATGTCTAATTACAATCACCATGTCTTTGATTTGGTATCATGCCCATTATTCGATTCGGTTTCCATGGTTTCGATTTAACAAGATGTTATGATTAGGTTACCAAGTGTGCCCAAATTAGCAGGTTTCAATTTAATGCCCGGTGCATGGATTATCCAATTTTACATTAGTGTTATTAGGTTTAGATTTTATGTTTACATTAATAGTTTCGAGTTTAATTGAATAGTTAGTTCATTTTAGGTTTAATTTGAATTCATCGTTCGATTTTAGGTTTTATAGAGTGCAAAATTTGCCAGGTTTCGATTTTGATTGAGGAAGGTTAGCATGTTTATTTAATGTTCAGGTGCATTGATAATCAAGTTTGGATTTTAAGTTTTAATTACCAATTAATTAGTTTTATGATTCAATTTAAACTAATTGATTTTAGGTTTCAATTTCATATTTTACTTCAGATTTGGATTTGGATTACACTCGAGTGTGTGATTTGGAAATGAAATACATATATATTTATATATATACCACATTTAATAAATAAATACAATTAATATGATAAGAAAATTTTGAACATTTGTTCATGTTTCAAATACATCGATTTAACCTTTAAAGGAACTTTGTTTAGTAACTTTAATGTTAAGGACATCATCGCATACATTTAGTTAATTGATCGAACTTTAACAAGGGACAACATTCGACTTATGCTTTAGTGTAGTCAAATTATTTCAATGGCATGAATTTTTTGTTTTTTTTGAATAATGATGCATTTTTTTGTGAAAGTATGGTAATCACACATCTTTTTCAAATAATAGCTTGATTTTTTGTAATTTTGGGTTTACATACTGTTGCGGCCACAACTACCACCCTATTAAAACATGCTCTGATAGAAAATTTTCAATGGGTCCCCTAGAAGTTTGATCTTTCATCTTTCAGAATGATCTGTTTTATCACATGGATGTTAACTCTTTTCCGAGTCAAATTTTCAATGCCTGATGGCTAAGCCATTGAATAACTCTCTGCTGCATGGTTCATTCATGACCTAACCTAGCCCTGCATTCATTCCCTTCGTCAGGACTTCTCAAATCCTCATAAGCATCCATAGTATATTTATGCCCGCACGCATAATCACCCCCACCCTCACTATAGTCGTTTGTGTACTTAAGACACAAAACCTTCTATCGCACCTCATTTCCATTTTAACTCTTTGCAATGAAAGACTTCACAAACATGCATAAACCATCCCTCTTTCGCTTATCACACTCAATCTTGGCACATAACGCATGCCATAAGGCACTGAACCCGACAACATTATAAACCACAATATACATATATGTCGGGTCCGAAACCCGTCGCATATCGCAATCGGCCTAGGTCTAAGGCTTATACATATAAGGTGCGCCACTATGCTCTGGACCTGACGACACTTTTAACCATACTTCATACATATGTCGGGTCCGGGGCAATATTGCATATCGGCAGAGCCTGAGCCTTATACACAATGTGCATGGTGATATGGCGACAGACCGAGCTTATCAAATATGATATATATATTTTCGAGTCCGAAGCCCCGTCGCATATCACAATCGGCAGAGCCCTAGGCTTGTGCATATTGTGATATGTGATATGCCAGACCCGACGATATTTATAGGCCCCGATACATAAAATTTGAGGTCCGTCCTGAGTGATCGGGGCAGGATTTTCTTTGTTTTCCCGTGTTTTCCAAAATTCCCAATATAACAAAGGGAGCAGGTTTTTAGTGTAAAAGGCGGGCCTGTGGAGTCCCGATAGTGTAATCGCACATCAGGGAAGTGGAAGGCATGGGTACTGCGACCCGCGGAGGGGCCGATACCCGATTGCGATTAAGTGAAGCCCTCGAAAACCATGCCAAGCCTATGGATTGAGCGGGAAATTGTGTGTTGCATGTGTTTTGTGCATAAATCCTTTTCTTTCACACTTGTTCCCCATAGTTGTATAAAAGTTAATGAAGGCAACGTTTATGTTTTGTTTGAATATTTATGTTATATTATTCACAATCATGAAGCTAATGATAGCTATCTCTGCATGCGAGAAGTAAAGGATGCAGGAGTGGATTCGAAGAGTCATGTATGCAGAAGTGTTGTGTTTAATGGTCCGGCCTTAGGTGTTTCAGGTCGGAATCCCACGCGTTTCCTGTGCATTCCGAAAGCAAAGTTGTCATGGTTTTCATCATGGAAAGGCAACACATAGTCACCCTTTTTATCAACATCTGTTCACTTCCTCAAGAAATGAAGCGCTCCAATGGATATGCTTTCTATGTGTCAGCGATTTCGCTGACGATCCTATCTCTGTATACTTGGTTTGTATATCGAAAACAGCAGGGGGAGATGAGGAGGCAGGGTAGACCGAGAGTCACGGGCTTTTGCATAAGTATTACCGCCAAAGATGAGAAGGGGCTTTTTGTTTGGATAAGAACAATTTTGATTTATTGTGAATAAGGAGGAATGTTTGGTCGAAGAAGGAGCCTGTAGTTTCTGATTATTTTGCCCCTACTTTTATGTGTTTTGAAGCAGAGTGTTATCGCTGGCATAAATATAAATGTGATTTGTGTTTGTGCATATTGATGGCATAGTGTTCATGATTAGTCTTGTTTATTTTAATGTGATTCAATTGCTTGGTTAACTTATGAGTGATCACTGATTCAAAACCATATTAAACACCAGTTGCAGGTTTATTTGTGCAGAAAAGAATGTGTATTCCTGTATGATTAATCTGATTGTAATCAAATCTAATACAGCCTTGTTCGTCTATGAACTCAGTAATTGATTCTTCGGACTTGGAATTTATTTATGGTGTTTAATCTCTTTTATTATGCTCCTGCAGGATAGACTAGAATAGTTAAGTTTAGCATAGGAAAGTAGAAGTAGTGTAGATATGATTTAATACATAGTGGTTAGTTGTTTTAATTTTGTTGATTTAATTGAAGCCTTCTTCTTAGAAGCCATCTCTCAACTCATTTAACATTTTATGGGGTCCCTTAAAACCTGTTGGAACTAGCCATTCCAAACGAAAACAGGTCTAATTGGGGCTTGCGATCAGGTTAGTTCCCTTTGTTGGTATAGCGAAAATTAGCCATGACAACAAAGTGGCGCTAGAAGGAGGGTCTGAACTGCCGTCCACAGATTTTCAAGATTTCATCTATAAGTGCCACGCATGGATTCAAGAAGATTAATACATGGATTGTGAAGGTCGAAAAGACCCCTCTTCTCATTCGGAAAAGCCTCATTTCGAAGAAGAGACACTGTGGGAGTATCCTGTCACTCAGGAACAACTGGTCAGAAGACTTACTCGGGCTTACACTCATTCCCTATCACAACTCCCAATCTTTCAGTCATTACCTCCGATAGCAAAAAGAAAGCCAAGAGTCTATCACATAACAAAGAAACCTCTACAACCCCTTCTCTTGAAGATATTGTGCTTGATTCTTTGCAGAGTATCAACTTTCCTTGGGAAGAAATCCCTGAGGATTCCCCATCTGAAGGCAATCCCTAGCCTAATTTGGAAAATCCTAACGAAAAAGCCCTCAACCAAAACATCCCTATCCTCGACATGGCTAATATTCCTCCACTGGGTGGAAACCAACTCCAACCTCCTCCAAGAGCACTGCCTCCCTGGCTCGCTCAGGGTGCCGTGGCTATACCTAGGCAACAACATCCCTTACCGAAGAATGAAAAAAAGGTACTGCCTAAATTCGACTCTGAGCGGGGAGACACCGTTGAAAACCATATTAATTCATTCTTCCTGGTTGTGCACATGCTGGGCGTAGCTGATGAAGATATAGTCTATTGCCTATTCCCTTTTACCTTGATTGGTGCAACTTCCACATGGTACTTTAGCTTGAGAACCGGATCGATCACCTCGTGGGCTGCCTTTCAACAAGCCTTTTTAGACAAGTATGGCGATTACAAAACCCCTACTACCTTAGTCCTAGAACTATCCCGTTTGAAAATGGAAACCAAAGAAAAGGTTAAGGATTTCAATATCTGGTTCAACACCTTGTTCAACAGAATCCCGACCACCACCAGACCTACAGAAGAGGTGCTCATGGAATTCTACATCACTGCTCTCCTTGTCCCTACTGCAATGTGGGTCAAAAGGAGTAATGCGCAGACCTTACAAGGTGTTATCGATGAAGCAGTACAAGTCAAGAATGAAATGCTCAGTCTCACAGCATGCCACCCTACAATTGGAGAAAAGAAAGCCTCTCAAGCATCCAAGAAGAATAACGGGAGTGACAACAAAGGGGTTGAAACCAAAGACAAGGACACCACGGATGTGGAAGGCTTGCATCGGATCATTAAGAAACTAACAAACTCAGTCATCGATATGAAAAGGAATCATGGGGAGAGTACTAGTGGTAGTGGAGGAGACTATAACAACAGAAAGCCCTTCAAGCCTTTGTATCATAAGAAGACAGAAGGCAGTCATGGTCCACTTGCACTGGCTGCTCCAATGAAGGGAATTTAAACACATAAGAGTTGGCTCTTATTGGATCGCTCCTCAACCAAGAAGAACCGATAGTGGAGCTAGAGCTAGAACAAGAAGATGAGGAAGAATACCAAGTAGAAGAGCCCTTAGAAGAATAATTCCAAATCAATGTACTGTGGGATTTCTATAAAAATGAGAACGATGATGACCAAGGAGACAGTATGGCAGAAATCCACACTAATGAAATCCACACACGAAGCAAAGGGCTTCTTGCAGGTGTGATGAATCCTGTAGATCAGACCAAGAAAGATGTTCGCCCTGTGAAGATGCCTGCTCCCAAAGTTCCTGTTGAAAAGAGTAGACCCAGTGGTCAATCCAAGAATATACCTATTGCAAACCACCCAGAGAAAGAAAATGCATCTCCCACTGCAATGAAGGCTACTCAAGATGGTACAATCCCACATAAGAATGGAAAAACTGGTATGTTTACTCTGCCCTATCCTGTTTATAACATTGATTACAATATTGTGGATGATCTTAAGAAATCTAAGGCTAATATCACATACTTTGATTTGCTGAAATTAACGCAACAAAGAGATTTTATCTTGAAAGCTATGAATGAGAGAAACTCCAAAACTCCCACCATCCCAAGAAACCAAACCAAGAAGTCAGTGTCCACCTATCAACGCCTCCGTTGCCGCTCAAATTCCATCAGCTAGGTAAGCCACTCTGTCCAAAATTAATCAAAAGCCCCAAGATGTTAGTGCAACCATGAAAGGGAGAAAGTCAAAATCCATGACCCCACCTTTCCGTATCACATTTGAAATCCTCAAAATGAATGTGCACAATTTCTTGGTAGATTCCTGTGCCTCATCCACTATGATGCCTTATGCTGTCGCTAAAAGACTACATGCAATACTTGAGAAAACTGGGACCCGAATTATGCAATTAGACAAGACAAATGTGAAAGTAATTGGAGAATTGAAAAATGTGTTGATTCGGATGGCTGCTAAACCATAGTACGCACAAGTCATTGATATAGTTGTAGTCAACATACCCGAGGCCTATGGAATGCTGCTTAGTAGGGATTGGCCAAAAAAACTCAATGGATATTTCTCAACTGATTGGTCCCACCTCTTGCTGCCTCAGAAGGGAAAAGGTGATATGCTGAGAGTTGATTGAGAACTAAATGGCAACGGAACTAAATGGTCCCAATGAGCCTGTAAAGTTTACCAACTCCATCCTTGGGAACTATAGTTTCAATGTTTTTGCTATAGAAACCTGTTTTGGATAATTTCATGTAGAAACAGTTGAAGAAACTTTGGCATACACACAGTTGGAAATTCCCTCCCATAATCCAACTGATGAACTATCCTGTATTATAGTAGATGATAGGACTAATTTCTTAGATATTAGTTCGATTGATGTAACATTAGATTCTATACTCTGGACACTCTATTTTGATGGCTCTAACTGCCTTGAAGGTGCAGGTGCTGGAAGTATTCTCATTGACCCGCTAGGGAACCAACATTTGATGGCCAGCTGGTTGGAGTTTGCATGCACCAACAATACAGCAGAATATGAAGGCCTGCTGCAAGGCCTGAAGAAAGCCATTGATATGAATGTAAAAATCCTTAAAGTTTTTGGTGACTCACAGATAATCGTGGATCAGGTAAGGAAAATGATACATTGCAATTCACCACACCTGGTAAGGTACCAACATGAGGTATGGGACTTAATTGATAGTTTTGATTCTTTTAATATCACATATGTACCTCGAGGGCAAAACCAAGATGTTGATCTGATGGCTAATATGGCTGCTAAACTTTTTCCTGATTTTAGATTGAAGAAAAATAAATGTTCTATTGAATTGATTTTCATACCATCCGTGCCTAATAACATCTCAAATTGGCAGGTGTTTGAAGATGATGAGCAAATCCTTGAGTTCTTGCACTGCGAGAAGACATTCAAGAATGCAGTCATTGATGAAAAGGAGCATGACAAGCTTATGAATGAGAGGGAAGATGAGGAAAAGGATCAGCCCAATGTGATTCCAAAATCAGTTGTTAAGATGGAGCACTTGTATGACTTGCATGATAAATTCAAGAAACCGAATAACTGCAAAACGCATAGCTCGTCCATGAAGTATGAAACGGTCAACCTTGGGACCAAAGAAGACCCAAAAAATGTCAATCTAGGCCTTGGGTGCTCTCCACAAGAAAAGGCTACATTTGTCAAGCTATTTAAAGACTATAAGGACGTCTTTGTGTGGACATATGAAGACCTAAAGACCTTTGATACCAGTGTTATGCAGCATGTGATCCCTTTGGAAAAGGAGGCTAGGCCCTACCAACAAAAGCTACGTAAGATGCATCCAAGCCTAGAACCATTGGTGAAGAAAGAACTGAACAAAATGCTGGATGCTAAAATCATCTTCCCGGTCAGACACACCTGTTGGGTAGCCAATCTCATGCTAGTGAGAAAGAAAAATGGAGACATCAGGCTGTGTATTGATTTCAGAAACCTAAACAAAGCATCTCAAAAGGATAACTATCCTATCCCTTCTATGGAACACATCCTTCAGTGCGTTTCTGGGTCTGAAATGTTGTCCCTATTAGATGGGTTTTTAGGATATAATCAAGTATTGGTATCTCATGGGGATCAACTTAAGACAACCTTCAACACCAAATGGGGCACCTACGCATATCATAAAATTCCTTTTTGGCTCATTAACGCGGGTGCCACATTAAAGAGAGTTATGGACATAGATTTTCGAGGGTTGATGAACAGATCAGTAATGGTTTACATGGATGGCATCACTGTGTATTCATATCAAAGAAGGGATCATATTTATCACCTGAGATAGATTTTCGAAATATGCCGAAGGTATGGAATTTCATTGAATCCCAAGAAGAGCATCTTTGCAGTCACAGAGGGGAAACTACTGGGTCATATCCTCTCTAAAGAAGGGATTGTTATTGATCTTGAAAGAATAGAGACCATCATGAGAATACAACCCCTTGCCAATAAAAAATCCATGCAATCTTTCTTCGGGAGGATTAATTTCATTAGAAAATTTGTCTCAAGCTTCACAGAAATAGTACACCCCTTGCAGCTAATGATGAAGAAAGATGTTGTGTATAAATGGAGCGATGAAGCCAAGGAAGTGTTTCGGCGAATCAAGGAAGCCATTGTTGATGCTTCTGCATTAGTCAGCCCCGATTTCAGCAAGGAGTTTGTCTTGTACACGTTTTCTTCTGATGTTTCATATGTCGCAATACTCAATCAGAGAAACAACAAAGGCAATGAAGTCCCTATTGCTTATCTGAGCCCTAATCTCCAAGGGGCAGAACTAAACTACCCAGACATGGAGAAACAGGGCTATGCAATTTTCAAGGCCGTAAAACATTTCCACCCTTATTTACTAAAGGCCAAGACCAAAGTCATCGTTCCCCATCCTATTGTAAGAGCCCTCTTCGTGCAAAAATAAATGGGTGAATGAAGAGGGAACTGGATAACCTCCCTTCAAGAGTTTGACCTAGAGGTAAAGTCGGCACAGATAGTTTGAGGGAAAGGACTTTGCAGGCTAGCAACAAAAGCCTTGGCGGACAAAAAAGGGGCATCCGAAGAATCAGGAATGTTGAGCATGCATATGCACAAATGGAAGTCAGGGAATATCCCTTATGGATTAAAAAAGCACTGATGTATGAGCGAGAGACGTTGGAAGCCCTTTTGGACCCTAAATCGTGGTACTACGACATACACTTCTATCTAGTGCAGGGATCGTGTCCTAAACACATGGATGCATCATAGAGGAGAGCACTCAGATTGAAATCCAATCTGTATCATTTGGCCAACTGCATCATATACAGAAAAAATCATGATGGAATCTGGCTGAGGTGTTTGGAGAAGGATGATGCCGACCATGTATTGAAAGAAATGCACGATGGCCCAGCAGGTGGTCAATACGATGGAGAAACCACTGCTCAAAAAATATTAAGAGCTGGGTATTATTGGCCCATGGTGTTCAGAGACTCGCATACCCATGCTCGCAGATGTAAGGTGTGTCAAACCACTGCAGGACGAGAAAGAAAGTCTGTTGTTCCCCTCAGGCCTGTTATGATTTATCGACCGTTCCAGCAATGGGGCCTAGATGTCATAGGTGAGATCACTCCAAACTCTTCACAGCAGCATAAGTATATACTCACAGTGATTGATTACTTCACTAGATGGACTAAAGCCATCCCGCTTCGGAAGGTGAATGAAGATGAGGCAATATCATTCATTGAGAAATTCATTATCAACAGGTATGGCATCCTCGATGCTCTCATATTTGATAACGCTTCTTACTTTTCATCGCTAAAATTGACTGAGTTTGCTATTGATAGATCAATCCACATAAGTTATGCGGCAAACTATTACCCCCATGGAAGAGTATTCGAATAAAAACCTTATCTGCATAATCCGCAAGTCAGTCACTGATAACCAGAGGAACTTGCACAATTCCCTAACAAATTCCCTTTGGGCCGATAGGGTCACCCCTAAAGTGGCCTTAGGAAACTCACCATACTTCCTCGTTTATGGATAGGAAGCCATGTTGCCGCCAAACGTTACACTTCCCACCTTACAACTCTCCCAAGCTTCAAGAGGAACCCCTTCAGCCTTGCTTCAAGAAAGGATCAACCAACTAATGAGGCTGGAGGAATTAAGAGATAGAGCCATAATTAAATTCAAAAATCACCAAATGATTGTAAAAAAATGGTTTGATCATCATCTGGCAGGAGATAAAGATTTCCAAGTAGGGGAGCTAGTCCTGAAATGGGACAAGCTGAGTGAGCCAAAAGGCAAACACATGAAATTCCAACACCTATGGTTGGGCCCATTCCAAGTTGTTGAAAAAATTGGTCAAGGGACTTACAGGTTGAAAACGTTACAGGGAGAGACTGAAAAGCTCCCTATTAATGGCCAGCATCTGAAGAGATACTTCCAGTAGCCACCGCATGGTGGTTACCTCCTGAGTAGGTTAGAGTTCATTTCATTTTGCTGTTAGTTTAGTTGTATTTCTGTCTTTTCCTTTTGTTTTCTGCAAAGTTTATTTTCCTGTTGTTTTGAATCACAGTCCTTTCTTAGCCAACTGATTTTAGTCCTCCAGCCTCGTTTTACCTCTTAGATTTTCCCTCATTCACCACATTCAACCTTTCCCTCCCTCATTAACCTACTGATAATTCTGTTGTCCCTAAATCCATCATTACCTTGCAAATCAAACAAATTTTCAATAAGCCCATGAGAACTGGAAAATCAACGGTGGAATGCAAACCGAAACCCCTCATTGGCATCTGTTGGGAACTATGTGAGATCTGTTGATAACTTGGATATCTGGAGCATGTAGGGGCATCTTTATAAAACAAAAAATGTGTAACTACAACTGGACTGGCATGGAGGAACGCTGCATCTTAAGTAATCCCACTCAGACCTAGCCTATACTTGCCTATAAGGTTTACAGTCATTCTCCAGTGGTCCCATACACCACACTAAATTGTCCAATACCTGTTATCTACAAGTAAACCTCCTTTCATGGGCTAAGCTCACTGTCATATACCCTGTGGCAAATCCAATTGTGCTCTAGTCCTTGTGCCTGAAACTGGAAGGACTTATTTAAAAGAAAATGAAATGTCAAGTCCTTGTGCCAATCTGGAAGGACAGGTTGTTTGGGAAGCCAGTTAGAGTAAGGATTGTTGCTGGGCTCAGAGTACCGGTTGATACAACAAGCCCAACCTTGCTTAAGCAGTTTAAAAATATGGCATGATCCATGACTGCGCCCCATTCAATCATATGAAAATATAGCACTGAAATTCTCATATAAAGTGCAGATAAACATATCTACATCAAGTTTGATGAACAATAAAGAGCTGAGGTACACACCTAAACAGGTATTGACAGACCAGTGATGGCCCCAAAAGGATTTTTGAAAGTAGGAAATAGGTAAAGGAAGGTTAATAAATCCCATAACACTGCCATTGGAGAATACTTGTCAAAATCCTATCAGTAAGTAGAAGCTATTTGTCTCTATCCCACCTGAAGCAATTGATGTTGAAGTGGAACCCATGCTTGTCCATCTATATAGTTTGCATTTCAAGTTTATCTTAACACCCTGATGTTTTATTGATCTGAGGATTATTTGGAAACAGAGATAACTGGTTTGCCATTTGTTGTGGCCACAACTACCACCCTATTAAAACATGCTCTAATATAAAATTTTCAATGGGTGCCCTAGAAGTTTGATCTTTCATCTTTCGGAATGATCTGTTTTATCACATGGAAGTTAACTCTTTGCTGAGTCAAATTTTTAATGCCTGATGGCTAAGCCATTGAATAACTCTTTGCTGCATGGTTCATTCATGACCCAGCTTAGCCCTGCATTCATTCCCTTCGTCAGGACTTCTCAAATCCTCATAAGCATCCATAGTATATTTATGCCCGCACGCATAATTACCCCCACCCTCACTATAGTCGTTTGTGTACTTAAGACACAAAACCTTCTATCGCGCCTCATTTCCATTTTAACTCTTTGCAATGAAAGACTTCACAAACATGCATAAACCATCCCTCTTTCGCTTATCGCACTCAATCTTGGCACATAATGCATGCCATAAGGCACCGGACCCGACGGCATTATAAACCACAATATACATATATGTCGAGTCTGAAACCTCGTCGCATATCGCAATTGACCTAGGTCTAAGGCTTATACATATAAGGTGCGCCACTATGCTCCGAACTCAACGGCACTTTTAACCATACTTTATACATATGTCGGGTCCGGGGCCATATCGCATATCGCATATCAGCGGAGCCTGGGCCTTATACACAATGTGCGCGGTGATAAGGCGAACCCATAGAGCTTATCAAATATGATATATATATTTTCGAGTCCGAAGCCCTGTCACATATCTCAATCAGCGAAGCCCTAAGCTTGTGCATATTGCAATATGCCAAACCCGACGATATTTATAGGCCTCGATATATAAAATTTGAGGTCTGGCCTAAGTGATTAGGGCGGGATTTTCTTTTTTTTTCCCGTGTTTTCCAAAATTCACGATATAACAAAGGGAGTGGGTTTTTAGTGTAAAAGGTGGGCCTATGGAGTCACGATAGTGTAATCACACGTCGGGGAAGTGGAAGGCATGGGTACTGCGACCCGGAGGGGCTGATACTTGATTGCGATTAAGTGAAGACCTAGAAAACCGTGCCAAGCCTATGGATTGAGCGGGAAATTGTGTGTTGCGTGTGTTTTGTGCGTAAATCCTTTTCTTTCACACTTGTTCCCCATAGTTGTATAAAAGTTAATGAAGGAAGTGTTTATGTTTTGTTTGAATATTTCTGTTATATTGTTCACAATCATGAAGCTAATGATAGCTATCTCTGCAGGCGAGAAGTAAAGGACGCAAGAGTGGATTCGAAGAGTCATGTATACAGAAGTGTTGTGTTTGAAGGTCCGACCTTAGGTGTTTCAAGTCAGAATCCCACACATTGCCTGTGCATTCTAAAAGCAAAGTTGTCCCGGTTTCGATCATGGAAAGGTGACACACATTCACCCTTTTTATCAACATCTATTCACTTCCTTAGGAAATGAAGCGCTCCAACGAATATGCTTTCTATGTGTCAGTGGTTTCGCTGACGATCCTATCTTTGTATACTCAGTTTGTATATCGAAAACAGTGGGGGGAGATGAGGAGGCAGGGTAGACCGAGAGTCACGGGCTTTGCATAAGTATTACCCTCGAAGATGAGAAGGGGCTTTTTGTTTGGATAAGAACAATTTTGATTTATTGTGAATAAGGAGGACTGTTTGGTTGAAGAAGGAGCCTGTAGTTTCTGATTATTTTGCCTCTGGTTTTATGTGTTTTGAAGCAGAGTGTTGCCACTGACATAAATATAAATGTGATTTGTGTTTGTGCATATTGATGGCATACTGTTCATGATTAGTCTTGTTTATTTGAATGCGATTCAATTGCTTGGTTAACTTATGAGCGATCACTTATTCAAAACCATATTAAACACTAGCTGCAGGTTTATTTGTGCAGAAAGGAATGTGTATTCATGTATGAGTAATTTGATTGCAATCAAATCTTATACAGCCTTGTTCGTCTATGAACTCAATAATTGATTCTTCGGACTTGGAATTTATTTATGGTGTTTAAACTCTTTTATTATGCTCCTGCGGGATTGACTAGAATAGTTAAGTTTAGCATAGGAAAGTAGAAGTAGTGTAGATAGGATTTAATACATAGTGGTTAGCTATTTTAATTTTGTTCATTTAATTGAAGCCTTCTTCTTAGAAGCCATCACTCAACTAATTTAACAATTTACGGGGTGTTAGAGTCGGTCTGGTCAGCCCTCCGTCAGAGATCAAAACTCTTTATGCATTTCATTTTTAGGTGTCCTGCTCCATTCATTCAGCTGCATTCCGCTAGGGGCATGCCATGATCTGACGGAGAAAGTCATGCTAGTCATTTCCCCTCATGTCTGGCTCCTGCTGGCTTATGTCTTTGTGTCAAATAATCAAAAAGTCCATAACAGTCAAGGTCTGGTCCTTTAATGGACAAAAGTCATTTTTGGTCATTAGGTCTAGGGATTGATCAATTTGGTCTTTAAATATGTCCAGTAAAGCCATGCAGGCCAGAGTGATGCTCTTGCAAAGTAATGATCCGCAGATTTCCATCATCTTATTGATAAAATTCGACGGTTCTTCAAAACTCTGTTTTGAAGAAAAGTCAAACAGTGCTATTGGTGACAAAATTTTCAAAAAAGGGTCGACAATTGATTTCTTCAGGTGCAGTCATGGTTTCTGCGGCCAAATGCTCTGTCATGCAATCCCTGCAAAAAGTGTCGAAAATTTCATCGTTTGAGCCCAAAATTCAGAGAAAAAGTGAAAATCAGGGTTATATTAAAGTCAGTGAAAAGGTGTTAAACAGGACATTAGAAAAGTGGGTTTTTTAAAAAGTAAATTTAAAACATGACCTCCAAGCCTATATACACAAGTTTCCATCACAAAACAAACTCATTGTGCAATCAAGGCATTGGGAGAACGTTGCAAGGTAGTGAGGTGAGCAATCGAGCGATTTGGAGCACACACCAGGTGCGACACACACAGAGCCCGCCCGCAGTGTTAAATCATAACCAGCGCAGCGCACATAGAGCGCGCGGCGCACTGGGCTTTGCGCGCGACGCATAGGGACAAAACACCCAGAAATTTACCAAATCACCTCAAATCTTTTGTGGAGCTCATCTATTTGCAAGGTAGGCTCGAAACATAACTTGTGCATCAAATTTTTATGGGTGATATAAGGGTTTTTATGCCTATAATTAAATGCAAAAAATTTTCATAAAGCAAACACAAGAAGACATCAAAGAAAAACTATTCTGCTAGGGTTTGTGCCACAACGTTGTTGCTGCCAAGGTTATTTTTCCTACCCTACCCCTGTTCCTTATTCCCCTATTGCATTCTTCCTACTATCACTACCCTAAACACTACCAAACTCATTATTCCCTTACCCCTCCTCCTATCACTCAATACAAACCCTAAAACCCTACCTTGCCAAAAAACCAAACCCTACGCTATCAAAATACACTAAAGCCCCCTACATATCCCTAAACAAAATTCTCCTATAACCCCTATTCCCATTATATTATCCCCCTCCTAATACTCCCTTGTTTCATTGTCCCCTTGGTGGCAGATTATAAAAACAACCTAGCTTTCATCATCATCAAAGGGGCAGCCTAAATTCAGTTTATAAATAGCAGTCATGGCATCCGAGGTTTCATCATAGTATGAGGTGGAGACCCAGAGTGATACAACTTCAGGAGAACAGGCCCCTAGGAGACATCACCAGAGTGGAAAACATGTTAGAGATGAGCCAAACACCCTCACTGAGTTGCAAGAATGCCCTCTTACTATGTCTTGTTTCCAGCACTTAGCATGTTTTGAATTTTGTCAAAGGGTGGCAAATGTTAGAGTTCATCATGAGTTGGCCCGTCTTTTCGCACTTCACCTACATGTAGGTAAGTCTATCTTGGCTGGGGTCACTTTCACATTGACACCCGAAGCCATATCAGTGGCAACAGGCATACCAAATGTTGGAGAACAGTGGCATAAGAAGAAGAAGGTGGAGAGGCACCATTATGAGCCTTACATTAAGGCCAATTGTTTGAGTCAGCTCACGAGAGTTTTCCCATTCAGATTTTTGAGAGATGAGTATGCTCTGCTCATGAAATTGATCATGAAGTACTTCAGTTGTGAGGGGAGGTTTTCTCGCCTTTATGCCTATCACATTAGGTTTCTCATGCACTTTACTAGGGTGCGGATGATGAACCTCCCATTTTTCATTTGCGGGAACATAGAGAGGATGAAAAATTTCATGCAGCATAAGACCCCTCAGCAGCAGCTCAACAGTGTTTATCACTTTGCTCTTATCCGGATTTTGGTGGATCATCAGTTGGGATTGCAGGGTATTGCTTGGGAGGACTTCATCTCCCGTGACTTCTTCAGCACTCCACAGGTAGTATCAGAATATGAGATGGGTGGCCCTTCACATCAGTATGAGCACCATGAGACTACTACTATGCCAGTATTCATCACCTATGAGAAAGGCAGTAGACCCTTATTTGCAGCAGCAAAGCGAGTGTTATCTCCACCCGGGGTGGAAGGGGCTTCGCTTCCGACATCAACATCACAGGAGCAGGGTAGAGGTAAGGAGCCAGTGCATGATGAGGGGCCTTCAGGTGAGCCTTCAGGTGAATGAGAGACATAATTCGTTCTCCTTCATGATGATGAGACAGATACAAAACCGACAAATGCAGAGCTTAGAGAGATCATCCAGGAGCAGCAATCAGAGATTGAAAACTCGTCCCTTGATTTAGAAAGAGCCAAATGGAACATGAAATATCTGGAGCAGAGGAACAAACAGCTTGAGGATCAACGAACGATCATGGAGCTACAAAACATTCGTGAGCATCGTCAAGCTGCACAAAGGAGAGGAGTTGAGCTCACGCCATTGGAGCAAGAAATCAATGAGGACCGAGAGGCCAATCTCGAGAGAGTAAACATCCACCTGGAGAGACTGCTGGAGAAGGTCGATAGGGACAAAACCATACTGAGGAGGATGGTTTATCATTACAGGGCACGAAACATGAGTGCAAGGGCCCGGATAAGGAGCTTGAAGACAAATTGAACAAAGCAACAAAAGAGGCAAAAGAGGTAAAAGAGAAAGATCGGCTTCGAATCTTGGCTGAAGCTTCCTTGGCGCAACATAGCACTTCATAGAGGACCCCCAGCCCAAATTTCAAGAAATTTGGGGAAATTTTGGTCACGTGACAAATTTTTAGGCAAAACACAGGTTTTTTCTCGCGCTAAAAATCGGGAGCTCCAAATGAGGAATGGTTTGCATTTTTGGATTCAGCATGGAAAATCACGACTACTGGTGCTCGGACAAGAAATTTTGGCAAGGTATGAGTCTCCAAGAGGTCAAAAACACCCAAAAAATGGCCTCTCTGCCCCTTTTTAGACACAAAGGAAGCAGTCTTGGGAGAATGGAGATTTGGAGGGGAAAATGAGCACCAAATTCAAAAATTATAGTGGGGTTAGAAAGTAGACAAAACATGCTTTCCAACAAGCCCACTTGGGAAGATTTTGGACACCTACAAGTTCCCCAAAACAGGCCCCAAAGTAGCATGGCACACAGAGAAAATGGCGCGGCGCACAGAGGAAAAATTGCCAAATTTGCTTCCGTTTCGCAAATTTTCGATTCGCGACTTCTCCAAGTGGGCCCGCTCATCTACACTTCGGTTTTTTGGCACCAAAGGCAGCATTTAAAGTATTTTTTCTCCAGATTGGCTTCTATCCAAGTGGCGAAGGAAGGAAAACGGTCACCCAAGCCAAATGTCATGTTTGTAGCGTTGCACCTGTAGCTGATGGTTGGCTCTTCATCTCCATTTTGTAATGATTCGAGTAACTCCCCAACCCTTGGGTGTTCTATATCTTCATGGCACATTCTATATATTGTATGTAATCTATTTGCAAAGGGTTGGTTAGTTTTGTAACTTCTGGGAGACTATGGGAAAGAAACTTTGTTTCTTCACTGTGTATTTTTGACCGGGAATTAATGAAAGGCAGTGGCTCTGTTTCATGAGATTCTTGTGGTTGTGAGTGTAGCAAATGTGTCTCTTATGTTTTCATATGTATTTCGTTATGTTTCATAATTCAATTCATGTTCATTTCCAGTGAAATTTTCTGAGTGAGATTAGGTAGAATTCAATTTTATTGCTCTGCCTGTGGGAAAATTTCATGTTCAGTGTTCTTCTTCTATTGAAAAGGATTCATGTTCCTATGCCCTTTTCACACTCCTCAGCAATCTCTCCATTCCACGTTATTCCAAACTAAATTGCTACACTTTCCGCCTGCCTTGCCTCACGAAGTAATCTGTGCCTTTGTATTAAATTCTCTGTTCTTTGCTGACCGTTGATCCCATACCATCCCAGAAGCTCGGTCATTCATAAAAATTGTTTCTTGTATCCATATTCACTTACTAGCCTAAGATCAATATTTCATTGTAAGTCATCTCAGACCGTTTTTGCTTATCTATTCATTGAGCGTGACTTGGAGAGAGCCCTCTCCTGTTCTGGTAGGGCTAGCTACCAGACTGAGCGTGGTTTGTGGTTACCTTGAATTTTGCCTTCCTTCAGCCTAGGGCAGATTTAGGTGCTAACATAGTGGCGACTCCACTAGGGACAAACTGAAATCAAATCCCCTTGTTTCATAATAATTCTGAGCTTCCTGGATGATGAGCTTAGGATTGGATAGGTTGAGTAAGTTGGTTGTGTCCTGTGATTTTCCTCAATAGCACGCTAGCTTCGAGACGATATACCAAAGCCAATCCAGGCCCAGATCCTCATATCTACGAAAATCCCAATTTGATTCCTAGACTCCTTCGTCAAGAAAGCACCATAACTCCCGTGTTCAAATCCCATTCATGTCCCGACATTTTTGAGTATCTTGAAGAGCTTGAGTTTGACGAACGTTTTGAGATATCATTGTTTGAGTCTAAATCCGAAAGGGCTGTTGATTATACTGTCCCCAATCCACAATTTCTTGTAGACTTAGAAACAGAAAGAGCTAACCAATTGATCGATAATTATATTGCGGCACAGCCCCAAACTCCAATTGCTAGCCCCTTGCAAACTGTGCACACTCCTCCAACACCGCCAAGGCCAAATCCACCAAGAATGATAGCTGCCCGTTTTGCACCCCTGGTTCTGCCTCAAATTCTAGATGATATGCCCACATATTATCAAAGCAAAATCTCGTTTTTTGATGGCACTCCTGACAGCATTACTGCTCAACAACATGTGGACAAAATGGCAGACTTCTATGAACTTCATGAGATCGATGCGGAGAATGTGGAAATGAGACTCTTTGTATAGACATTTGCAGGTGATGTGAGGAAATGGTTCAGAGGTTTGCTGGCAGCAAGTATCACTACCTTTGCCGAATTACAAAGACAATTTTTAAATCGATGGGAAGTGAAAAATAAACCCCTTCAAATTCTGGCTGAATATGAACAAATCAAACGAAACGCTGGTGAGTCGGTCCAAGATTATTGTGTTAGATTCAATACAGTTTATAACGAGATTCTAGATCATCTAAAGCCACCTGTGGGACTAGCTATGATGAAATTTCTGGATGGTTTTGACGCTGACATGGCCTACCAATTAAGAGAGAGAGAACTGACCACAATGGAAGACATGCAGAAAATTGCGGTCAGTGTTGAAGCAAATCTGTTGTCCAAAAGAGCTAGAGCGAAAGCAGAAAAGAAAATCACTGTGAAAGAAGAGTCTTCTTCAATGGATCAACTACTCAAAAAGGTAGAGCAGATGCTTGAAAGGGTGAAGCTCGACAAGCCTGAGCCACAAGTTAGAAATCCTAACTTCTGTGGCCAGCAGCAACCACAATATAGAATAAGACAGAGAGATCAGCGAGCCCAAGAGCAGATAGCACAACAGCTGGTACAAACACCTTTGTAGCATTTTGTGCATGGATTGGAGTCAGATGAGAATGAAAATGTAATAGGTGAAGAAAACCACCTCTTTACTCCAGATGAGCTGCCTACTTACATTACCGAAGAAGAGGAGTGTGCAGTGAGTTCAGCTGCGCACAAAGATGCAGATTTCATTCTAGCTAGTGACACTGTTTTACAAGAAGAATCAGAGGAGTATCAAAGGGGGTATATGAATGCTCTGTCCGCACAGCAGCAGCGATATTCACTTAGAAACAGAGATGTGCCGGCCAAACCAATTCAGAAAAAGAAGGAGGTTGAAACAACAAAGAATGATTCATCAGCTACACAAAGAAAAGGAAAAGAGGTGGTTGGTCCGGAGAGCAGCAAATCAAAATCAGCAGAACAATCACAGCAGCAAGCTGCATCAAAAGAAAAAGAAAAGAAAGAGATCCCAGTCAAAGAGGTAGAAAAGACTCCCACTTTTAGCTTAGAGAATGAGATTTCTAAGTTAAAGGTATCCATCCCCTTGACTGAAATAATGAAGAACAACAGTTATAGAGGACAGATATCTAAAATGTTGAATTTGGACCCAATGTCTGACATGGTAAATGTAGAAGATGATCAACCTGAAATGATTTTTGGACCAGCATTGAATGGTGAGTCTCCTGATAGCGATGTGCCACCCTTTTACATCAGTTTAAGATTGCATGATTTTGTGTTACATAATGCCATGTTCGATTCCAGAGCTTCTCATAATCTCATGCCCAAGGCCATCATGGATAAGCTCAGTCTGGACATCACCCGACAATACCACATTCTCTATTCATTTGATTCCAGCAGAGTGAGGTGTATAGGACTCATCAAAGACTTGGTTGTGATTTTGGATCAGCTTCCCATGAAGAATGTTTTGATGGATGTGGTGGTAGCAGATATTCCTCCAAGGTTTGGCATGCTTCTTTCCAGGTCTTGGGTAGCGAAATTGAAAGGGACACTACAGCTGGATTTCTCCTATGCAACGATCCTGGTGTTTGGACAAATGAGGAAATTATATCGGGAACAAAAAATGAAATATATGATCACAAGCAAGGAGAAACCTATAAATTATCCAATTAACTATGTACATACATATTTAGAGTCTTTTGTTTTGTTTTCAGATAGTTTAAATGATATAGATAGTCAGATAGTAGAAGCAAATGATATTCTGGAAATAACAGAAAATTTCAGAGAAATTTTGAAGAAAGAAGGACAAGAAAAGCAGAAAAATGTTGGGCAATCAGCTGAAAGCAATGGACAGCAAGCAGGCAAGGCATGGCAAACAGATTTCCAGCACTTACAAGAGGAGGAAGAAGGCTTGTGGACCATGGATTTTGATGGAGCAGTAGGAAATGATGGCGCTGGAATTGGAATTTGGGTATGCAGTCCTTTCTCCGCCCCAAACAAAGTGCCTAGCAGCATGAGGGTTTGCTCTTACAAGCTGGCCTTTGAGTGTTCAAACAATGAAGCTGAGTATGAAGCTCTGATTGCTGGCCTGAAGATTCTTAGAAAGCTGAATGCTAAAAGGATTTCGGTATATGGCGACTCCGAATTGGTAATAAAGCAGGTCAGAGGTGAGTATCAAGCAAAGCATCCTAGGATGCGGGCCTACCGTAATGCAGTTTTAGACATCTTAAAATTATTTTCAGAATACACCTTGACATGTGTGCCTCATATACAAAATAGTATTGCTGACGCTCTTGCCAAGGCAGCAAGTAGTTTGAAGATCCCAATGAATTCCAGCAATAAATTTGAAATCCATGTCAAGCATCGTCCAACCATTCCAGACAATCAGAGATATTGGCAAGTGTTTCAAGATGATGAGGAGATTAAGGATTTTCTGCAAAACAAAGGCAAGTTCAAAGAAACCTCAATTGATGTAGAAAATGACGATGGCAAAGGGAATGGTACAGATGAAGTGCAGATCAATGAAATGGACGTGTTGCAGCTGAAGAATAACATTATTCCTAAAGGCTTGATACCTCTAGAAGAACTTTTGATCAAGATGATGTAGCCTGCAAGCCAACATTGCAGCCAACAGAGAAGGGTGTAGAAGAGGTCAACATCGGAACAACTGCCAATCCTAAGTTGGTAAAATTTTCTAAAGCATTGCCGCCAAAGATCAAGGACAAATACATCAATTTGATGGCTTCATTTGCAGATGTGTTTGATTGGGACTATTCTGATTTAAAGACCTATGATACCAATATAATTCAGCACACTATAAAAACCCTTCAGACAGAAGTTGAGAAGGATAAATCCAAAGTTGCTGCCATCTATTGAAAAGGAGGTAAACAGGTTGTACAAATTAGGTATCATTGTGCCCATCATATTTTCAGATTGGATCTCTAACTTGGTGCCCGTACGAAAGAAGACAGGTGAGATCTGCTTGTGCATTGATTTCAGAAATCTCAATAAAGTTTCATTGAAGGACAACTATCCACTGCCCAAGATGGACCATATACTTCAGTGAGTAGTGGGTGCATCTTGTATGTCACTACTTGATGGTTATTCCGGATATAACCAAATTTCTGTCCAGGAGGATGACCGAGAAAAAACAGCATTCACCACTCCATGGGGGACCTTTCATTACGCCAAAATGCCTTTTGGTTTAAAGAATGCAGGTGCCACATTTCAGCGTGCAATGGACTTGGATTTTTCAAATGAGAAGGATGTCTTTTTGGTGGTGTACCTAGATGATTTGACATTGTTTTCCAAATCTGATGAAGAACACATGTACCATCTAAAAACTGTCTTTCAAGAGTGTAGAAAATATGGCTTGTCACTGAATCCAAAGAAGAGCTTGTTTGCCATGGAGGAAGGCAAATTACTCGGGCACATTATCTCAAAGGATGGCATTCATATTGACCCAGCACGTGTGCAAGCAATTCAGCAAATCGATCTGCCCCAGAATAAAAAAGAGATACAATCGTTCAATGGTAAGATGAATTTTTTGCGTCGCTTTGTGCCTAATCTTGCTGAACACTTAAGAGAGATGACCAACATGCTCAAGAAGGACAGCCAAGTGAAATGGATAGAGGAGGCTATAAAATCTTTCAATTTGGTCAAATTGGCCCTTTCTTCAGCTCCAGTTCTAGTCAGCCCGGACTACACTCAGGATTTCATATTGTTTTCATTTGCTTCGGAGCACACTATGGCAGCAGTATTATTGCAGAAAAGAGATGATCACGAAAGACCCATAGCATTCTTCAGCAGGGCTATAAGAGATGCAGCTTTAAAGTACAACATCATTGAGAAGCAAGCCCTGGCATTGGTGAAGGCATTGAAGGATTTCCGGGTATATATTCTACATTCTCACATTTTGGCCTATGTTCCTAACGCTGTTGTAAAAGATTTTTTAGTGCAGACCGATCCAAAAGGAAGAAGAGGCAAATGGATTGCAGCCTTGCTGGAATATGATGTGGAAATAAAGCCCACAAAGCTGGTCAAAGGACAGGGATTGGCGAAGTTAATGGCCGAATCAAACTTGCATGCCTTGGACATAAATCTGATCGCTGCTATGTCCAATGAGAATGAGGAAATATCGTCAATTCAGGTATCGGAAATGTTTGCTCTGTCCCCATGGTATTTAGATATAATATATGTGCTAAAAAATCTATCAACACGGCCCGGCATGACTAGAAACAAAGCGAGAACACTCAAGTTGAAGGCTGCCAAGTTTTGCATTTTAAATTCTGCGCTGTATTGGAAAGACCCCGGTGGCATTTTGTTAAATTGTTTGGTGGAAGAGGAGGCAAAGAAAGTCATGGAGGATTTCCACGGAGGAGAGTGTGGTGGTCACCTTTTTTGGAAGTCAACAGCAAATAAAATTTTGAGAGCAGGGTACTATTGGCCCACATTGTTTGCTGATGTGTACAAGATGGTCAAGCACTGTCATAAATGTCAAATTTTCGAAGGAAAACAGAAACTATAGCCTTTGCCACTTAAGCCTATTGAGGTGAGTGCTCCTTTCCAGCAATGGGGGTTGGATTTCATTGGTGAAATTCATCCCGCTTCTTCCGGTCAGCATAGATGGATCCTCACAGCGACAGATTATTTCACAAAATGGATTGAGGCAACTCCCACCAGACAAGCTACAGATGCGGTAATCATTTCATTTCTTGAAAATAACATCTTGTCTTGATTTGGTTGTCCGAATAAGTTAATCATCGATAATGCAGCAGCTTTCAAATCAAAGAGGATGGTAGAATTTTTTCATAAATATCACATCATTTTGGGTCACTCAACTGCCTATCATCCGCAGGCAATGGATTGGCGCAGTCTTCGAATAAATCATTGGTCAACATCATCAAGAAGCTGCTGGAAATAAATAAAAATAGCTGGAATAAGAGGTTTGTCCATATGCTTTGGGCAGATTAGATCAGTCAGAAAAAATCCATTGGTATGTCACCGTTTGAGCTTGTTTATGGAGTTGACACAGTATTTCCCACCTCTCTTGCTGCCCCGGTAGTCAGACTTCTTCAGGAGGCTGGCAGTGAAGAAGATCCCATGCAGAGAAGGTTGAATCAAATGGTCCACTTGCAGCAGACAAGAGAAGAAGTTTTCAAGAACACATCCAAATTGCAAGAGAAAATAAAGAAAATCTATGACAGAAAAGCAAAGGCCGATAGATTTCAGTTGGATGATGTGGTGCTAAAGTGGGATGCAAGGAATGAAGAGAAAGGTAAGCACGAAAAAGTTCGAGAATCTTTGGAAAGGTCCTTTCAAGATTGCAACATATAGGGGTCAGAATGCCTTTCTTCTGAAGGAAATGAATGGGGAAGATTGTCCAGGAGGGCCGATCAATGGTCGGCTGCTCAAGCGGTACCACTGCTGATTTATTAACGCTGCTTCCACTATCATTGTAAATACCATTTTTATTTCAGTTTGGTTTTAGTCTGTCAAGTTAGTTTTTGAGTCATTTCAATGTCAAGTTTGAGTCAATTTCTTGGTCATTTCAGTTTCATAAATAAGTCAGAGTCCTGTGTTGTAGTCGAAATGATGACTCCATAGCCCAATGGACAAAAGGCACTGTCTAGCTCCTCCAGAGATCTGTTGTTCTCGGCACCTCTAAGGAGCTACCATCCCCCATTGGAGCCAATGTTAGAGTCGGTCTGGTCAGCCATCCATCAGAGATCAAAACTCTTTATGCATTTCATTTTTAGGTGTCCCACTCCATTCATTCAGCTGAATTCCGCTAGGGGCATGCCATGATCTGACGGAGAAAGTCTTGTTAGTCATTTCCCCTCGTGTTTGGCTCCTGCTGGCTTATGTCTTTGTGTCAAATAATAAAAAAGTCCATAACAGTCAAGGTCTGGTCCTTTAATGGACAAAAGTCATTTTTGGTCATTAGGTCTAGGGATTGATCAGTTTGGTCTTTAAATATGTCCAGTAAATCCATGCAGGCCAGAGTGATGCTCTTGCAAAGTAATGATCCGCAGATTTCCATCATCTTATTGATAAAATTCGACGGTTCTTCAAAACTCTGTTTTGAAGAAAAGTCAAACAGTGCTATTGGTGACAAAAGTTTCAAAAAAGGGTCGAAAATTTATTTCTTCAGGTGTGGTCATGGTTTCCACGGCCAAATGCTCTGTCATGCAATCCCTGCAAAAAGTGTCGAAAATTTCATCGTTTGAGCCCAAAATTCAGAGAAAAAGTGAAAATCAGGGTTATATTAAAGTCAGTGAAAAGGTGTTAAACAGGACATTAGAAAAGTGGGTTTTTTAAAAAGTAAATTTAAAACATGACCTCCAAGCCTATATACACAAGTTTCCATCACAAAACAAACTCATTGTGCAATCAAGGCATTGGGAGAACGTTGCAAGGTCGTGAGGTGAGCAATTGAGCGATTTGGAGCAATTGGAGGGAGTTTCAGGGTGCGCGGCGCACACAGGCAGGAGCGCGGCGCACACACCGGGCGTGGCACACACAGAGCCCGCCCGCAGTGTTAAATCATAACCAGCGCGACGCACATAGAGCGCGCGGCGCACTGGGCTTTGCGCGTGACGCACAGGGACAAAACGCCCAGAACTTTACCAAATCACCTCAAATCTTTTGTGGAGCTCATCTATTTGCAAGGTAGGCTTGAAACATAACTTGTGCATCAAATTTTTATGGGTGATATAAGGGTTTTTATGCCTGTAATTAAATGCAAAAATTTTTCATAAAGCAAACACAAGAAGACATCAAAGAAAAACTATTCTGCTAGGGTTTGTGCCACAGTGTTGTTGCTGCCAAGGTTATTTTTCCTACCCTACCCCTGTTCCTTATTCCCCTATTGCATTCTTCCTACTATCACTACCCTAAACACTACCAAACTCATTATTCCCTTACCCCTCCTCCTATCACTCAATACAAACCCTAAAACCCTACCTTGCCAAAAAACCAAACCCTACCCTATCAAAATACCCCAAAGCCCCCTACATATCCCTAAACAAAATTCTCCTATAACCCCTATTCCCATTATATTATCCCCCTCCTAATACTCCCTTGTTTCATTGTCCCCTTGGTGGAAGATTATCAAAACAACCTAGCTTTCATCATCATCAAAGGGGCAGCCTAAATTCAGTTTATAAACAGCAGCCATGGCATCTGAGGTTTCATCAGAGTATGAGGTGGAGACCCACAATGATACAGCTTCAGGAGAACAGGCCCCCAGGAGACATCACCGGAGTGGAAGACATGTTAGAGATGAGCCAAACACCCTCACTGAGTTGCAGGCATGCCCTCTTGCTATGTCTTGTTTCCAGCACTTAGCATGTTTTGAATTTTGTCAAAGGGTGGCAAATGTCAGAGTTCATCATGAGTTGGCCCGTCTTTTTGCACTTCACCTACATGGAGGTAAGTCTATCTTGGCTGGGGTCACTTTCACATTGACACCCTAAGCCATATCAGTGGCAACGGGCATACCAAATGTTGGAGAACAGTGGCATAAGAAGAAGAAGGTGGAGAGGCACCATTATGAGCCTTACATTAAGGCCAATTGTTTGAGTCAGCTCACGAGAGTTTTCCCATTTAGATTTTTGAGAGATGAGTATGCTCCGCTCATGAAATTGATCATGAAGTACTTCAGTTGTGAGGGGTGGTTTTCTCACCTTTATGCCTATCACATTAAGTTGCTCATGCACTTTACCAGGGTGCGGATGATGAACCTCCCATTTTTCATTTGCGGGAACATAGAGAGGATGCAAAATTTCATGCAGCATAAGACCCCTCAGCAGTAGCTCAATAGTGTTTATCACTTTGCTCTTATCCGGATTTTGGTGGATCATCAGTTGGGATTGTAGGGTATTGCTTGGGAGGACTTCATCTCCCGTGACTTCTTCAGCACTCCACAGGTAGTATCAGAGGCAGAGTATGAGATGGGTGTCCCTTCACATCAGTATGAGCACCATGAGACTGCTACTATGCCAGTATTCATCACCTATCAGAAAGGCATTAGACCCTTATTTGCAGCAGCAAAGCGAGTGTTATCTCCACCCAGGGTGGAAGGGGCCTTGCTTCCGACATCAGCATCACAGGAACAGGGCAGAGGTAAGGAGCCAGTGCATGATGAGGGGCCTTCAGGTGAGCCTTCAGGTGAACCTTCAGGTGAACGAGAGATAGAATTCGTTATCCTTCATGATGATGAGACAGATACAAAACCGACAAATGCAGAGCTTAGAGAGATCATCCAGGAGAAGCAATCAAAGATTGAAGACTTGTCCCTTTATTTAGAAAGAGCCAAATGGAACATGAAATATCTGGAGCAGAGAAACAAACAACTTGAGGATCAGCGAATGATCATGGAGCTACAAAACATTCGTGAGCATCGCCAAGCTGCACAAAGGAGAGGAGTTGAGCTCACGCCATTGGAGCAAGAGATCAATGAGGACCGGGAGGCCAATCTCGAGAGAGTCAACATCCACCTGGAGAGACTGCTGGAGAAGGCCGACAGAGACAAAACCATACTGAGGAGGATGGTTTATCATTACAGGGCACGAAACATGAGTGCAAGGGCCTAGATAAGGAGCTTGAAGGCAAAATTGAACAAAGCAACAAAAGAGGCAAAAGAGCAAGATCGGCTTCGAATCTTGGCTGAAGCTTCCTTGGCACAGCATAGCACTTCATAGAGGACCTCCAGCCCAAATTTCAAGAAATTTGGGGAAATTTTGGTCACATGACAAATTTTTGGGCAAAACACAGGTTTTTTCTCGCGCTAAAAATAGGGAGCTCCAAATGAGGAATGGTTTGCATTTTTTGATTCAGAATGGAAAATCACGACTACTGGTGCTCAGGCAAGAAATTTTGGCAAGGTATGAGTCTCCAAGAGGTCAAAAACACCCAAAAAATGGCCTCTCTGCCCCTTTTTAGACACACAGGAAGCAGTCTTGGTATAATGGAGATTTGGAGGGGCAAATGAGCACCAAATTCAAAAATTCCAGTGGGGTTAGAAAGTAGACAGGACAGGCTTTCCAACAAGCCAACTTGGGTACATATTGGACACCTGCAAGTGCCCTAAAACAGGCCCCAAAGTAGCGCAGCGCACAGAGGAAAAATTGCCAAATTTGCTTCTCTTTCGCGAATTTTCGATTCGTGACTTCTCCAAGTGGGCCCGCTCATCTACACTTCGGTTTTTTGGCACCAAAGGCAGAATTTAAAGTATTTTTTCTCCAGTTGGGCTTCTATCCAAGTGGCGAAGGAAGGCAAACGATCACCCAAGCCAAATGTCATGTTTGTAGTGCTACACTTGTAGCTGATGGTTGGCTCTTCATCTCCATTTTGTAATGATTCGAGTAACTCCCCAACCCTTGGGCGTTCTATCTCTTCATGGAACATTCTATATATTGTATGTAATCTATTTGCAAAGGGTTGGTTAGTTTTGTAACTTCTGGGAGACTGTGGGAAAGAAACTCTGTTTCTTCACTGTGTATTTTTGACAGAGAATTAACGAAAGGCAATGGCTCTGTTTCATGAGATTCTTGTGGTTGTGAGTGTAGCAAATGTGTCTCTTATGTTTTCATATGTATTTCGTTATGTTTCATAATTCAATTCATGTTCATTTCCAGTGAAATTTTCTAAGTGAGATTAGGTAGAATTCAATTTTATTGCTCTGCCTGTGGGAAAATTTCATGTTCAGTGTTCTTCTTCTGTTGAAAAGGATTCATGTTCCTATCACTCCTCAGCAATCTCTCCGTTCTGCATTATTCCAAACTAAATTGCTACACTTTCCGCCTGCCTTGCCTCACGAAGTAATCTGTGTCTTTGTATTAAATTCTCTGTTCTTTGCTGACCGCTGATCCCGTACCATCCTAGAAGCTCGGTCATTCATAATTTTTTTTTCTTGTATCCATATTCACTTACTAGCCTAAGATCAATATTTCATTGTAAGTCATCTCAGACCATTTTTGCTTATCTATTCGCTAAGCGTGACTCGGAGAGAGCCCTCTCCTGTTCTGGTAGGGCTAGCTACCAGACTGAGCGTGGTTTGTGGTTACCCTGAATTTGGCCTTCCTTCAGCCTAGGGTAGATTTAGGTGCTAACACGGGTCCCTTAAAACCCATTGGAACTAGCCGTTCCAAACGAAAGTAGGTCTAAGTGGGGCTTGCGATTGGGTTAGTTCCCTTTGTTGGTATAGCGAAAATTCGCCATGACAACACATACATCACAGGGTGTTTTTGTTTTTGTACTTGATTGGTTAGTAGAACCATTTATATTCATCTAATGAATTAATTCATTTTAACCAATTAATTGAAAGAATTGATAAACAAAACAAGTTGTAAACATAATTGGAAGACAAAAGGATATTGTGTCAAAGGAATTGAGATACGTGTCAGTATTTAGTTTACAATAGTTTTAAACACAAATTAGGATCACAAACTTAATAGTGATGTCATTCCACAAAGTTTTGTCAATCTAACTAGACTTTCATATTCAGAAACCAAACACTTCAATATAAATTGCAGAACAGATACATAGTATATTTATGTTATTGAAATTTTATTAAACTATATTAAAACATAGTTTGAGGCCAATGTTTTCACTGACAATCAAACAAATTTTACAATAACAGAGAATATAGAGGCTTAGTTGAAATTAACTTGATTTTTAGTTATCTTTTATGCCTTGGTATGTTGGTATCATACTTATTTGCAAACTCAGAGATCCCCATCCTATCACAAATAGAAAAATCCAGATCCCTGTAACTAGGTAAGATCCCTTCAACTGATCCCCATCTTATTTCAAATTGAAAGAACTAGATCCCTGCCACCAGGAAATATCCTGCAACCGAGAAGCTACAGGTGGGGTATCTATTCAACCAAATTTTCCTGGGATTTGTACTTGGTATGTATTCTGCCAAATTTACCTATTATTCACATTGTGTAGGATTTGTATCTTTGTATATGGCACTAATTGATGGAAGATGAAACCTTGGTTGTTTGCACAAAGATTTCCATCCTATCTCAAATCAAAAGATCCATGTGATTGAGAAGCAGTAAGTTCACCCAGATTTTCACTTGGCCCGGTCTATGATCAAGTAAGATGGTCCATGACTTGGAAAACTTGTGTTTTGAAGATTGAAACCTTTGGTAGGTTTGAGACATTCCTGTTTTACCAGCTAACCAAGGTCCTACTGGTTATCATGTCTATTTTATCTCATCCAAATCCACAAAACCTTTGGGCATATACTTGGCCCAACATGCACACTCTCTAAATTGCTTTCTTAAATATCTCAATATCTTCCATGTTACACCTCAATTTTACCACATAGTCTGTAGTATACCTAGGGGGGTTAGTACGGGGTACAAAGGGAGGTACCCAAGGGAATAATATAATAATGGGATGGGCCATAGTAATAAATAAAGTGTTTAACCCGTATCATGTAAGGGACCACAAGTAGTTAGCAATAATGTAATAAGCCCATGGTATTAGAGAGATGGTATTGAGGGAACCATGGTAATGACCCATGGAATTGTGGGAACCATGTTAATGATCCATGGTATTGTATGTATGAGGCCTATATAGAGGCTAGAGACTCCCCATTGAGAGATGTCAAGGAATATTGTATGAACAGGCATATGGCTTGTGGAGTGTTCTCCTTCCTTAAGGAATGAATATATGGTGTTGCCCTAGCTTAAGGGTTTGATTAATAAAGTGAAGAATTTATATATTCATATCTAGCTATTTCTTGGGTATATCTATTATTTATCATATATTTTTGGATCAGATCTATAACAAGTGGTATCATAGCACTTTCTTGGGCAAAGCGGAGAATTTTTATTTTATTTTTGCAGGAACTTTTTGGGGCGGCGAGTTTGCATATCAGATCTGTACGTTTTGGTGCAAAATTTTCAGAATCTATTTATAGATCTGGGTTCTTTGCAAAAAAATATCCAATTTGAAAAAAACATTAGCCAAATCGGAGTCCAGATGAGGGAGATATCACTAATTTAAAAATCAACTGTGTTGTAGACATTTTTCGAGGCGGCGAGTTTGCAGATCAGATCTGTATGTTTTGATACAAAAATTTCAAAATTCAATTATAGATATGGGTTCTTTGCAAAAAAATACCCAATTAAAAAAAATTCAGTTGAATCAAAGTCCACATGAGGGAGATATCGCTGATTTAAAATCAGTGATTTTTTTAGAAATTTTTGTGATGGCGGGACAATTGTAGCACAAATATGAAATTCTAGTGCCTAGATCGGGATTTCTATCACATGGGAAGATGCAGAATGGTTGTTCCATTTCTAAAAATAGGTCATAATAGGGATTCTAAGCAATATTGACTAAATTGTGACAATTTCAAATTTTCGCCAAGTAAGTGAATTTTTTTCCCAAACCCTCTTCATGGCAGTTCTATATTTTACAGGAAAAGATAATGGTCCTACTATTGAAGAATACATAAAAGAAAAAGAAAGTCATTATGGGAAAAACATTGGAGATTTTGGGTAGTGGCTAATTTTACAGATGAGGCGGCCACATGGTGGGAATTACTTAACAAAAAGAAGTGTTCCAACTTGCCTGATGAAGAATTTGAAAAATTCCTTTTAGACAGATGGTCTCATGCTAGAAAACAAGATAATGAGAAACATGTGGGGTTATTTTCTACTGGTATCTGCTTATTACAGGTTCATGGATATATTCAGAAGGAGAAGATCATTGTGTCTATAAATCCTAGTTGCAAGAAAAATCTTATAAATGTCAATTTGGCAAAAAAATTGCAAGTTCCAGCAAAACAAATGGAGCACACACAGGTTAATAATGAGGAGGTGCAAGTTTATAAAGATTTGAATATTTCTATGGACAAGTATGTATTGCATTCTGATTTTTATGCTTCAGATATGGCTAATGTGGATGTTGTTTTGGGATACCCTTGGATGGAATCGGTGGGTACTATCAATATTAATGTGCAGAAGAAATTCCTGAAGCTCTAGTATAAAAAGAAGAAAATTACATTACAGGATATTTCCATCAATAAACAGGTAGAGTCCAAGGAGGTTGAAGCAGAAGATGTTCCAGGGACTGAAACATTAGATGATGAGCCCTTGATGGTCGACAACCAAACACAAACATCAAAACAGGTACCAGAAAAATAGGTAGTGTCCAAGGAGGTTGAAGCAGAAAATATTACAGGTACTGATACATCATATGAGGACTCAGTGGTTGAAGTAATATTGGAAGATAAGAAACAACAACAGGCACCACAACATGTACCAGATAGCAATTAGGCTCCATTAGGTCGTGAATTAAAGAAAGATACACCGTTGGTTAAAACTTCAACATATCACCACCCACATCACCCCGCAAGAAAACAACCAACAAGATGGCAATGAATTAGACACAAGGACAACAACCCCTGAATGAGAGATAGAGGGGGCCGACGATCCACCTACTACACTTCAACACAGAAGAGCCGCCAAAGTCAACTTCCATCTCAAGTGAGCGAGGCACCAGCTAGATCGAGGCTTCACCTTTCTCTGGGATGGCTAGATGCACGTGCATGATACGAGTGGACTACTCTTTTGAGTAGATCTTATTTTTTGTGTTATTTTAATGTTTCGGGGACAAAAAATGTTTAATAGGGGTGGATTGTGGTATACCTAGGGGGGTTAGTATGGGGTATAGAGGGAGGTACCCAAGGGAATAATATAATAATGGGATGGGCCATAGTAATAAATAAAGTGGTTAACCCGTATCATGTAAGGGACCATAAGTAGTTAGCAATAATGTAATAAGCCCATGGTATTAGATAGATGGTATTGAGGGAACCATGGTAATGTGTGTATGAGGCCTATATAGAGGCTAGAGACTCCACATTGAGAGATGTCAAGGAATATTGTATGAACAGGCATATGGCTCGTGGAGTGTTCTCCTTCCTTAAGGAGTGAATGTATGGTGTTGCCCTACCTTAAGAGTTTGATTAATAAAGTTAAGCATTTCTATATTCAAATTTAGTTATTTCTTGGGTATATTTATTATTTATCATATATTTTTGGATCAGATCTATAACATAGTCGGCACAATGATTTCTCTGCCACCAACTCTCTTAAAAAAGTTGTTTTCCCCCAACATCAGTTTTACCAGAGTTAGCATATTGATAGTGAGCTATTTTCCATAGAGATTGCATGACCCAAGTAGTTCTATGTAACCCTATCAGAGGGCTTATTTTCCATGCAGCTATATATGATGGCTTATGAACAATTAACATGACCAACCTTTTCTTTATGATTTTTGTACAAGATATATTATTTTGGCTAAAAATGCTATAACCTATTTTGGCCCTAGGTTTAATGAACAAGGCTTCTTTTCTATGTATTCATACTGGTTTTGGTCCAATGGCTAAGAGTAATTTTCTTCAATCTTGTCTTTATTTTTATATATCCAATTCTGAGAATATCAAGAGGCATCTATTTAGTTTGAACAAATCAATATAGATTGTTCTGTATTTGTATTGCAGAGTAAAAGCCTTCAATGTTGTTCTTTTTAGGAAGTTATATAATCATATATATGGGTATATAAAAGTTTATTCCACAACTAGAAATATTTCTAACTTCATATTGAAATTTGAAAAAGATTGCCTAAAAAGATGTTTCAACTTTTTCTCAATTTTGATTGTGCTATTTTCATATTGAAACTAAAAAGTTAATCAATTAATGGGTTGAGATTGCACCTTTTGGGGAAATTTCTAGTTTATAATTTTCTCCAATTCTTGTCCGTTGCCATCTGTCTCAAATTGTGGTTCCAATGAACTTCTGGTGACAAAAGAAAATTGTTGTTTGTTCATGATAAACCCTATAAAGAAGGTAACTCTAACCTCCAACTGAAAACCTGTCCCATAGTTTCTTTCAACCAGGTCGACCTCATCAAACAACATCTTTCATAGCATACTCTTGCAAGGGGTTAAATCATGCATGTCTGCGTCAAATAGGCAACCTACATCTACATCCAATCAAAACCCTCTAAATAAATCACATAAGGCGACTTCTTTGAACAAAGAAACCTCTCCAATTATAGCGCTACTTTAATGAATTGAATTGCTGGTTAGCATAATCACTTCCAAATTCTCATATTGTTCAGAACTACATGTCTTCAGTGAGATGTTTCAATCGAGACCATCTGTAGAAAATCCATTTTTCACTTGATATCATTCTAAATCCTCTAGAAGAATGGTGACAAATCCCTTAAGGTTTTTTTTCTTTTTCAAAGAGTTTTATTGACTTCTTCCTAGGAAAATTCGGCTTGTATGCAATCTCCATGACACCATTTTTCTTTTCTTTTTCTTTCAATTGAAGAAAGCAACTCTTAGGCATACATAGTGTTGCTCAGGATTAGACCGGAAAACCTATGGGACCCAACCTGCCCACATAACCATTAGACCACATTCCCAAGACTCTCCTTTAAAAATTTGTTATTCACTAATGTCAAATCTATTCAATCAAACTCTCACAATGCTAATTCTTATTACCATCTTGTTGTTGTTCCTGTAAGTAATCCAACAATATCTCAGTAAGTGTTGTTGTCTCATTAATATATGTCCTGTCAGAACACTCAGCTAAAATATGGGTCATAAATTCATACTATTAATTTCCTCGAAAAGTAGATTCTGACAATACTTCTCGTGCTAACAATGGTTTAGGAAAAGGTTTTAAAACAATTCATAAAACCCATGTCCGCTATTTGGAAAAACCAACAAAAACATCAGTAAGAAAACTTTGATTACTATTCCACATATCAATTACATTGAAATCACTACTTCATTCTGGTATTTAACTGGACAATCTGTTTTGATTTTGGTTGGTACATCAGCCAACTGAGGTAACACTGTGGAATTTCTTGAATATGTTTGTCTCTTTTCATACCTTTATATATGCCACATATTCAACCCAACTCATATCTTATTAAATACTATGACATTTATATTATATAAGATATATATCATACTCTAGCAAGGGATATGGAGTGGTTTAATCTTGAGATCAAACCTAGAAGTGCCTAATTCATCTGGTTCATTAGGTTTCTCTTCTGCACGAGTGATTTTGGTTGTCATAAGAGAGTCCTCCCCTTATGAATGCCATTGTTGCTGAAAAACAACCACATATAAACATGAGGGAGACCTTAGAGTGAAATGGGTATTCATCCCATGAGCTTATTCTTGCATATTCTCACACTTTCAAGGCTTGCATATGCGCCAAAAATCATAGGCAAGCACCTAGACTTGGAAGAGAACTCAAAGTTGTTATGTAGTTGTTGAACCCAATTCCAATTCCATAGGTACAAAACTTGATGAATAATAGAACTCAAAGTTATTATGCTTCTATTGAACTCGATTTTGTAGGAAAAGACATCTTAACGAGTTAAAACTCAATCCACAGACCATTGAAGACTTAAATTGACAGCTTCAATGATGCCAGAAGCATTCAAGGAATTCATTATTGCAATTAGAATATATGACATACACCAACCTTACATATGCATTCATAAGCAACATATAACAAACATATTTAGCATCTAGCTTTTAGTGTTTTACTAGAAATGCATGAAACATTATATAAACAGAATGCAGCCTTTTGAAAAATCCATTCAATGCATCCAGTTGTACCAAAAATAGACTGACATATCAATAATATGAATCAAGATTTATATAATCAAATGTTATTGAACCTACAACTATGTTACCACAAATGAAATGGGAGTTTTTGTTTCCGAAAGAAAATGTATAGAAAACAAAATAACATGAAAAACATCATTTTGTACGGTCGTTATTGTTTCTCAGTTCAAGAAACTGGTTTCTCTAGGAATGGATGGTTTCTTGAAATGGTCTAAGAAACATGATTCTATTTCCCTTTAAACGAGTTCATTTCTCTCATGTCTCCAATTGATTCGATTTTTAACTGACACATAAATTTAATAAGTTTAGATTGTATATTGATAAGTTCTCTATAGTTTTAATATAAAACAATAAAACAATAGATGAAGTTATTGTTTCATGTTGTTAAAATTGTTGTCAAGAGAGAGTGCATACTCGACTTGCATAAGACAATTCGCACAGAGCAGACTTGCAGAGGATTTGGAGGTACATAGCAGGGTTCTCAAAGAGATGAGGAGATTATTCCATCGAAGTGTTATCCAGGTATTTAATACATGCTCATTGACGCCCAGAGGTTTTTGTTGTTCGACCTCATAATTGGAACTCTGGTTGTAACTCTTTGGTCACGTTGTTATCATTAGTTGTAATTGTAATTAGAACTTTAATAATGATTCAATGCTTTTGTTATATATATATATATATATATATATATATATATATATATATATAGATGAAATTTATAAGCTTCTGGATTTGTTAACTCTAATTTTATATATTTCACATTATAATAATTGAAAGAAATTTAGTACAAAATTATAGTAGAAATTGTGAAAAATTTATGTTAAAATAACATATATTAGTAATGGTTTTTTTTGAAAAATATTTTGATATTTATATCATTTAAATTTAACTATTTTAGATTTATTTTAACTTGGGATTTTTTTACTCGTTAATGAATTATAGAAAGTGTTAATAATAATGGACATGAGAATGTCTTTATTCCTTTTTTCAAAAAATGTTAATTTTTATCTCATGTTATTCCATTTCATTTCATGTTAGATGCAATTGCTCATTTATGTAAAATTTTCAAAGAAGACATCTAGTTTGTTATCACTTTTCAATTGATTGCATCAATTTGTTTGTGTACCTAATTACTTGTGGCATTGATCTTTAAATTGTAGTTGTCTTTATCAATTGAGTTGTTCTATAATTGTTTCTCTCTCTTAAGTTGCAATTTGAATGTGGTAACAAGTGTGCCTATTGTTTACAAATTAATTTTAGTGTAAATGTATATATTCTATAAATATGATCATCACTTATGTAAGAAAATAGGTCACGAAAGACATAAAATATGAATTCTCCCATATTCATATGAGATATAGAATAACTGTCTTTCTTTACTAGAATAAAATGGTATTAAATTATTAATAATCAACTACTTTTTTATTTGGGTTGCAGATTAGAATTCATTGTGGAATAGCATTATTCATTCTTTCTTCCACTTTGTTTCCACTACAATGGAAGAAGGTTGATCGGCTCTGTTGTCACCTTCTGAAAATAGAGTGCTAGTTCTACAAAGAGGGCAAAAGAACAGAGATGAGGAAGAACAGTTTAAATTGTTTTGGAGAAATTATCATATTCTCTTAAAACCATTTCTTTCACAAACCTCCATTTTTCCTTTGTTTTTTAAACTCTATCTGCAGTGACCCATTTTTAACTCTAGCCAAAATTCCTTTGTATACCTAACTCTAGCTATGTTTCCCATTCCCCTTTGAAATGTTTTAAAACATTCAGAAATCATGTCGAAACCCTTTTAAGCATCGGGACCCACAGACGATAATGGCTATCAGCCCCTTCCCTTTTTGTGATACATATCCGCATGTCTCCCCTTTTTAACTTTTGTGATTGCGATATCACATATCGCAAAGCTTCCCCACCGATTTCCATATCAAAGTCTCGTCACCACTCCTTCTTGCCAATTGTGATAAAATCCCTCCTCCACCGATATCGCATATTGCAAAGCTTCCCCGCTGATTGTTGTATCCAAGTCCCGTCACCACTCTTTTTCGTTGATTGCGATAATTTCTTCCCCTGCCAACTGCAATATTGCAATTGGGGATTGCACAAGTCAAAGTCCCTACTCTGTCAGAGTCCCTTCCAACTTGTGATTGCGATGTGTGAGAAGCCTCCCAGATGTGATATTTTATGTGATACATTCTATAAACCGTCACATCCAAAACATCGGAAATCACCATAAAGCAGTGTTAAAGCCCCTTTTTCCTTTCCGATGGCGATATGCGAGTCCTAGTTCGAGATGCGATATTTTATGTATCAGGCTTTATTGAATTTTGACTTCTGTACAATCAGTATGCACTATGAAATGTGGTAAAAAGGCCCTCCCATGTATTGCGATTGTGATACCAACAAGCCCGGATCAACGACCTAGATTGAATCAGCTTGGATCAACGACCCAAATCAATGAACATTAAAACATCTATTTCGCTTCCGCTCAGTGGGACAATGAGGGTATTTTTCACCGTATATCCAACATCATAGTCATTAGACAGAGAAAGAAGAGGTAATACTATGTAATGGCCGATTGCGATATCCCAGGTGGGCCCAATCTTGCATATTGACCATCGCAATTGTCAAGGGGAGGCACCGAAGGTGAGCATCAGAAATCACTGATATGCGGGATTCTGTTTAACAAAGGATCGAGCCTCACAGCCACGAGCCCAAAGGTCCCAACAATCAAGGACTAAAATCTTGGTCGTAGCATCTTGGTCACACAAAGCAAAAGGGGCTAAAGTAGATCGGAATGTCCCATCCCGTACGGACCTTTAATGGAAAATCTCGATGCGATAACTTTGCGATGAAGTAACACAAAACTTTAAAGGCATGGTGGGTCAGCAGCTGAGGCATTTAAGAAAGGAGATGCAACATTCAAAATCGGCATGGGCTGACCCAAAAAGGCCCCTTGTGACACGAAAATAGGGTTGACTAATACAGATTAAATGAATACATGGAAGCTCAAGAGGACTTGATGATCTAGCATGGTGCTCCACGCAGAGGGAAGATGAAGTACCACCCAAGCGACCTCTACTTTTGTACTGTGGAATTAAACTGATAGTTGATTTCTCCCAATTTTGAAGAACAAACGATCCAAGTAGTAAACACAGAAGCGACGAGAATCGAATGGGTGGCACAAGAGGCCAGACCATGGGCAAGCAACAACTTGAAGCAAAGGCAATCACAGGGATGGGCATGGAGATATTTTATTAGTGTTTTCATCTACTTGATTGAATTGTTTTGTTATCCTGTAATGTGTCACCATCTATTGAAGCAATCAATATTTGTAGTCATTTTTGGGCCACAGAGCCATCCCAGGCCGAGACAGCTAGTTGATTTGACAGCTAAGGCTTGGCTGAGATATTTTGTTGTAATTATTGTTCAATGCTCCCCTCTCCAGATAAATAGGGGGAAGCAATACTTCACAAAGGTTCAAAATCCTAAAGAAAGAACTACATGTTATATTCAAGACTATATTACTTTATGATATGCATCTTTCAGAATATTAAGGAAATGGTGGTGATTCCCACTTCGAGTACTATAGTATGTTATCCCTCTATTAAATTCCATTATGTTCATGTTTCTTCTTTGAATTCATGTAATCGTAGCTACTAGAAATGCTCTATATGTTCTTACAGATTCATTTGTATTGACTCATTAATGCATGTGCCTATATGGATCTTTGATATTATATCTTTAAAATTGCACTATGAATCATCGCCCCCAACCTCTTTCATCCATTATGTTTACCTTTAACTCAGGTAAGTGTAGAATTTTGCAGGTTTTAAGCTCTATGTGATAAGTGTAGAATTCTTGACGCTTCAAGCTCTATGTGATGAGTTACTCCTCCTCCTTATCCTCTCCCATTTCTTTGTCAAAGCTTATTAAACTGTAGGTCCTTGAACTACTCGACCTCCACTAGTTTATGCATATATTTATGTGATTTGTATATGTGAAGATGTACTACCAGAAATACATGGCTTATGCCTTTAGATGAATGAACCAACCCATGTTGTTTTTTATATATTTTGAATATAGATACACAAAAATATATGTGATGTCTCCAGTTTCCCGAGAATCATATGAGACACACAAAATCTAGATGTTCTAGGTACTGGTCTTGTACGTAATCTGAGTCTATCTCTAGAAGCGATAACATCTTCTGGCGTCGTTGCCATGGAACGTATTGACGGATTTTTCCCCTGGGATACAACAAGTTGAGCACTCTTTGTGTAGGTGTGAAAAGACGTTCTGATTGCATCTGCATCACCTTAGCGACTCCACAAATCCCATTATCATTTATCATCCTAACTTTTAGAAAGCCTCACACTCACTCAGATACCTCTTAGTAGAAAACCCCATCTGTATCTAACCCAAAAAAATTAATTTTCAGGAGAGTCTGGAAGGAGAAAACTCCTACTACCTATGCTACTGTCTCATCATTCTTTGAAGCCTCTTCATCTAGCTCCCAACCCGCTGTCATTCACTTCCCATAATTTACTCCAAAGATCCTTACATACCCTGCTCTCAGTCTAGCCACTCCAACCACTGTGGTTTTGGCCCAAGTTCCTCCAGCAAATATCAACCCCCCTCCATTAATTCAGATGGTTGTTTCGGGTTTTTTACTTAATAAATATGCCCCTCTCTATTTACCTCAACCTCTAAGTGCTTTGCCTCAGGACTACCTAAAGCTTCTGCCTAGGTTCAATGGGGAGGATGGAAACACTGCACAAAAACACATTGAAACTTTCTGTGCTTTTGCTGAGAATCTAAATGTAGAACAACTAGATGTGGTCTTAAGACTATTTGTACAATCCCTTGATGGAGAAGCTAGAAAATGGTTTAAAGCCCTACCCGATGCCTCCATCACTACCTGGGAGGAACTCGAAAACTATTTCACACAAAAGTGGGTTGAAAAGAGAAATCATGAGTCTGTCCTCACAAAGTTCAATGCTATAACGAAGAAGCCAGAAGATGATATTTCAGAATTCATAAAAAGGTTCAATAAGTAGTATAATAACCTGCCTGGTGAGATAAATCCTCCTCAAGTTGTTTCTCGCATAGTATTCGTGGGAGCCTTTGAATCCGACTTTGGTTTTACCCTAAGAGAAAGGAAGTCTCACACTTTGGATCAACTCCAAGTTGATGTTCTTGAGGTAGAAGCAAATTTCACCTCAGCAGGGAAGTCAAGAGGTAAGGATAAACCTACTGAGAAGAAAAGGGGGAAAGAAGAAACATCCTCCTCTGGTCAAGCTAAAGAATCACCAGATCTAAAGTGGGAGGAAATGGATAAATTCATCAAGCTTTTATCGCATAAGGTGGTGAAGCTTGAGCTGGAAAATAAGAGTCTCCCGAAACCAAACGCTCAAGGTAACAACCGAGGTTATAACCCACAGTACAAAAGGCCACCATTGCAGATACTTCCAAGGGAAGGAAAGGACAAACTTGATTAGATCCCTCATCCTCTATATTTAGAAGATGATCCCTATGAACAATCATAAAATACACATGAGATGCAGGGAAACTTGTATTCCTGTTGCTCTGAAGAAGAACATGAAAATATGGCTCACCAAGAGACAAGTCATGATAGACAAGAAACAACAAATGAGGAGGACATAGGTGACTATTGTAAACAGTTTGTGGATTTCATGCAAGCACAAATACACCAAAGGTATGATCTAAGATCTTCATGAAAGAGGTCGAGGGAACTAGCACAGCAAGAGGGAATTGCTCCCCAAGATATTCCCCCAGTGCCAGATAAAGGGAAAGGTAAGTTGAATCCTAATGCATCCAAGGTAAAATTCCCCTCAAACAAGGAATGCAATAGCTCTGAAGTACACACAAAAAAGAAGGCACGTTTTCTTATAAAAGCTACCATCGATAAGGAAAGAGAAGCGGAGCTAGGAGGTGTAGAAAAAATCCAACCTGCATTCAATCTTCAGAAGGAACTTGAAAAGGTAAAGATCCTTGTTCCTCTAATTGAACTTCTAAAGCAGCCCACTTATAAATCCCAAGTCTCTCAGTTCATGCTTCCATCCACCTCAGTACCAACCCATGACTGTTTAAACCTTCAAGAAGAAAGACCAATGGTTTTTTTTGGGCCTCATGCTGAATAACTTGATCATTCCACTGCACCCTTCTATGTGACCCTGGTAATTCATGACCTCTTATTGCATAATTGCATGTTGGACTCTGAAGCCTCACATAACCTCATGCCCTTAGCTGTGATGGAACAACTTGGCTTGCAGATCACCAGGGCTTACAAGGACCTATACTCCTTTGAATCTAAGAGGGTCAAATGCTTGGGAATGATGAAATATCTAGTGGTAAACTTGGCTCAAATCCCTGTGAAGAGCGTAGTGATGGACATTGTAGTGGTAGATATTCCCCCTCGATTCAGAATGCTCCTATATAGGTCTTGGGGTTCCAAGGTGGAGGGCCATATCAAATTAGATCTAACTTATGCCCCAATTCCCACTTTTGGAGGTGAAGAAAGGAGCTTGTACAGAGAGTCCAAATTTGTAAAAAATGTGACCCAGCTGAAGGTTCTAAAACTTTCCCAGTGTATGGAAAAGAAAGTGACCTCTCTTGCTTGTTCCTAGAAGAAGATGAGACCATCTTAGAAGGAACACTGACAAAACTAACAATTCAGTTAAAACACCAGCACGCAGAAAAAAACGAAGTGTGTAAATTATACCTTAATGGAGCAAATTCCAAAGAGGGAAATGGAGTAGGAGTATTGTTGGTATCTCCTGAGGGCAACTTGATACCCCTCTCATTCAAGCTAGAGTTTGAGGCAACCAACAATGTGGTAGAGTATGAGGCATTGCTCCTTGGGCTACAAACAACAAGGAATATGAATATTGAATGCTTAACTGTGCATGGAGACTCCGAGCTAATTGTAAAGCAGATTAGAAATAAATGCCAAGCTAAACACCCCAAATTGAGTACTTATCGAAATGAAGTTTGGGATTTGGTAGATAACTTATTCCTAGCCTTTAATATCCAATTTCTGCCTAGAGAAGGGAACTGAATGGCTGATTCTCTTTCTGTAACAGCAAGAAATTTCAAAACCCCTCAAAATCCGCTTCTTAGGTATGAGGTGGAGGTCAGATACAGACCCTCTATACCTGATAATGTCAAGCACTGGCAAGTGTTCGAGGACGATGAGCATATCAAATTATTTATAGAAGTATTTAGGGAGTTCGCTAACTCAACCTTTGATGAAGGAGAGGAAAAAGAGGTAAATCAAGAACCCACTTCGTGGGCTAGTCCCATTGGAAAGATTATTTAATAAGGATGATGTAGCCTCCAAACCAATGGCTCCAGAGATGGACGAACAAGTAGAATATTTCAATATTGGCTCAGAGGATGAACCCCAGATGGTCAGGCTATCAAAAGGAATCCCTTCGCCATATAAAAAAAGGTATCTAAATCTCTTCGAAACCTATAAGGATTTTTTCACTTGGTCTTATGAGGACTTAAAATAATTTGATACTAACATCATACAACATAAGATTACTTTAAAGGGTGGAATAAAACCATGCGAGCAGAAGCTCAGGTAGATTAATCCACTCTTACTCCCCTCCATTGAAAAAGAAGCGAGGAAGCTTCTATAGGCTAAAATCATAGTGTCTTTAATGTATTCAGAGTGGGTGGCCAACATAGTCCCAATATGGAAAAAGAATGGAGAAATAAGGTAATGTGTAGATTTTTGGAACCTTAATAGGGAATCATTAAAAGTCAACTACCCGCTACCTAATATGGATTACATATTGCAAAAGGTGGTCGGTTCAGTCAGAATGTCCATGATGGATGGGTTCTCTGGTTACAACCAAGTGGCAGTCCACTCTGATGATCAGAAGAAGACTGCTTTCACCACCCCGTGGGGAACATTCATGTACGTTCGCATGCCTTTCGGCCTTATTAATGTAGGGGCCACGTTTCAGCGAGCTATGGATATATATTTTGTAGGGGAGCAAGCCAAGTTCATAGTGGTATATTTGGATGATATCACATTCTTTTCTAATACCTATGAAGAACACATCCTCCACTTGAATCTCACCTTTGAGAAATGCAGGAGGTATGGTCTTTCTTTGAATCCTAAGAAATCTCAGTTTTCCCTGAGTGAGGGGAAGCTACTAGGACACATATCCCCCTACATATCTCTGAGTGAAAATCGATCCTATGTGAGTCAAAACTATCAGTCATATCCCTCTACCAAGAAATAAGAAAGAGGTCCAAGCCTTTTTGGGGAGAATCAATTTCTTGAGGAGGTTCATACCCAACTATGCAGAAATAGTAAAGGGTATTACAAATATGCTAAAAAAGGAAAATGAAGTCAAGTGGAGCCCTGGACCCCGAAATCCTTTTACTAGAATTAAAGAATATTTGGCTAAATCCTTGGTACTAGTCAACCCTGACTACTCTACGCATTTCTATATCTTTTCTTTTGGTTATCTGCATACTATTGCCACAATTCTACTACAAAAGAATAAATATGGTTATGAACAGTCCATCGCCTTCTTCAGCCAAGTCCTGAGGGATGCTAAGTTGAAATATAACATCTTGGAGAAGAAATCATATGCTCTAGTCAAGGCTTTGAAGGCATTTTGAATGTACGTGCTACAATCGGAAATCATATAATTTTTCCCAACGACATCAGTCAAGGACATCCTTGTGCAAGAAGACCGTGAAGGAAAAGGGGTAGGTGGATAGAAAAGATACATGAATACGAGTTAGACATAAATCCTACTAAGATCATAAAAGGCCAGGGGTTGGCCAAGGTTTTATCATAATCTAATTGCCAAGATTTAGAGATAAACTTGATAACAGAGGAAGGAAAAATAGAGGTTCAACAGAACGGGATTAAAACATCAAAGCCAAAGATCTATGCTAAATATGAGGGATCACCCTGGTATAAGAATATCATCCATTATCTCTTATTCCTGAGGTGCCCACTAGGGCTGGAAAACTCCAAATACATAACTCTGAGACTGCAAGCTCAAAAGTATATCATATTCAATGGTCAACTCTAATGGAAGGACCTGATGGGAGTTTTTTTGTTATGTTTGGTAGAAGGTGAAACTCATAATGTGATTGAGGAATTTATGGAGGTCATTACAGCTGGAAGACCACAACTCACAAAATCCTCAAGCTAAGATTCTACTGGCCTACACTGTTTGAAAATGTTCATTCCCAGGTCAGGTCATGTTAGAAGTGCCAAGTATTTGCTGAGAGACAAAAACTTTCTCCTCTCCCCCCGATTATAGTACATGTGGAAGAAACCTTCAGATAGTGGGGACTAAAGTTCATAGGAGAAATAAACCCACCTTCCAGTGGCCAACATAAGTGGATATTAACAACCACAAACTATTTCACCAAGTGGGTAGAGGTTGTCCCAGCCAGAAACGCTACTGACTTAGTGGTAATTAATTTTATGGAGGAAAACATATTATCACGTTTTGGTTGCCCTATCAAAATCATCACTGACAATGCTCAAGTCTTCAAATCTACAAAATTCATCGACTTCTGTTAGAAATTCAATATTATCATCAGGCACTCCACTACCTACTATCCTCAACATAACATCCTGGGTGAGTCCTCAAACAAAACTATGGCAAGAGTGTTGAAGAAGACCATCACCGAGAATCAGAGGAACTGGGACTCCCAATTGAAGTTTTCCCTCTAGGCTAACCGAGTAACTCCTAAACGATCCATTGGAAAATTTCCTTTTGAGCTAGTATATGGTAAGGTTGCAATATTTCCAATCCAATTAGCAATGCCAGTTGCGAAGTTACTACAAGAAGCTAAGGAAGAGCCAAGTGCCTTAACACGAAGGATAAACCAACTAGCCAAACTTCATGAAAATAGAGAACATGTGGGGGCTAAATTGGCAAATTACCAATAGAAGATGAAATCCCTATTTGATAAGAAGGCCAAGGATCGACCTCTTCAATCAAGAGATTTAGTTCTCCGATGGGACGTTCGACAGGAAAAAAAAGGAAAACACGTAAAATTCGATCCACTTTGGTTCAGTCCTTTCAAAATTTTAGAAGAAAAAGGAAATAATACCTACCTTATGGAACATCTGGATGGTGAATTGTTGGAGTTTCCAATAAATGGTCAGTTCCTCAAACTCTATTTCCAGAATTATAGGTACCTGTCTTGCACCCATTGTAACTACCAATGTGTGCATTGTAATTATTATATGAAATTTCCAGTTTCTGTTGAAAATTCCACTTTCACAAAATTATCATTTGTTTAGAAAATACTCCATGCCCAAAGGAGAAGTTCACAGTCTGTAGGTTCTTGACGTATTGCAATCTAATTCCCCATCCCCAGGTGGAGCCAATGTTGTCACCTTCTGAAAACAGAGTTCTAGTTGTACAAAGAGGAAAAAGAATAGAGATGAGGAAGAACAAGTCCAGTTTAAATTGTTTTGGATAAATTCTCATATTCTCTTAAAACCATTTCTTTCACAAACCTCATTTTTTCCTTTGTTTTTTAAACTCTAGTTGCAGTGACCCATTTTTAACTCTAGTTGAAATCCCTTTGTATACCCAACTCTGGCCATGTTTCCCATTCCCCTTTGAAATTTTTTAAAACATTCAGAAATCATGCCGAAACCCTTTTCAGGACCCACAAACCATAATCGCTATCGACCCCTTCCATTTTTGTGATACATATCTGCCCATCTCTCCTTTTCAACTTTTACGATTGTGATATCGCATATTGCAAAGCTTCCCCACTAATTTCCATATCAAAGTCCTGTCACCACTCCTTCTCGCCGATTGCGATAAAATCCCTCCTCTGTCGATATCGCATATTACAAAGTTTCCCCGCCGATTGCCATATCCAAGTACCATCACCACTCTTTTTCGCTATTTGTGATAATTCCTTCCCTCGCTGATTGTGATATCGCAATCGGGCATCACACAAGTCAAAGTCCCTACTCCGTCGGAGTCCCTTCCAACTTGCGATTGCAATGTATGAGAACCCTCATGGATGTGATATTTTATGTGATACATTCTATAAACCATCACGTCCGGAATATCAGAAATCACCATAAATCAGTGTTAAAGCCCCTTTTACCTTTTTGATGGTGATATGCGAGTCTTGATTCCGAATGAAATATTTTATGTATCATGCTTTATTGAAGTTTTGTGTTTGGAAAATCGACAAGCACTATGAAATGTGGTAAAAGGGACCTCTCTTGTATTGTGATTACAATACCAATAGGCCCGGATCAACGACCTAGATTGAATCGGCCCGAATCAACGACCATTAAAACATCTATTTCGCTTCCGCTCAGTGGGACGATGAGGGTATTTTTCAGCATATATCCAACAACACGATCATCAAAAAGAGCAAACAGAGGTAATACTATGTAATGATCGATTACGATATCCTGGGTGGGCCCAATCCCGAATATCGACGATTGAAATTATCAAGGGGAGGCACCGTAGGCGAGCATAAGAAATCACCGATATGTGGGATTCAGTTTAACAAAGGGCTGAGCCTCACAGACACGATCCAAAAGGTCCTAGCACTCAAGGACTAAAAGCTTGGTCTTAGCCCTTGGTCACATGAAGTAAAAGGGGATAAAGTAGATCAAAATGTCCTGTCCTGTAAGGACCTTTAATGGAAAACCCTGATGCGATAACTCTGCGATGAAGTAATGCAAACCTTTAAAGGTGTGGTGGGTCGGCAGTTGAGGCATTTAAGAAAGGAGATGCAACATTCAAAATCGGCATGGGTTGACCCAAAAAGGACCCTTGTGACATGAAACTAGGGTTGACGAATACAGAGTAAATGAAGACATGGAAGCTCAGGAGGACTTGATGATCCAGCATGGTGCTCCACGTAGAGGGAAGACGAAGTACCACCCAGGTGACCTCTGCTTTTGTACTGTGGCATTAAACTAATAGTTGACTGCTCCTAGTTTTTAAGAACGAATGGTCCGAGCCGTAAAGACAGAAGTGACAAGAATCGGCTGGGTAGCACAGGAGGCCAGACCGTGGGCAAGTAACAACCTGAAGCAAAGGTGATCACAGGGATGGGCATGGAGATAGTTTATTGGATTTTTCATCTACTTGGTTGACTTGTTTTGTTATCCTTTAATGTGTCACCATTTATTGAAGAAATTAATTTTTGTAGTCATTTTTGGGCCACAGAGCCATCCCAGGCCGACACAGCTAGTTGATCTGACAGCTGAGGCTCGGTTGAGATATTTTGTTGTAATTACTATTCAATTCTCCCCTCTCCAGATAAATAGGGGGAAGCAACACTTCACAAAGGTTTAGAATCCTAAAGAAAGAACTACCTGTTATATTCAAGACTGTATGACTTTATGGTATGCATATTTCAGAATATTAAGGAAATGGTGGTGATTCGCCCTTTGAGTACTATAGTATGTTATCCCTCTATTAAATTCCATTATGTTCATCTTTCCTCTCTGAATTCATGTAATCGTAGCTTCTAGAAATGCTTTATATGTTCTTACCGATTCATTTGTATTGACTTGTTAATGCATGTGCCTGTATGAATCTTTGATATTATATATTTAAAATTTCACTCCATGAATCATCACACCCATCCTCTTTCATCCATTATGTATACCTTTAACTCATATAAGTGTAGAATTCTGGAGGCTTCAAGCTCTATGCGATAAGTGTAGAATTTTTTATGCTTCAAGCTCTATGTGATGAGTTACTCCTTCTCCTTATCCTCTCTCATTGCTTTGTCAAATCTTATTAAACTGTAGGTCCTTGAACTACTCGACCTCCACTAGTTTATGCATATATTTTTGTGATTTGTATATGTGAAGAAGTACTAGAAATACATGGCTTACGCCTTTAGATGAGTGAACCAACCCATGTTGTTTATTATATATTTTGAATATATATATACAAAAATATATGTGATGTCTCAAGTTTCCCGAGAATCATATGAGACATACAAAATCTAGATGTTCCAGAAACTGGTCTTGTAAGCAATCTAAGGCTGTCTCTTGAAGTGACAATAGGCTCCACAAAGTATAAGTATACCACCCATTTCCAAAAAAACGCTATCTATGATCGACGCCCAAAAAAAACACAAAACAAAGAATACCAAGAAGTAAAAAAGGCTTTTGAAGTAAGGCTATGGGCGGCAGTGAAATTCACACAACCTTATAGTGGATGAACAAATGGGGCAACTAGTTCAAAAGTTTGGCTTTTCCCTTATTACAAGAGCAAAAAATTAGGGCATGTAGGAAGAGTTCGATGGCATTTACTTGGAATAGGGAAAAATGAACAAATATTTTTATGTTCGAGTGTACCTTAAATAGAGAAAACGTCTACATCAAAGAAATATAATGAACTTGAAAAGTTGAGACATGTTGCTAAAGGTTTAATTCAAACCAATAAAAATCCTATTGGATTGATAGTTAGTGGTCTAGTATGTTCTTCTCAACATCATTGTTTTGTTTCCCACCTTGAAAACCTATGGGATGTAAAAGGGAGAGGAAATCTGGATGCATCTATTGGGCAGTTTTTTATTTTGCAAATGGAATAGCTTTCAATGTTTGCAAATCTCCTTAATGGAAGGAGATGGTGAGAGATCTAGTTAATAATGCCCCTAAAGGTTACAAAACTCCTAGTTATGAAAATATGAGGACAACAATGTTTTTCTGAAGAGAGGGCTTGAATTAAAGCTAGACTTCGTGATATTAAAGACAATTGGAAAAAATATGGGGTATCCATTATTTGAGATGGTTGGAAAAATATCAACCATCATCCTCTTGTTAATATTTTGGTTGATATCCCAAAAGAAGTTATGTTCTTAAAATTTCATGATACTATCGGGAAGACAAAAGATGGTCCATATATAATGATCTTTTCAAAGAGGTAATAGAGGAAGTTGGGAGAGAAAATGTGGTCTAAATTGTTACTGATAGTGCCTCAAACAATGTGCTTGTTGGGAGTTTGATTAAGGATGAAAACCTAACAATTTTCTGGACTCCTTTTTTTGTGAAATGTATTAGATTGCTCCTTAAAGATATTAATAACATTGCATTGGTTGGAAACACTATAACTGAGGGAAATGTGTTACGATTTTTTATTAATAATCATGCATTATCCATAACAATTTATAGGAAATATGCCAATCTCCAGCTTCTTCAATGTGTTGAAAATCTGAATCTAGATTTTCATTTGCATTCATTATATTACAATGTCTCATCAAAGTGTGTCAATCTCTAAGGGAGATGGTGGTATCACTAGATTGGTAGAGGTGGAAGGATGATCATTTTGGGGTTGGTCCCCGAATTGAGGAAATTATTATTGGTAGTTCTTCAGAATATTTATGGAGGAGAGTGGGGGATAATGTTACACTCATTACACCTATTGTTACCCTCATCACACCTATTGAAACAAACAATTTCTTGGTCTAGATCAAAACAAAAACATAAGATTGATTTAGCTGCTAGGTATCATCACACTGAGATTTCAACCTCCTACGTTCCTTGTTTCAACAATTCTCCCAACTCTGCTGCTTGGCTAGAATTTCTTCATTCTACTCCAAATCCTCTGGCTCTATTCTAAATATTTGTGTCCCAATTTCCTTCTCCAATATTTGTGTTCTTGAAAAAGTAACTAGTTTTCAATCATTCATTCAAAAACAAGCAAATAAATTCATTACCTCACATTTGAATCCTCTAGCTCTCCATCTTCTTTCTATGTTCTTGTTTTATTTCCTTGCTTGAGATCCTTCTTAGGCTTCTTTTCCTGGACTAAAATATATCAATTTTCCACCAACTACCCTCAATTATTTCTCTCTTTGGTTTTCTTCTCCTCCACGAGCAATTTCTTCAATTTCTTCTCCTGTTGATTACAATTATCTTGTAACAAAAATAGTTTATTAACTTCCTCAATCCCAAAAATCATTGTTGTGCTTTGATACCACATGACATAAGGGTAGCTTTCGGTGGGATCTTAAATCTATAAACAAGCTCTATTTACTTAAATATTTTCCTCAACTTATTGTTACAAGAAATTAATGTTCCTATAATTTTGAATAGAAAACATTTATGTAGGACTCTCAAATCCTTCTCTATGGGTTCAACCCGACTTAGTAATTCAATGCATTGAACAATAAAAAATCCTGGCATATAAAATCTCTACTATGTTCCTACACTTGAATACTACAGGCCCACATCCACAATTTAGAGCTATGCATACTATTCACTATGTATCTGATTACAAACTAGGTGTATAAATATATTAATCTCCCTAGGAGCTAAGAAAAATCCATTTATTGAATTTACTATACGTTAAGGATATCAATCATAAACTTTAATATTGGCACAATCCATGACCAATCCTAAGTTGGGTGTATTTGCGATCATTAATTTGTACAATCCTCCACCAGATTGTTATTTATCACAATTTTCTATAAATTATATGGACTCTGAGAATCAATCACAAATTTAAGAATTCCCTTATACCTACAACTTAGTAAAAAACACCATAGTGTTTTCTTCTATATCGATCAACAAAACAAAGTATTAAAGCTCACGGAAGCAATATTCTACTATGTGAGAGTTATTTCCCTCAATACCTCATAGTTTGATCTCGAAATGGATCTCATCTCCCAAAGGAATTGAATCTCATTTGCAACAATTTCAATATTGTCACAGATCAATGCCAAAATTCAACTTTTACATGGACTGATAAATTAAAACACCAATTTTTCAAACCCTCTTACCTTCTGTTGTAGCGGCTACAACCACCCTCCAAAATTTTGCCTTAGCTTCGTTTTGGAGCCTCAATTTTGTCTTGCACTGTCAAGAACACAAACTTCAGTGGCTTTCTAGCAGATTGTCATCCTGTGCATGATATCTTGTTGCATCCCCCTTATAGGCTGCTTCTATGGACTTGGTCCAGTTGCAAGCTGAGCAGCTCCCTTAAGAAATTGCGCAATTATTCTTGTCAAGTTTCAATGGAAAAACTGCGTAATTTGTCTCAACAAGACTTCTCATCCCAGAAATTGTGCAATACCTCTGGGTAGCCAACCTAGCTCCCTCCCAGAAATAGGCAAATTTTCCCATCAATCAAGCAGGTTGTTGCATGTGCCTTTAGGTTGACCGGTTCCCTTCGGGATCGAGAAAAACTGATTTGCATGCATGGACTGCTTCTCCCAAGGTAGCATGCAAAGGCATCCCTTGATTCAAGGATCTATTTTTAGCAGCTGGAGGTTACATGCAAGGATCATTTCAGAAACCTCCCACTAAGTGTTGCTTTTCCTAGATTTGTGGCATGCACATCACAACCTCGATTTATCAAAACTCATCAACCGGATGTTGCAGAGCTCATTCCTCACATCGACCTTGCAACTCTGACATCCCACATTGCATCTAGGAGTCATCGGCACATTTAGCTCAGTTGTTTTGGGGTAAGCCCGCTTTTCATGTCTCATGCTGCATTTCTGTCGCTTTTTGTGTTTCGCTTTGTGTGAGTGTTGTCTGCTTGATTTCAGTGAGCGCTTGCTATCATTTTGATGTATGTTAGCTTGTAGAAACACCGTTTCATTTTTTGTTCGCATCTCACTGTTTTCGCATGCATGACACTATTTTTCCATGAATGGGCGTCGTTGCGGCAACCCGCTTCACACACACATGCATGCTTTCTCATTTTCTAAATCCTGCACTTTCTATTTGCATGTATGATCATTCACTTTTGTTTCACTCATCTCGTCATGCATTTAGACTTCTCATGTTTTCAGTCGCCCATCGGTCGGTCTAGGTTGCCTTGGCCCAGACCATGCCTTGCCCTGCTAACAATGCGAATTTCCGGAAGCGAAGGCTCTGAATTCCCTCCAAAATTTGTGAAATTATAGCCCAACACTGACCTCCAGGCTTGCATTGCGGAAGTCTTGAAGACAGTGTCTCGCTGGCCCCAAAAACTACGTAATGCATTTTGCTAGTTGCATGTCACTACTGACTGAAATTGCGCATTCCGTAGTTTCAGTCCTCAGTAGGCCAAGCTGGACTGTACATTACACAGTTCCAGTAGTCATTCAACCTCCATATAGCCTGGACTGTGCCTTGTGCAATTTTGGCAGTCAGCCTCCCGACTTCCCAGCGGAAATTGCGCAACCTTCATGATCAATCACAAAGGTATGTTGCAAGTTAGTACTCAAGTTTGTTTCGGTTTCCGACTGACAGATTTCTTGCCATGAGTGTTGATATGTCTCGAGGAATCACAGGTGTTTTTCTATCTCTCAGCAGCACAAGTACAATGTCCTTCAGAAGAGGAGAGTCAAAGGACACCGTTGAGAGCACAATGGGGTTTGCAGCCAAGTAAGTGTCCATGAGCTTGCCTACCTATGAAGACATAAAATTATTCGTAGACAAGGACATTAAGATAATATGGTAGTAGCATTACAACAAGCAACACCATCAGCAGCAGTCGAAGGCAGCACACCTGCATGCAATGAATGCAAGAGGAAGGTTGTTGACAACACAGAGGCAGAACAAAGTTGCAAGCTCAAGCAGATCCACTTGTGATTAAAGAAACTTTGGAGACTAAGGCTATGAGGTGATGGCATGACATGAAGATCATGCGAAGGTCTAGAATGAAATAGAGAAGGAGTTGCATGTGATGAATCAAAAACTTAAGGAAGAACAGGAGCTGCATAGATGAGAGAATGAGTTGTAGCAGGAATAGGTACAGTAGGGGGTGCAACATGCACAAACAGATGAACCTGCACCCGTACAAGTCATAGATCCATCCCAGTAGCTAGCACAAAGCAAACAAAGTGAGCAGTGTTGTTGATCACATGCAAGGGAATTTAGCAGCATGCATATCATTGTGCACATGCATGCAATCCCACCCATTTGGCACACTCACCGAGGTGAAGACAAGAAGCAAGTCCAACTAGAGTTGAACATGTATTTTTATAAGTTGATGCGCACGGCCACCAGCACATACTTGGAGAGAAGCGTAGACACTATGCATCAAGATGTTTTCGCAGGGATCGCACCCAGGATAACCATGCACATGCTATCAAACGAGTTGGACAGAGGAGCCATATCAATGCACTTGGATGCAATGAAGGCAAGAGTTCGTTTTAGCAAGATGTCACCATTGAGCGCACATACACCATCACAGACAACAAAAATTGGTATCATTTCACCACCTTCGACCATCACAAGGATGTCAAAGAGTTGGTCTCACCACAACGGTCCGAGTGTTAGTGATGTCTTACATGGATTTCTCAAGCCATTTTGTCTCACATGGGCACATGTGCATTGTAATGTAACGTCTTGTCAAGTGGAAGTTCAAGTGTCGATAGTTGAATGTAATAGTCATAGAGTAGTTGAAGAGTCATGAGGATAGATGAATACTCTCAAAGGGGGATGTCAAGGGTCACCCCACCCTTTGCTATAAATAGTCCCTCATAACTCATTGTATAGGCTTTTGGTCAACCAAGCTTCCGATAGGACTATCTTAGAGAGAGCTTAGATAGTATTGTAACGAGCCTTGGCTTCTCCACTATGCAAAGCTAGTATATCTCTTTGGAGGAGTAGGCAGTTGTGGCTGTAGCGTTCCGCTGTCGGAACTAGTGGTTGGACATGGATATATTGTATGACTGGAACTTACACTTCTTAATATAACAGAACCAACACCTTTCATACATATTTGTATTGTATTTCAGCTATCTATTTACTCTAAATGATATATGTATCTGTTTTCTTACGCATTCATGTATGGTTATTTTCGATATATGAATGTATGAATCTTATTGAAATGTGTTGTTGGTTTAACCATAAATTTGGATTGCTACCTAACTTTCCTTCCATGTTGTGATGCATCTTTGCTCATGTGTTCCCTTCTTAACTCCGTGCTATCACAGGTTTCCAAGGGGCACACTCACCTCACCCTTCATGTGTTAGAATCGCTCAAGCACCTTCCTTGACCTACCACATATGTCACACCCTTGATACCAGTAGGGACATCTTAATTGCCTTTGTGCGAAATCGCGGTCAAGGCGATACTGCATGACCCACTTTTGGGACTCCTACACTAAACGGTCTTAGGTCTAGTTGGGACTTCTTACCAGGGAGATCCCTTGATATGTTGGCGGGTCCTGCACCATCAACATTTTGGTGCTAGAAGGAGGGCTAGATGACAAGCTGAGTCCTCACATCTGTTTTGAATCTCTGCATATCTATCATGACTAACTATCGAGTTTCTCTTCCGAAGTGTATGTCTTATGGAAACGAATTCATTATCTCGGAAAAGCTCTCGGGTAACTTGTCACATAAAACATACGATGCTGGAGGCCACGTAGCCTTGGTTCGACATGCAGTTGGTGTTGTAGGCTCATGCGAACTACATGGAATCTTTGAAGAATACATGACCTGCACGCTATTCGTCTACATGCTTTGAGCACACCCAATCCACTGGTGTGCCACACTGCCCGAAAAATATATTCATTCTCTTACTCATTTAGTCACAAAGATAGACCACACTTTCAATCACTTTAACCATAAAGCACTTGATCAAGAAATTCTGAAATTACGAGAAGCACCCGATGAATCCGTTGAACAGTTTTACACACGCTTTTGTAATGTTGCATACCGATTTCCAGAAGATGAAATTGATTGGGAATTTCTCGATGGAATATTTGAGTATCTTCTTCACATATCCAATCTACGCTCAGCACACTTTGGTGATGGGGCTACACAATCATAGGTAGGCATAGTTGCTATCACAAGTTCTTGTCTACCTTCACCTCATCAAATAGCTCCACCATCGTAGAGTGATGTGGGAGATCATGCACACGCATTTTTTGAACTGTCACATCCTCCCACCCCACCTGCTCTTGATATCTACACAGATTTGGCTTGCAAAATTGTTGGTTTTCACATGGATTCGTTCCCTCAACCTCTGTCCCCGTGTTCTGTTGATCCATTGGGTTGTACTGTCTTGTGTTCTTCCATTCCGGAATCCACACCTACTGTGAACGAGGATCAAGTTTTCGACGAAGTTGGTGTTATGTAGCCAACCTGCGCCATTATTCATGATGAGTGTGTGTGGGAATGTTAAGAAGAACTCGTGATGAAGGATGAAACCCTTCCAGCTGCACCTCATCTGCTTTATCCTAACATCCCTTATGATTCTGCCACTGTTGATTTCCCTTGTGAAAACCCATTTCCGGATGTTTCTACTTCCGATCTTTCAAAGGACACTTTGGATGTCAGTCTGTCATTACAGTGCGGAGATGACACATCTTCCTTCAAAAATCTGTCCAATCTATCATCTGTCATTTCTGAAAACACAGAGGGTGAACACCTTTTCTTCTCATCTACCCCTCTACTCGATTCATCAAATCATGAGGATGCCGACAAACAACCTGAATTTTCTAATCTTGGTTTTCATGATCTCTCTACCTCTTCATTTGATCACGATGTTGATTCAATCGTTGTTAATATGTATAAGACACTGGTCTACGACGATCTAAACAATGTAAACTTTGAAACAGGAACTATAAACTCAAAACGGGAACTCTGGCCCAAAAACCCCAAAAAAACATCAAAAACAGTGCTAAAAACGAAAAGTGTGTATACTGGAACGATGTTTTTTTTTTTTAGGTGCCAATTTTGAACGTGTTTTAAAAATGGTGGTGACTACGAAATTTACTACGAAATTTTCGTGCAAAACATAGCTTCAAAACGAAAGTGATGCTACTGGAATAACGTTTTTTTTTTAGGGTCAATTTTCAAACTTTTTAAAAAATGCTAATAAAACCAATTTTTTATGTCTCAAACAAAGTTAATTTTTAAGGAAAAAACACATTAATGTTTCTGGTAGAATATCATTTTTCTTTCCTAAGTATAAATTTAACATGTTTTCAACCACACCATGCTAGATACAAAAGAAATTGAAATTTTTTCAACTATAAAATTAAAAAACCATGACATTATGAACAAAGTAAATCACTCAATGAAATCAAAAGTCTTTATTTGTATACTGAATAAAACAGACATTATATCTCTAATTTGATATTGCATTGTAGATATTTAAACAATAAAATTTATCATACTTAAGACATAATCCAACAACATAAAAATGCTTCATAACTTCTCATTTAACAACATATGGAAAACATTAATTTTATTTGAAGATATGATGCATACATCAGTTATATAATCTGTCTTAAACAATTATTCAAAATCACTCATATTTTCTTGCACACCATCACAATTCACATCTTCAAATGAGTGACTGGATGCTGACGAAGATGTTCCATATTCTTCTCTTTCATCAACTAGTGCCCCATCTGAGTCCACATGCATGCCCAACATTCCAGGTTTCAAAAGTCTTCTAGATCTACGACTGGTTTCAGAAGACTCCCATGTCAACACTATTCCTTCTGGTAACAACCTTTTCAGAATCTCTATCATCTTGAAGCGAAGAGTTCCTCTCTTTGTTAAATTGAAGTCATAAACAAGTATGTCAACATCCTCCAATTGTAATATGTCTGTGCGGCGGCGATTTATATTTGTACCCTTTCTTTTTATTTTTCCACCATTTTTTTTGTCAACTACCATCTCTGGCTTATACACACCATTGAATGGGTGTGTATTTGTGGCATACCAATGTACTTCAACACTTGTAACATCCTCATTTTCTGTAAAGACCTTTATAACTTTAGCAACCCAAAATGGATAACCTTTGGGATCTCCATCTGCTAGCACTGTAATCATGCAACCCTCCTTAATATCATGTACTGAACCCCTATAAAGGTCTTCCATGGCTTCACGTTGTGCACGAGATCTTCTGGAACCAATATACATCTCTCTTTCCATTGCCTGTGAAGAATTAATAATACCTTGAGTTTGTTGTTGTTCAACAATGTTTACTTCCTCTTGTTCATTCGACACATTTTATGGCCAAATAAATGGATTTTTCAAAGGTATATCTTCATTGGTTGTTGTTGAAATGATATCACTTTGATTATTGAAAAATGACTCCCACCAAACTGAATCAGCAATGTCAAAGTACTCATATGTATATCTAATACATTTTTTAATTTCTTCTAGGCAATCAGAATAATTTATATGTCTATTCTGTCTGCGTGCATTCTGAACTTCACCAACTGATTGTAATAACAATATTTTTGATGCAAATATTGGACGATCTGGAATGAACTTCAAAAATTGCAAACCTGGTGACGGTGCCCATTCTGTAGTAGTTGAAAACTTCTTGCCCCATATTAGTGTTTTCCCATCAATTTTTTTTATACGAAATTGATGTTGGAAGCTAATATCATTAAGTTGTTCAATGCATTTCCCCTCACCATATGATCCTAGAATAAACCTTCGCATGTCAACAGTTTCTTCCAACACTTCAAAAGCAGGCTCTGGCATGTATGATTTCTTAATACATTCAATTAGTGATGGCAAGCTCCCAACTTCTTTCCTCCTCAATGTGACTGAAAAACGACTGAACATCTGATCAATATGGTCATGAGTGTGCCCAACAAGAAGGAAACCAACCTTTACCTTTTGAAAAAATCTCAATTCAACAAGCATGTTCAGATACCCAAAAACAACCTGATTTTTGTTTTCACGGCAAGTGTTGTCCAATTGTAGATACAAAACTTCAGGAAGATTACCAGACCAATGAGAAATCACATCATGAATTATGGTTATGGTCAGATTTGCATCATTATGAATATTTGGAGCTGTGAAGTACACCCTTGGAAACATTTTCCCATTGAAGACCATACAACCGACCAAGTGAAACTGAATAAAATTTTCCTCTTGTAGATTTTTGGGTGTGCGAACAAAATGTGGTAAAAGTGTTTTCTTCTGGTCCATACCATCAATTATCAAACCCAAATATTTATTTGGATTATCATAACACTTCTTTCGATGCTTGTACAACTTCTTCCTTTCATTTGTTTGTTGTTCGCGATGCTCCTGAAGTTCTTTGACAATTAAATCTACACAACATAAAAGAAATTCATTAAGAAATATGTTTTCATAGTTGATGACTATACAATTTTGAAAGTAAAAGTTATGAACACTTACCTCTTTCTGAGCCTTCACATTTGTCCCTTTTTTATTTAAGAGAAGCACATGTACTGCAAATCCCCATCCTTGTCTTCTTAGGAATACGAACATTATTGAATTCTTTCTTCCATATCTTCACAAAATATTGATATGTAATAAATTGGCCCTGTCCCTCAGCACTTTCTGCATATTCTTTGTATAAGTTGTAGATTTCTCGTCTTGAAAAATTATCTGGAATATGTATTGTCTCTCTATTTGGCATACACTCTCCATGCTTTGAAAAGAAATCTTTCATCCATGACATTGCAGTATTTGATAATGGCCCAAACTGTCTTTTATAACGTACTTCTGAATAAAATGTGGGATCCTTTTCCAAATTTTCTTGAATTCTCGAGAGATGAAAATTCCCAATTGAATGGAACATTTTGAAAGCTTTTCTACACAATAATAAATTCCTAATATGATAATCATAACCTGACAATGTAGATTGCATGCAGCCAACTAAATATGAGTTTTGCATGCTTTTATTCATTGACAAATATCTCTTCCTGCTTTCTAATGCAAATGTGAAATCCATACGTTTCAAGCAATTTTTTTGGCAACATTCACTTGAAATGAGAGCGCTGATAGAACTTCTTCTTGTCAGATATTCTGCTCTACCCCTTGTATAACTAGAATAGTTTGCATTGATACGAAAAGGTCTGCTCCTACTCCTCGATACAATATTTCTTGGCAACATCTCCATCATTGGATCACCACTGCTGCTCTCATCCTGTTCTTCATCACTGTTGCTCTCATAGTCCTTAGAATCAGGACTAAGAGGAGATTGTGATACTCCAATCTTTTGAAAATCATCATCCCGCGCTTCATCACTGTTGCTCTCATAGTCCTTAGAATCAGGACTAAGAGGACATTGTGATACTCCAATCTTTTGAAAATCATCATCCCACGCTTCATCACTGCTGCTCTCATAGTCCTTAGAATCAGGACTAAGAGGACATTGTGATACTCCAATCTTTTGAAAATCATCATCCCGCGCTTCATCACTGTTGCTCTCATAGTCCTTAGAATCAGGACTAAGAGGACATTGTGATACTCCAATCTTTTGAAAATCATCATCCCGCGCTTCATCACTACTGCTCTCATAGTCCTTAGAATCAGGACTAAGAGGACATTGTGATACTCCAATCTTTTGAAAATCATCATCCCGCGCTTCATCACTGCTGCTCTCATAGTCCTTAAAATCAGGACTAACTGGACACTTTGACACTCCATTCTTTTGAAAATCATCATCCCGCGCTTCATCATCGCTGCTCTCATAGTCCTTAGAATTAGGACTAACTGGACACTTTGACACTCCATTCTTTTGAAATTCATTATCACACTCATCATCACTGCTGCTCTCATAGTCCTTAGAATCAGGACTAACTAGACACTTTGACACTCCATTCTTTTGAAAATCATCATCCCGCGCTTCATCACCGCTGCTCTCATAGTCCTTAGAATTAGGACTAAGTGGACACCGTGACACTCCATTATTTTGAAATTCGCCATCATGCACGTCAAAACTGTTGCTCTCATAGTCTTCAGAATTAGGACTAAGTGGACACCGTGACCCTCCATTCTTTTGAACTTCACCATCACGCTCTTCAAAACTGCTACACTCATAGTCCTCAGAATTAGGACTAAGTGGACATCGTGACACTCCATTCTTTTGAACTTCACCATCATGCTCTTCATCACCGCTGCTTTCATAGTCCTTAGAATCGGGACTAAGTGGAAGAATTGACTTTCTATTCATATTGGAAGAATTCCCGCTATATTCATCAATATGAATAGAGTTGTTACGCGATGAAGATGTTGATGGTGTATAAACCGAAACTTCACCATCAGAACAATCCATCCCTTTCAAACAGAAGATGTTGAATGATACAAATGGAGTCTCCTAAGAATATTATATAGCTTAAAGAATGAAATATTCCCTCCAAAATTATTCCCTCCAAAAATTTTCGCGAAAATATTTCCCTCCAAAAGTTTGTTAGATTTATTTACCTTTATTATTTTATTCTACAATTCATTGAAAAACATAAACTAATTTTTTTTATGAAATCAATCACTGAAATTCAAATTGTAAACTACAACTTCTATATTAATTATTCTAATAGTTAAAGTATATAATATTTACTAAACAACTAATTTTTTTTTTTAAATTTTTATAATATATTCTAAAACAAATTAATCCCACATTCAATCCATTGTAAAATAACTCTACAATATTCGCTCAATAATAATTTAAAACAAATTATCCCACATTAATCGTACAGAAAAACATCTTCGTAATTTCACTTATATATATTAAATTTCGTTATCACTATTACTTACCTCACATCCAGGTTTTCTGAAGTTCGTTGAAAGACGTGAATTTGTGGAGCAGCTATATTGCTATCAACAACATATTCAACGAAGAATTATCGCAATTGAAAGGTAAGTTCAATTTTTTTTTCAAAATTTTCATATTAAATTAATTTAACATCGAAGAAGATTTTTTTTTTAAATTAATAATTTTTCCAAGCCAAAATAACAATTATGTCAATCGTGAGCATAGTGGGCCCAATCAAACTCAATCACCCAATAACCGTGGGTAGGCCGTCGTCGTGCCCCCTTCCCCCAACCCATTACCGATCTTTCCCATTCACCCATGCCCTCTTCCCCCTTCTACCCTACCCATGTGCCACCCCTTGCCACCCCCAACTCCCATTCCCCTCCAATCTCAACTCCTCCCCCCCTTCCTTAACGCCGCCCCTATGGGCCCCACCCCCTAACTCCTTCCCCCTGCCCCCTCTCCCTCCACCCCCTTCTGCCCCCCAACCCGCACCCTAACCCCCCCCCTTCTGCCCCTACCCCTACCCCCCCTACACCCTAACCCCCCATTCCCCCCACACCCTACCCCCCCCCCCCCTACCCCCCCCCTTTTGCCCCTACACCCTACCCCCCCCTACACCCTAACCCCCCACCCACCCCAACCCCCTACCCTACCCCCCCATTCCCCCCCCCCCCCCCCCCCCTACCCTACCCCCCCATTCCCCCCCCCCCCCCCACCCCCTACCCTACCCTACCCTACCCTACCCCATCCCCCCCCCCCCCCCGCCCCACCCCCTACCCTACCCCCCCATTCCCCCCCTGCCCCCTACCCTACCCACACTACCCCCCCCCATTCCCCCCCCCCGGCCCCCTCCCCACCCCGCACACCCTCCCCCGCCCCTACCCGGCCCCTCCGCCCACCCCGCCCCCTCCCCGGCCCCTCCACCCACCCCTCCTCGGCCCCCTCCGCCCACCCCTCCCCCTCCCCCGCCCCTCCCCGGCCCCCTCCGCCCACCCCTCCCCGGCCCCCTCCGCCACCCCCTCCTCGGCCCCTCCGCCCACCCCGCCCACCCCTCCCCCTCCCCGCCCCCTCCCCGGCCCCTCCGCCCAGCCCGCCCCCTCCCCGGCCCCCTCCGCCCGCGCAGGGCCACCCCCGGGCCGCCCCGCCCCGCCCGACCGGCGGCGGGTCGATTCCGGGAATCGACCCGTCGCCGGTCGGGCGGGGCGGGGTGGCCCGGGGGTGGCGCTGCGCGCCGGAATCGACCCGCCGTCGGTCGGGCAGGGCGAGGCGGCCCGGGGGTGGCGCTGCGCGCCGGAATCGACCCGCCGCCGGCGGGCGGGGTGGGGCGGCCCGGGGGTGGCGCTGTGCGGCGGAATCGACCCGCCGCCGGTCGGGCGGGGCGGGGCGGCCCAGGGGTGGCGCTGCGCGCGCGGAGGGGGCGGAGGAGTGGGAGGTGTGGGCGGAGGGGGCCGGGGAGGGGCCGAGGAGGGGGAGGGGCGGCGGAGGGGGAGGGGCAGCGGAGGGGGTCGAGGAGGGGCGCGGGAGGGGGAGGCGGAGGAGTGGAAGGTGTGGGCGGAGGGGGCGGGGGAGGGGGAGGGGGAGGGGCGGCGGATGGGGCCGGGGAGGGGCGGCGGAGGGGCGGGGTCGGCCGGGTGGGCGGGGTCGGCCGGTTAGGGGCGGGGCGCCGGGTAGGGCGGGTGGGGCGGGGCGTCGGGTGGGCCGGGTGGGCGGGGTAGGTCGGGTGGGGATGGGGTGGGGCAGGGCGGGGTCGGCCGGGTGGGCGGGGTCGGCCGGTTAGGGGCGGGGCGCCGGGTGGGCGGGGTGGGCCGGGTGGGGATGGGGTGGGCCGGGTGCGGGGGTGGGGATGGGGTAGGATAGGGGGCGGGGGGGTGGGGGGATGGGGTAGGGTAGGGGGCGGGGGGCGGGGTAGGGTAGGGGTAGGGCAAGGGGATGGGGATGGGGATGGGGTGGGCCGGGGGGGGGAATGGGGTAGGGTAGGGGGCGGCGGGGGGGAATGTGGGGGTAGGGGTAGGGCAGGGGGATGGGGATGGGGATAGGGTGGACCGGGGGGGGGTAGGGGGGGAATGGGGGGGTAAGGGGTAGGGCAGGGGGATGGGGATGGGGATGGGGATGGGGTGGCCCGGGTGGGGGGATTTGTGGGGGGGAGGGGGGGGGGGAAGGGGTAGGGCAGGGGGGGGTTGGGTACGGTAGGGGGTAGGGCAGGGGGGGTTGGGTATGGTAGGGTAGGGGGGCGAATGGGGTAGGGCGCGGGTGGGGAATAGGGGGGGAGGGTAAGGGTAGGGCGCGAGTAGGGTGTAGGGGGGGGATAAGGGATGGGGGGGGTAGGGGGGTAAGGGGTAGGGCGCGGGGATGGGGGAGCGGGGTGGGGTAGGGGGGGCGCGGGGTGTGGGGAGTGGTGGGCGCAGTGGGGAGGGGCGGCCGCGGGGAGGTGTTGGGGGGTGTAGGGGGTTTGGGGGCGGGGGATGGGGGGGAGGGGGTTTTGGGGGCTGGGGTGTGGGGGACGGTAGGGGGTAGGGGGAGGGGGGGGAGCTTAGGGGGTTGTGCGGGGCGCGTGGGTAGGGGCTCGCCCATACTTGCCTAAATGTCTACTTAGCCTCATTATCCCTCACCTGACCTCCCGCTCGCCCATCGACCCGCCTGCCCGTTAGAGGTGGCTGGGCAATTCTGATTATACAAATAAAAAATTTATGGTATATTTTTGTTATTAATTTAAGTTAATATGTTTTTTTATTTACTAATTTATGTGTTTTTTTTTAGGAAAATGGCATCAAGGAAAATTTCTGTGAATCTTTCTGGACCAAAGAGTCTTAAAGGTGTATCTTCAAAAAACATTGGTGAACGAACTCCACCTGAGCTCATGCCTACAAATATTTCAAGTGATTCAAGTGATAAGAAGCTAATCTTAGACTGAAAATGTTCAAAAGAAGTGAAATTTCCATCAAGAGTTTGGTATGTGAAAGAAAGAGAGAGCACAACTGTGAATATATATCTATACATTGATATACACCAAAATAATGAAAATTTGGAGGTGATGGGAAGAGTCATAGATATGTGTTTGGTACCAAACACTGAAGTTGTTTACGTACTTACAAAAGCTCCCAAGTCACATGAAAGGATTAAATACTGACTATCATATTCATTATATGACACGAGAGAGGTATCTACAAAGTTGTGTAAACAAATCGTAAATGAGATGACACAAAACATCGTAAGTATTGTTATTCGTATTTTTATTTTGCGTTTTGAAAGTGTCTCGCTATATTTTTTTAACTTTTTTTATATTAACATATGATATTTTGTTTGGCAGAATTTTGTTGAAAGCTGTTCAATTAGGTTGGGAGGCATTCATTTCATAGAGCATGATATCATGAAAGTTGTCAGCCATTTTTACTCAGTGTCAGAAGAAGATATGGAAAACATGGAAAATGTAGTAATTGATGATGCTACAAAACTACATCCAAAGAATCAGAAAAAAAGGCCTCTGGTGGATAAATCTAGCAAGGGTAAACAAGTTACTTTTGAGGACGATGAAGTTGAAATTGACAATGAAGCATATGTTGCCATTACTGAAGATGACATTGGAACTGAAGAAGGTCGTAAAAGACCAAAAGTAACAATGCCCAAGAATAGATCTCTTGAGAATGTTATGACGAAAAAAAGTAGAGTTGAAGATCTTGAAGTAGTCATTACCAGCAGTCAAGAACCTAGTGAAACTTCAAAAGAAAGCAGAGAAATCATTACACCAGGAGCTGATTTAGATGATGGCATAATCAAAACAAAACAAAATGCCATTCGACAGAATTTGACAAAGAGAAACTTAATTGATGGTGGTCGTAAATTTTAGTTAAATGTCAGACAAACCTATAAGGCAAGTGAAGGACAATGCCAATATCAAATCAGAAAGCCACATCATCTGCATGTTCACAACTTGAAGACATTGATGAGGTACAATCCATATGCTCATGTGGTTAGTTATGTGCTTCTTGTTGATCCAATTCAAGTTCCCAACAAAGAAGCATTTGATAAGTCAAAATGTTTTGAATACAATTATTATGTGCTTGGGGGGAACCATTCTGTTGAAGCTCAAAGACAATTGATGGAGGAATATCCTAATAACCCACGTTTTGAAACAATGAAATGTGTCATTTATGCTGGTTTAAATGAAACAGAAGCAAAGTTAGTGGCATTGGATCATAATTCAGATAATGAATATAGGATGTCTATGACTTTGATCCAAAAGGTTAGATTTATTCATAGTGAATTCCTAGAAAAATGTGGTGGGGATAAGATAAATATTACTGCAGATTTCCGAAAGGAATGTTGTATGGAAATAGGCTATCAAATTGAAGAGAAAACCAATTCAAAAGGTGGAAAAGACAACAGATATAGCGATTTATTCAGAGGTATTTATAACATTTTCCAATTGGCATTTAGAACTGGAGATATTTGGAATTTGATTGATGACATTTTTAGCATGTGGGAAGACATTGGCATTAAAAACCAGAGGGTCAAAAAGTCTAAGCCATTGATATGTAGCAACAATAAATCAGCTCCTGAACTGAAGCAACTTCCAGACGATATGACCATCACGCCTTGGAGGGCGATGCAAGGAGTGAAAGATGAAAAAATTGTCAAAACAATATTATCTCGTGTGAGGTCAGGGGAATTATCATTGGAAGAAATGTCTGAAGAATTTCAAAAGTAAGTTTGCTGAATTATTTTTACTTATTTCCAGGATTATAGTTATCTTTTAAATAAAACATGTTGTTATTGGTAGTATTTGTTATACATATCATTATATTAACTTTTTCTTACTTTATCTATGCAGTCACAAAGTTTACATGAAAATTCAGGAACAAATAGTTAAATTGTTGAATGAAGATAGTTGGGATGATGTTGTACGCAACTATCCAGATTCAAGTTCTACATCAACATTAAAAGCTTTTTATCTTGCATTTAAAAAGGTAACTTGATTTATACATTCAGTTTTAATCATCTGTGTACTATTTTTAATTTAAAACTTACACATACATTTGTTTGTTTGGTAAAAGATGAAGAAAGAAGATAATGGAGCACCAGACAGTTTCAAGACTTTTATTGAAAAAATAAAGATTGAAAGACTGAGAAAGCAACGTATTAAGAATGTTTTACTTGATCCAACTCTTAATCATTTCATTTGGAATGGGCTAGACACTATTCAATATCAAGTAATACAAGGCGACTGTGAAGACATTGCTAAACTCGTACCAAAAAGGGATTATGCCCTGGTTATTGCAGATATTCCCCATGGTTTCAATATTCCAAACATTTACTATGATAGTGACCCTTATACTTATCAAGCTTTTAATAAAGTGGTGGCGGGATTTATGGAAGTGACGTCATCACCATTATGGAGATTTGTGACATTTCATTTAGACACACAATTGGCAATGGTATTGTCAAGCTTCAAGGGGAAAACAAATTCAAGGATGCAACTTACATGGTAAGATGTTTAAAGGTATATTTGATTAATGTTGAAAAATTCATTTATGTACAAGTTAATTGAACTTTTACTATTTTATGTTACAGGCAAAAGTCAAATCTTCTTAACAATGAAGATCAACAATTTATAAATGACTGTGAGTTCATTCATATTGATAGTTGGGCAAAAGATGATAGCCATATGTCTATGATTTTTAATCGGGTGGAGAGAAAGAGTCATAGCCAAATACTGACTTATGATGCTGTTGTGAGAAAACTAACATATGAAGACAAAGAAACGAATGGAGAGATAGTTAACATTTATCAGAAACCACAATTATTGATTAACTATCTTATAGAGATATGTTCAAATGAAGGAGATTGGGTTCTGGATTTATTTTCTGGCTCAGGTAGGTTTTGCCACATGGAATTGAATTTCAATATGTTCTTTTTTTTAATTAATATGTCATTGTACTAATTTACTTCATTATTTTTTTGTGCTTGATAATTAGGTACAACACTAGCATGCTGCCTTCAAAAAGGAAGAAATTGCATTGCAATTGAGAAAGATCCATTACAATGCAATTTCATTCAGCAAAGAATTAATGCTCTTCAATTTCTTCCACATGAAATGCAAGAAATTGGGTTGAGGAAAGGGGACTTTAGTGAATCACGTGTGGCAAAAAAGGCAAAGGAACCCCAACCACCATTACATGGAATGTTTGGAAAGACATATATTGGGAGATTTGCAGACATCAAAGACCCATTAGAAGAGGAAATTGCGCAAAAGGAAGCAGAAAATATTGTGGAAGATGACAATGATGAAACTCTAGAGGAGGAAGAGTTTGGATTACGTGACATTGTTGATTAAATTTAAGTTATACCTGGAAATCAAGCTTTGCAATGTTTTGACTATGACATTTCATGAAAAGAATAATCAATGAATTAAAGTTGTTATGTGTTCAATATTTTTAATTTGTGATTTTCGCATTGATTTTTAAGTTAATTATTATTTTTTGAAAAAAAAGTTGTTATTATTATTATTTTGACATGAAATTCATAAAAAAAACTATTATTTTACCATTTTTAGTTAATATTTTTGTATAAAAATTGTGATTTTGACATGTTAATTCTAGCAAAAAATTATCAAAACGTTTAGTTTTTTTGTTATATTTATGTTAAAAATGGTTATTTTTATGTCCATTGTTAAAAAATGTTGTTTTTTAGAAACAATTATTTCATGTGGATTGAAAAATTAAATAAGGATGTATAAATATGTAGATTATCTAAAATTCAAACTATCGACTTTCTAATTTAAAAACGCAAAACAATAAAAACCCCCTAAAAAAAATAAAAATTAAGATAGAGAACAAGAAAATATGAATAAAATGACGACTTCAAAAACTATCAAATTTAGAAAATAATTTTTCACATTTCACACACTAGAAAATTAAAAGTCAAAAAATAGGTCTTTTAAAAAAAGGGTGTGATGCAGAATACTCACTTTTTAAAATCAGCATGAAAATCACTACCATTCTAAAACTTGATTTCATCCTTGAACATGAAAAAAAATTAAAGTTCCAAAAACCATGTTCTAAAAAAAACATGTGTATTCTGCATCACCACTTTTTAAAATCGGGTCATTTTTTTGCTATCTCTACGAAACGGGTAACAGTATCAGTTCCCGTTTCAAAGTTTACATTGTTTCTATATTTCAATGAAGTCGAAACCCTATAGATTGTTAAGGCACTTTAGCTCGAGCTAATGGTTATGTCAGGCCCTCGCTGTCCTGAGGTCGGTTTCACTTCCGATCAGGAAATTGTTGAAACACTCAAGGCTCCTCATCACTCTCTGCTTTGCATTGAAGATCAACCAAACAACTAGATTTCGCTTCCTCCATTTGAACTACACAATCCCATCACTCATGTCTTGGAGGAATCTTACACAGCGAGCACACTTGCATAATGTAAGTGGTCTACCTTTCTCACGTTTTCTTGCATGTCACAGTCAAGAGAATTCATACACTCAACATCTGCATGCAGTGTAGCACAACACCATGGAAAGTCCACAGAGTGCATGTCATGCCCTTTCACTCATTTTTGTCTTGTGGACGCTTGTAAAATCAGAGTGTGTTTGTCTTCATCATTATATCTTTCATGCTTGCTTGTTTGCGCAATTGCGATGTTTGCAAACCATGCCTTCACCAACATGGGTCGACCAATGTGCCGATGGCTGCATTGGAAGTATCACTTCACGTGAGATGACCCATGCATTGTTAGCTTAGGAGTAGGAGTAGTGTTTTCTTTTTATTTGTTTGCTTGCATGGATGTTTGCTTCTTTATTTGTGTGTTTTTGTTCTTGCTTGTTTGTTTTCTTACTTCTCTGCTTCCGCATTTGCTTTTGCTTCTTGCTTTGCTTTTTGGTTTGTTTTCTTGTTATTGTCCATAGGTTAGTTTCGCATGGACCGTGTGCAAATCTTGAAACAAGCTGGGTAAAGTCCAAGAGGACTTGTACAACTATCAACATCTGGTTATCTTTTGTCCACTCTCTTATGTAAGAGCTTGTTGTCTTCAGTCCATGATACATCAATGGAAAATACGTACTGTTCAAAGTGAACCTAGGTGAAAACACATCACTTGTGTGCTAACTATTATCACCTACTCTAGTCGGTTGTTTTGGGTTAATCTTTGTCAGCTCAGTCAAGTAGAGTAAGGTGAGGGGGAAAACCTTAATAAGCATGTCAGAGGTATACATAAACTACTCCTCTGAAGGAATAACCTCTTATGCTCTCAATAAGTTGGGATCCCTCTTCCGCCTCTGAAATGAATAAGTGCTATGAATAGTTATGAAAATAAAAAATGAAAAGGTGAAAAATTTCAAAAAAAAAAAAATGAAAAATGAATAAGGCGAAAGAAGAGAAAGGATTCCTGCGCAGAGAGGTGATGCACGTAACTCTATCAAGGTACTGAATAGGCTCGTTGGTAGTGGAATGATGCTTGTGTTCCTACGTGACTCTGCCGGGGTACTGTCTAGGCCTGCTGGCATCGAAGCAACACTAGAGATAAAAACTAAAACTCTGATGACTATACTGCTTGTGCACCAATATACCCCTCAACCCCAATCAAAACAACTGTGTTGGCTTGGCTTGTAATGTGTGTCGACCAACCAAGGGCTTGGAAGATGCTACATCTTATAATCAAGCAAGTGTGGAAACTATTGTTCCTCTAAGATGATAATGGTCAATTTATCATGCCAGAGCATCTAAGATATTTGTTTTAGGGGCTTTGGTTTTGTTTTTTATGGAGGACCAATAAATAGAACATACTGTAAGAATGATGTATTAACTCTTTTAGATTGTACTAATAGATAATCAAAGGGCTACTATTTAACTTCGCACAATGATTTGAATTTATAAGGTGAGTAGAAAGAATAGTAAGGAGATATGATTAAGTGGGAAAACCTTTGTCCAATGTTCAAAAGTTAAACAAATTATGCTTAAAATTACATAAGATGCTGTCAATTTTTAGGTTTGGAGGTAGCATTTTAGACAGACAATCCAATATCTCAGTGTCTTTATGATAATAACTTCAGAAGGAATTTTAAGAATAATTGTAAGACATTTATTCTCACCTGATATCTCTGTAAAAATTAAGCATGTGAAGATTAAACATAATGAATGACACTCATGAAGAACTTACAAAAGAAAGCGAGACTGTATGACACCAAATTCAAAATCCTTTGCTTTATTATCAGTGATATAGAAAAAGCTTGTACATCAATGCTTTACAAAATTGCTTATGGAAAGGTACCACCTTTAATAACTCATAGAAGAGAGTTATTTATACAAGTTTTTAAACAAAATATCCTAAACTGATTACAAAATAGCTTGAAAGAAGATAGGAAAAGAAAAATTGTTGCATGATGTGTCCCTATTAGATAGGAAGTTGTTGATGATTGTTCCTTCAAAATCTGTTGTTGTTGTCTTCTTGTTGGAATGAAAAGTTAATCAATTGTTTCACACAATTGATCCCACCTTTTCTCACTAGGTATCTCGAGATTTACCATCCTTCTAAGTATCTCATCAACTTCGGTATATCTCTCAAAATTGGGTTTGGTGAGAAAAAGATGACCAATTTCATATTTAATTGAGAGGTCTAAGCTTAAAGCTTCCAAAAACTCCTTGCCAGTAATCTGCCTTTTTATCCCTGCAAATTGACTGTTGTCTGCTGCAATGGTATAAAGCCTTTCATAGTAATCCTCCAATTTTACTAGTTGATCAATTGATGACATTATATCTGGTAAACCTTTCTTATGTAATATGCTTAATTTGGAGTGAAACCTCTTGACTGTAGTGTTCAAAGCATGACACTTTGTTTTCAGCTGAGTTAACAGATTTCTCTTCATTAAGACTTTCTTAATTTCCAAGATAGTAGTTGTCCTATCTGGAATATTCATCTCTTGTAACTGCTACCTAGTCTTAGAATTCAGTACTTTGATCATCCCTGGTGCTTCTTTGGGTTTTGTGCCCAATGCTGCCTTCCGGGTCTCTATCTTTGCCCTGCATTTAGCAATCAGTTCTTAATGCTCAAAAATGATTTGTATGGACGGCCATACTTCTGTTATAGAGTGGCTAATATCTAACCAGATGTCTTCTTTGGCTTGGGCCAAAGTGTCTGCCCTTAGATTCTTGTTTTCTAACTGTTTAACCTTGAGCTCTAACATGTGTGACTTTCACATTTCCTCTACATAAAGGGTATCATTTTTTACCTTTTGTGACTCCAAGGCTTGGAACTTCTGGAGTAACTTCTCATTTTGTTGTTTCTATGCTTGTAGCTCCTGTGGTAACTTGTTTGTTTCACCTGTTGTTGAAGATGAAGCAATGTTAGTAGGAGATGAGCTTAAATCTGAACCTGTCATTGGAATTGTTGTCACTGAGGTCACAACAAGTTGTGTTGTCTCTTTTTCCTTAAGAAGTTGTTCTATCTGCTCCTCCATTTTCTTGATTTGTATGTTTTGCTCAATAATGAGCTTTAAAATTTCCTCCCCGTGTTGTTCATTTTCTGCCATTTATTTGGTCTTTGGATCCTTAGTTGAAGGCAGCTTCAATTGTTTCTTCAAGGTTGTAATCTCTACATTCTTCTTTTGTAGTATTTCTTCAATTGCTTTACAGTCCTGGGGGTCATATCCAATCTTGATAATGATATCTTCTAAAGAATTTAATTTGTTATCTTTAGACAAGGATGACAAATTTTCAATCTTAAGTTGTGACTGTACATTTGACAAAGCAGTTCTGAGCTTGGAAAGAGACATGGCAGTTGTAGTCATTGTTGAAAATAACATCTCACCTTATTGCCTATGCAAATCCATTTGATCAATGGGATGTATCTGGTTCACATAAAATGATAAGATGGTCTTCTTGTAGTTTGCTATGGATTTGGGAAATGGAATTTGAGCCTGCAAAAATGTCATTTTCATCTTCCTCTTTCACTGTCAAAGGCAGAGAGAAGTCTATGCTGAGAAGTGGATGTATGTTTCCAAAACTGATTGTAAACTTGAGATTTAAGACTTTCATTCTTTTTCTTGATTTCCAAAAATGTTGAGAAGATATTAGTATCTCATGTTGAGCTGGTCTCAGTTGATTGGATAATATCCATAGGTTTAGTTGAAGGAGTTGAAGAAGTAGAGGGAGGTTTAGGATCAGTGGTCCCTAGTGACGAAACATCTTCCAATTCTCCAAGATCAATTATCTCTGGTGGCTTGCTTCCTGATGACATTGACAGTCTAGTTTTCAACTTCTTTTGTAATATATAGGACTCTTTAAATGGTTTTGTAGATGACTGAGTTTCCTCTCTGGCTCTTTTATGCTGAGTACTTTGTGTAGTTGGAGTCTTTATCTGTGGAGTTGATATAACCTATTCATCAGCTTCTGTGAGAGTCCCTTCAGACCATTGTTCCTGGTTCATGAACTTCTCCAATTCTAGCCTAGGAGTATGGTTGTAAGGTGTTGCCTTCAACTGCACTCTGAGAGCTAAAATGATCCCAAAAGGATCATAAGACCAAGTGAAGCTTGGTTGGAGGTTCATGTTTTTTAGTAATATGTCTGCCTCTGTACCTACAGACCTAGTGTTACAGATGAAACTCGCTACTTTGGCTTTGAGTTTAAACTGGGATTTCTTCTTGCCTAAGACAAAATGGACTTCATCCATATTTATCATCTTCCTAATGTATTCTAGTGAGAATATTCTCATTGGCACATACTTAGGAATTTTGTATGGAGCCAACTCACTTCCATAGATCCTAATATCAATGTAATTATGGTATAGGTACCACTCACCAGTCTTGGTCTGCTCTGATAGGTGCAATGTCTTTTCAATTTCTTCTCCAATTCTGGGCTCTACTTGACTGTTGAGTAATTGGAGAACTGGATGTATGAAAGAAACAATGAACTGAGAGAATGTAAAGTTAGATGATCCTGCTCTTACTAACTCTGTCCAATGAAGCATTGATTGATTCACTCCATGCTCTTCTTGTCTGTTCAGCTGAATTGGAAATATATCTCCTTGTTGAAACAAAATTAGATGAATTATAACTGAACTGTACCTGAAAACTCCTTGTGTGGTAAAATTCATAAATTGTTCATGTATATTATCAACCAGAAAGTGGCTATAATTATACATGAAGGCAGGTTGATATTCTTTGCTAAAAATAGAAAAGAATCCAAGGATGGATTCATCAATAGCTTGGTCATTTTCATAACCTAGGAGGTATGATAACAGAGAGATAATGTGTCTAGTAGCTTCAGGGAACATGGAAGATGAATATGGAGGATTTCTCTTAGGTAATTCGACATCTTCTAGTAGGAAAATTTCAAAGATAAGAGCTCTTTGTGGGAAGGTGAGTTTATTGTAGAGGTCCATGAGAGCTGTAGGTGAGAAATGGCTAGGGTAATCAGGTGGAGGTATCATTAACATCTGGTTTATGCTCTGAGCAGTGATGATAATCAAGATTTTTCCATTCTGACCATCATTGTTCTTTGCACAGGGTCATACCTAGCTTGACACCAAGAGATTAGATCAGGGAATTGATGGGTCTTAGGAAAAGAAAATAATGGCAGAAGTGTCTCCCAGAAGCGAATGGAATCCTCCTTATCGGTATATTTCAGTTTTAACCATGAATGTAATTCATAAAAATCAAATTCACATTCATAGTCATTGATCTTGAAAAGGGAGTCTACAAGTGGCATATGATCTAGATCAAGGGAGACTGTGGAGGGATTCCCTTCTTGAGCAGTCTTCTGTATCTTTTCTTTAGGAGCCATCACTGCTACAGGGGAAATTCAGAAGTTGTTTTAATCTAAAATTGATGACAGTGGCGAAATTACACAAAGCGACAAATGGTGCTTTTGGTTTATGGATGGAAGTGAAAAGTGGCAAATATTGGAGCCATGGAGGATTTATAGGTTCAATTGGGCTCAATTGACTGTTTATATCAATCTGTAGGTAATCAATTTGTAGGCGAAATGTGAATTAATGCTTAACAGATGTTTAAACGGATAATCAAGCACAGCAACAACTTTGGAGCGTATGGGCAACGATATTATAACATGGCGGGCAGTGAATGGGTAAGTGAAAACAGATGGATGATGTGGAGGTTCATGATTGGATGGAAGATAACGGATGCATAAGGTGCGGGAGAAGTCAATGGTCGAATGGAAGAAAACCGGAAGCAGATTTCGGTGGGGGGGGGGATAATGGCTTGTAGTTTCGGGCCTTGGGGGTCCGAAATATTTTGGAGGTGCCACAATGCAAAAAGTGGCAACCATGAAAACTACTTTTCGGACCCCCCCCCCCTCGCATTAACGGGAAATGGCCAATTGGGGGCCGAAAGGCTTCCTCTGTCATTGATCCGGAAGGAGTGAAGGATCTTCGTTGAAAAGTACGCATTGGTTATCAGCGCCCGATGTGTTGTTTTTTCATTTCCACCAATACGACAAAAGTGTCATTTGTCACTTATTTTATAAGGTCATCAAGCTTTATTACAACAATTAAATCATAATTAAAGAACTTAAGCATGATTAATCAAAAGGACATTTTCAAAGGTGCATTTGAGCTAGCAACCTTAATTTATTTTCTAAAGCAAATATTTTTCTTTTGTTGCTTATCTATCATTTTCATTTTGCCTTCCTTTTTAGAGCAATTACCCTATCATTTTATTTGATATGGACCTGTAATAATAATTACTCCTAACATTTTTATTTTCCATCTTGTTTTTGGTCCATATCCTAACTTATCATTTTTTGTATGGCATTTTGATTTTTTCATCTAATAGCTAACTTATCAAAAACAATAATGTTACAATATCGGCTCCAACTGGGGACTTCTTTCTCCTATAGAATGCAAAGAACTTGCAGATCCATGTGCCTTCTCCTCGGGCTCTGGAGTCTTTGTTGTTAAAATCAAACTGACAGTTGAAAAAATAACATCGGACTTTTTACAATGGTAGTAAAATCTACTCCAACTTCTCAGTACTGAATGTAATTTTTCAGAAATCTCCTATTAACAGGATATGTGGAATATTGTCCCTCTAGATTTTGTAACACAAAAGTGTTGTTTCCTTTTACTTCAGCAATAGCTAGAGGTCCAAACCATAGGTTGTCAAACTTTCCATGTTTTCCTTTGTCTTCTCTTATGGAATCCCATCTTAGAACTAGATCACCCTCTTTGAAGTCCCTTTCCTTGGCTCTTCTGTCAAAAAGGCTCTTCATCTTATTCTGATACTTTTTCAATTTGTATTGAACTTCATCTCTGTTCTCATTTAGTTCAATGATTTGATTTATCCTCCTTGAAAAATCATCAGGTTCATCAGTTGAATCCTGCAGAAACTTTAAAACAAGGAAGGCCAAATTGGTAGGGAAAATTGCATCTTTCCCATAAACTAACTGAAAAGGAGATTTTCTAGTAGATCTCTTTGGAGTAATCCTGTTTTCCCAGACTGCATAAATTAGATGAGTGTCCCAGCTCTTTTTATGATCTGCTAAAGTTTTTCTGATAACCTTTACCAGACTTTTATTGGATGATTATGTAAGACCATTACCTTGAGGATAATATGGAGTTGAATGATGTAGCAGAATTTGATATTTCTGGCAATACTCAATCATTTTAACACTGGAAAATGTTGTGGCATTGTCAGTGACAATATGGGTTGGGCAACCAAACCTAGATAAAATGTTTTCTTCGATGAATTTGATTACTACTAAGTCAGTAGCATTTCTTACTGGAATTTCTTCCACCCATTTAGTAAAGTAATCTGTTGTAGTGAGGATCCATCTATGTTGATTGCTTGAAGTAGGATAAATCTCTCCAATAAAATCTAATCCCCATTGGAGAAAAGGTGTTGAAACTATTGTTGGGATCAGTGGAAGAGCTACTAGTTTTTTCTTACCAGCAAACATATGGCAATGGACGCAACTTCTGACCTTTTCTCCTACTTGTAAGAACAATGTTGGCTAATATAATCATGCCCTTAATATCTTATATGTTGTTGCTCTCCAAGCATAATGTCCTCCACAAAATCTTGTATGAAACTGATCAATGATCCCTTCAGTCTCTAATTATGTTAAACATAATAGCAAGATATTGAGTGGGCCCTTCCAGTGTAGATTTTCATTTATGATACAGTACTTGACTGCTTTCAATTTGAGAGTCTTACATTGACTTTTGGAAAATGTTGCAGGACACTCAAAATGAATCAAGAAATTTACAATATCTTGATACCAATATGATAAAAGAAATTTCTCATCAATGTGTACAGAAACAGTCTGATCTAAGGGTAAAGTTTCTTATGGATTCTTTTCTTCAGGATTTTAGGAAGGTTCTTATTGATTCTCCCATTCTAGACAGTAGGTTCTTGTGGATTCTTGTCATTTGAATTTTGGGAAGGTTCTTGTGGATTCTTCTCATTTGAATTTTGGGAAGGTTCTTGTGGATTCTTCTCATTTGAATTTTGGGAAAGTTCTTATGGATTCTCCCCTGGTATTTCTAGAACAGAGTTGATGCCTAGCACTTTACAGTTGGATTCAACTAGAAGCTTAGCTAATCCTTGGCCTTTTACTAGCTTTGTGGTTTTGATAGTTAGATCATACTCCAAAATTTGAGTGATCCATCTACCTCTTCTCCCATCAGTATCTGGTTGAGTGAGAACAGTTTTAACAACACTATTGGGAACATAGATAATAATGGTTGAATGTAAAACATACATCCTAAAAGATTTCAAGGATTGGACTAGGGCATAAGCCTGCTTCTCAATTATGTCATATTTGAGCTCAGCATCTCTCATGACTTCGCTAAAAAAGGCTATAGGTTGATCATGGTAATCTTCATTATTTTGTAGTAAAACAACAACAAGGGTTGTTTCAGAGGCAAAGGAAAAGATACTGAATGGTTTGGTATAATCTGGGTTGGCCAAGCTTGGAGCTTCAAAGATAGGTTTCTTGATTTGATCAAATGCATGTCTGGAAGAGACCGTCCATTTAACTTCATGACCCTTCTTAAGCATATCAGTTATATCTTTGACAGTTTCAGCATAATTGGGTATGAACCTTCTTAAAAATTTGATTTTACCAAGAAAAGCCTGAACTTTTTTTTTTTTATTTCTTGGTAATGCTAATGTTTGAATGGATGATACTCTGTTTGGATCGATAACTACTCCATATTTAGAAATTATATGGCCAAGAAATTTCCCTTCTGAGATAGAAAATAGAGACTTCTTTGGATTCAATGATATCCCAAATTTCCTTCATCTTTCAAAAACCTTCATCAAGTGCTTTAAATGTTTTTTATCAGAATTAGAGAAAATTGTAAGGTCATCAAGATAAATAACAAGAAATTTTTTTACCTGGCCTACAAAAGCTATATCCATAGCTCTCTGGAATGTAGCTCCTACATTTTTCAAACCAAAAGGCATCCTTGCATACATAAAATTACCCCAAGGTGTTGTGAAGGCAGTATTTTCCCTATCCTCTTTGTCCACCATAATCTAATTATAACCAGAAAAACCATCTAACATAGAAAGTCTGTTGGCTCCAGAAACTTGTTGAAGTAACTGATCCATCTTAGGTAATGGATAGTTGTCCTTTAATGATGCTTTATTTAAGTTTCTAAAATCAACACAGAGTGTGATTTCACCATTCTTTTTCCTGACAGTTACTAGATTGGAAATCCAATTAGAATATCTTAGTGGAAGAATAATTTGTGCATCTAACATTTTCTTAAGCTCTTTCTCAATAGTTGGTAGAAGAACTGGATTAATTCTTCCGAGTTTTTTCTGGTACGGTTTAGCTTCAATTTTTAGTGGGATATTATGTTCAATGAGGGATGTATCATAAGTTTTAAGATAAGCATAAGACCAAGAAAAAAAATCTTTGTATTTTCTAAGTAACTTAATAAATTCATCTTTAACGTCTGGGGATAAAGATGTAGATATTTTTTTTATTTTGCACTTGTTCTTGGGATCCAATATTGATTTCTTCTATGTCATCTTCAAGAGAAATGGATGGAGGGTTTCGGGGGACATCATTATAATCAAATAATTTCTCTAAAGGAAATAACCCCTTAGGAATGAAGTTGTTTGATAATTGTATGATATCATGATATGCAATCTTGGAATTTAATTCTAGATCATCAATGGCTTGAGGATTGACCATATCAAGATTGTCTTCATCAATTTGTAGAAGAGAAAATTCACCTACAAGTTGAAGGAAATATTTTAGTTGCTCATCATCCTCAAACACCTGCCAATGCTTTTGGTTATCAGGTATAGATGGCCTATATTTAACCTAGATTTGGTATAACAGTTGTGTTTGATCAGGAATATTAAATGAGCTTGCAGAAACAGCCAAAGAATCTGCATGTATGTTTTCGTCTCTAGGGACATAAGTTATGTTGAAGGCATCAAATAAATTTTTAATGGAATCCCAAACCTCATTTCGATAAGACCTAAGCCTAGGATTTGTTTGGCAACGATTTCTAACTTGTCTTACAATGAGCTTTGAGTCAGTGAAAACACTCAGGTTGTGTACCTTTAAACTCTTGGCTAACTGTAGTCCTAGAAGGAAAGCCTCATATTCTGCTACATTGTTGGTAACTTCAAAATCAAGTTTACATGATTGTGTAATGTTTTCCTTTTCTGGTGAGATTAACACTACCCCAGCCCCTGCTCCATCCTTTGTACAAGAACCATCAAAGAACAACTTCCATACATCAGTTTGATTTGATACAGGGTTTTCAACTACATCTTCAATTTTTACTTGAGATTCATGTATTTGATTTGAAGAGAGTTGAAAATAGCCAAAATCTTGATCAATTACATAAATGGGGTGGTTCTTTGGTTGATCTGTTTTGCATACCGTGTGGACAAATCTAACCTCTCTATACAACCTAAGTTGTTCTCCCCCATAAACTAGAATAGTGGCATAAGACATGTCCATCTGAAGAGTTCCCCCTAATTTGGCACAGCAAGACCTTGAAAGGAGCATTCCAAATTTGGGAGGGATGTCAGTGACAACAATATCTAACACTATGCTCTTTATTGGAATTTGAGCAAGAGTGACTATTAAACCTTAATCAATCCTAGACAAGGTACCCTTTTTGAATCAAAGGTGTACAAATCATGATAGGATCTAGTTATGTCAACATTTAAATGATCCATGATGGTTTTTGGCATGAGATTGTGTGATGCTCCAGAATCAAGCATACAGTTTTATAACATGGAGTCATTTGTATTTAGTGTCACATAGAAAGGGAGTACTATTTCATCTATCATATCTAAGCTAGGGCCAAAGACTACTGACGGTTTTTCATATTGAAGGCTAATAACATCGCTTTCAGCATCAACAGAGGTGTTTTGTATCCATTTGGAAACTTGAATTTTATATCCAGGGTTTTTGGAAAGTTCTGAAAGTGGTATAGGGATTTTAACTCTTTCTAACTCCTTTTGAACATTAAATGTAGTCAAGACTGTTTTTTCAATTTGAGTTGTATCAGTTGACTAATTTAATGGTCGAATAATAGTTGTCTAAGTCTCAACAATTTTGGTATGAGGTTCAATTGTTGGAGGTTCCTTAGGAGGTCTTCCAAGGCCAGGTCTGGGTCTAAGATCATATCTTTTGTTCAGTTCTGCAATTAATAATTCATAGGAGTCGTGGTATTTGAAAACTTGTGAGGATTCTTAATCTTCTTGAACTTGTTTATTTTGTGAAAGAGGAATAATAGTGGTCGGACAAGAAGAGGTATCCATATTATTAATGTCTTCGGTGATAGTCATGGTATTGTCATCAGGTTGTTGATCATCCATCAGTAAAGGAGCTGGAACCTGTTGATCATTACTAGGTCTTTGAAGAATTTGTAATAGTGGATTTCTTTTGTATTGACCTTTTTATTTTATTTTGAGGTCGAGTTACTGTTTGTTGAACTATTTTAGTTTGAGTCTCAATCTTGGAAATTCTATTGGATAGATTTCTAAAAAGTGAAGTGATCTCATTAATTTTAGAATCTTCAGTTTTTGTTTTTGAAGAAGTAGAGGCCTCTTGACTAGATTTAAGCATTCTTTGGGCTTTTTCCTCTTTAGCTTTTAAAGTGGCTAAGGCAGCCCTATTTGCTTCTACCTCTATAGCATTAGTTTGCATGTCTTCAAGAGTCCTTGAAGTTATTTCTCTTAACATTACAACAAAATCATCTTCAAAGGCTTTTGAAAACCTATATTTGGCTGCAGCTACAAGGGGTTTGCAATCAGGGGGCATCTTATGATAAAGTTTGTTGAACCTTTTAATAAAATCAGATATAGGTTCACCAAAGTTTCTTTTAAGTTCTTCAAACTCAGTCAAAAATTAAAGAGCATCTTTCTTCACACCCCATTGGATTTTGAATATATTTGTTAACTCTTCCCAAGACCTAATGGAATTTGCAGGTAACTTCCTAAACTAGGTTCTTACATTTCCCTCAAGAGATTGAACAAACAACCTCATATAGACATTTTCTTGCTCAATGTTCATATTATCTACAAAATATAGAAATGCTTGAAGATGGTCCTCAATTGAGGAACCAGTTTCTCCATTATACCTAGGAAGATGTTTTAAATATCCTGGAGGGAATGCATCGAGGTTTTGAGGTAAAACTAAAGTTGCATATCTAGCCTGTACAATAGGTTGGAATGCCATAGTTGAAGATGGTGTGTGAGATGTTTGTGTAGATGTTGAAGAAGAAAAAGAGGAAGATGGTGATAAAGAAGGTGTATACCTATGTGGAGGTGAGGAAGGAGGAGATGAAGAAGGAGGAGATATCCTATATGACTTTAAGGGAGTCTTAATAACTAACTTTTGAACCTGTGACTGAATATCCTCTTTTGTTTCAAAGAGTGGATTTGAATATATAGAAAAGGTCCCTTCAGGTTGTTCAGAAGTGGAAGCTTTAGGTTGTTCAGAAGTGGAAGGGAATGAATAAGTAGTGGGGGATATGAAGTCTGTAGGTTTGTATTCAGGTAAATGAACACCCAATTCAGACTCAGATTTAGGTGATCCTATTGGTAGTGGGGGTTCTTGACATGTTTCAAGTGAATGAATGAGGAAAGCTGATTTGAAATCAACTCCCCTGTCTAAAAGTTTGGAAACCCTAGGTGATAATTGTGTCCAATCTGGATTGGATGGAATGTTGCTATAGGGATCAAATGGTAATATATCTTTAGACTGCAAGGTTGAAGAAGAAGAAGATGGTTGAATTCTTCTTTTGGAACTGGCCTTTCTCACAAGTTTTTCTGGATCTGACAGAGGACTAACTGTGTCAAGTTCATAATGAGATCTAGTGTGCTTAAAAGGTGCCAGTTTGGCACAGTGGAGTCGCCAGGTGAATAATTTTGACCTATCTAGACCTTTAGTCACCTTTAAAGGAATAATATTTATATCATTGTCCTAGGAAAACTAATCAAATTCGAATCCCCGGCAACAACGCCAGATTGATGTTGTTCCTCTGAGATGATAATGGTCAATTGATCATGCCAGAGCATCTAAGATATTTGTTTTAGGGGTTTTGGTTTTGGTTTTTATGGAGGAACAATACATAGAAAAAATTGTAAGAATGATGTATTAACTCTTTTATATTGTACTAATAGATAATCAAAGGGCTGCTATTTAACTTCACACAGTGATTTGAATTTATAAGGTGAGTAGAAAGAATAGTAAGGAGATATGATTAATTTAGATTTTAGACAGAAAGATAAATTATCATAATTGGGAAAACCTTTGTCCAATTTTCAAAATTTAAACAAACTATAATTAAAATTACATAAGATGCTGACAATTTTATGATTTAGAGGGAGCATTTCAGACAGACAGTCCAATATCTCAGTCTCTTTATGATAATAACTTTAGAAGGAATTTTAAGAATAACTGTAACACATTTATTCTCACCTGATATCTCTGTAAAACTTAAGCATATGTAGAATAAACATAATGAATGAAACACATGAAGAGCTTACAAAAGAAAATGAGACTATATGACACCAAATTTAGAATCCTTTGCTTTATTATCAATGATCGAGAAAAAGATTGTACATCAATACTTTACAAAATTTCTCATGGAAAGGTACCACCTTTAATAACTCATAGAAGATATTTATTTATACAAGTTTTTAAACAAAATATCCTAAACTGATTACAAAATATCTTGAAAGAAGATAGGAAAAGAAAAATTGATGCATGATGTGTCCCTATTGATAAGAAGCTGTTGATGGATGTTCCTTCAAAACCTGTTGTTGTTGTCTTCTTATTGGAATGAAAAGTTAATCAATTGATCCCACCTTTTCTCACTAGGTATCTCAAGATTTACCATCCTTCTAAGTGTCTCATCAACTTTGGTATATCTCTCAAAATTGGGTTTTGTGAGAAAAACATGACCAATTTCATATCTAATTGAGAGGTCTAAGCTTAAAGATTCTAGAAACTCCTTGCCAGTAATATGCCTTTTCATCCCTGCAAATTCACTGCTGTCTACTGCAATGGTATAAAGCCTTTCACAGTAATCCTCCAATTTTACTAGCTGATCATTTGATGACACTATCTCTAGTAAACCTTTCTTATGTAATATACTGAATTTAGAGTGAAACCTCCTGACTGTAGTGTTCAAAGCATCACACTTTGTTTTTAGCTGAGTTAACATATTTCTCTTCATTAAGACTTTCTTAATCTCCAAGATAGTAGTTGTCCTATCTGGAATATTCATCTCTTGTAACTACTGCCTAGTCTTAGAATTCAGTACTTTGATCATCCCTGATGCTTCTTTGGGTTTTGTGCCCAATGTTGCCTTTTGGGTCTCTATCTCTACCCTGCATTTAGCAATCAGTTCTTGCTGCTCAAAAATGATTTGTATGGATGGCCATACTTCTGTTATAGAGTGGCTAATATCTAACCAGATGTCTTCTTTGGCTTGGGCCAAAGTGTCTGCCATTAGAGTCTTGCTTTCTAATTGTTTAACCTTGAGCTCTAACCTGTGTGACTTTTGCATTTCCTCTACATACAGGGTATCATTTTTTACCTTCTGTGACTCCAGGGCTTGGAACTTCTAGAGTAACTTCTCATTTTGTTGTTTTTGTGCTTGTAGCTCCTGTGATAACCTTGTTGTTTCACCTGTTGCTGAAGATGAAGCAATTTCAGTAGGAGATGAGCTTAAATCTACACCTGTCATTGGAATTGTTGTCATTGAGGTCACAACAAGCTGTGTTGTCTCTTTTTCCTTGAGCAGTTGTTCTATCTGCTCCTCCATTTTCTTGATCTGTATGTTTTGCTCAATAATGAGCTTTAACATTTCCTCCATGTTCTGTTCATTTTCTGCCATTTCTTTGGTTTGTGGATCCTCAATTGAAGGAAACTTCAACTGTTTCTTCAAGGTTGTAATATCTACATTCTTCTTTTGCAGTATTTCTTCAATTTCTTTTCAGTCCTAGGGGTCATATTCAATCTTGATAATGATATCTTCTAAAGACTTTAACTTGTTATCTTTAGACAAGGATGACGACTTTTCAATCTTAAGTTGTGACTGTACATTTGACAACGCAGTTCTGAGCTTGTAAAGAGACATGGAAGTTGAAGTCATTATTGAAAATAACATCTCACCTAATTTCCTATGCAAATCCATTTGATCAATGGGATGTTTCTGGTTCACATCAAATGAGAAGATGGTCTTCTTGTAGTTTGTTGTGGATTTGGGAAATGGCATCTGAGCTTATAAAAATTCCATTTGTATCCTTCCTCTTTCACTGTCAAAGGCAAAGAGAAGTCTATGCTGAGAAGTGGATGTATGTTTCCAAAACTAATTTTAAACTTGAGATTTAAGACTTTCATTCTTTTGCTTGATTTTCAAAAATGTTGAGAAGATATTAGTATCTCCTGCTGAGCTGGTCTCAGTTGATTGGATAATCTCCATAGGTTCAGTTGAAGAAGGAGTTGAAGAAGTAGATGGAGGTTTAGGATCAGTGGTCCCTGGTGATGAAACATCTTCCAATTCTCCGAGATCAATTATCTCTGGTGGCTTGCTTCCTGATGACATTGACAGTCCAGTTTTCAACTTCTTTTGTAAGATATAGGACTCTTTACCTGGTTCTGTAGCTGACTGAGTTTCCTCTCTGGATCTTTTATGCTAAGTACTTTGTGTAGTTGGAGTCTTTGTCTGTGGAGTGGATATAACTTATTCATCAGCTTCTGTGACAGTCCCTTCAGACCATTGTTCTTGGTTGATGAACTTCTCCAATTCCGATCTGGGAGTATGGTTGTAAGGCGTTGCCTTTAATTACACTCTGAGAGCTGAAATGATCCCAAAAGGATGATAAGACCAAGTGAAGCTTGGTTGGAGGTTCATGGTTTTTAGTAATCTGTCTGCCTCTGTACCTGCAGACCTAGTGTTACAGATGAAACTCCCTAATTTGGCTTTGAGTTTAAACTAGGATTTCTTCTTACCTGTGACAAAATGGACTTCATCCATATTTATCATTTGCCTAATGTATTCTAGTGAGAATATTCTCTTTGGCACATACTTAGGAAGTTTATATGGAGCCAACTCACTACCATAGATCCTAATCTCAGTGTAATTATGGTATAGGTACTAGTCACCAGTCTTGGTCTGCTCTGATAGGTGCAATGTCTTTTTGATTTCTTCTCAAATTTTGGGCTCTGCCTGATTGTTGAGTAATTGGAGAACTAGATGTATGAAAGAATAAATGAACTGAGATAATGTAAAGTTACATGATCCTGCTCTTATTAACTTTGTCCAGTGAATCACTGATTGATTCACTCCCTGCTCATCTTTTCTATTCAATTGAATGGGCAATAGATCTCCCTATTGAAACAAAATTAGATGAATTATAACTGAACTGTACCTGAAAACTTCTTGTGTGGTCAAATTCATAAACTGTTCATGTATATTATCAGCTAGAAAGTGGCTATAATTATACATGAAGGCAGGTTGATATTCTTTACTAAAAATAGAAAAGAATCCAAAGATGGATTTATCAACAGCTTGGTCATTTTCATAACCTAGGAGGTATGATAACGGAGAGATAATGTGTCTAGTAGCTTCAAGGAACATGGAAGATGAATATGGAGGATTTATCTTAGGTAATTCAACATCTTCTGGTAGGAAAAGTTCAAAGATAAGGACTCTTTGTGGGAAGGTGAGTTTATTATAGAGGTCCATGAGAGCTACAAGTGAGAAATGGCTAAGGGAATCAGATGGAGGTATCATTAACATCTGGTTTATGCTCTGAGCAGTGATGGTAATCAAGATTTTTCCATCACGAGTCATCACTGTTCTTTTCACAGGGTCATACCTAGCTTGACACCAAGAGATCAGATTAGGGAATTGATGCGTCCTAGGAAAAGAAAATAATGGCATAAGTGTCTCCCAGAAGTGAATGGAATCCTCCTTATCAGTATATTTCAGGTTTAACCATGAATGTAATTCATAAAAATCAAATTCACATTCGCAGTCATTGATCTTGAAAAGAGAGTCTACAAGTGGCAAAGGATCCAGATCAAGGGAGACTGTGGAGGGATTCCCTTCTTTAGCAATCTTCTATGTCTTTGCTTTAGGAGCCATCATTGTTGGAGGGGAAATTTAGAATCTGTTTTAATCTAAAATTGATGACAATGGTGAAATTACACATAGCGATAAATGGTGCTTTTGGTTTATGGATGGAAGCAAAAAGTGGCAAAGATTGGAGCCATGGAGGATTTATAGGCCCAATTAGGCTCAATTGACTGTTTAAATCTAGCCATAGGCAATCAATTTGCAGGGGAAATGTGAATTAATGTTTAACGAATGTTTAAACAGATAATCAGGCACAACAAAAACTTTGGAGCGTATGGGCAACAGTATTATAACGTGGCAGGTGGTGAACAGGTAAGTTAAAACAGATGGATGACGTGGAGGTTCATGATTGGATGGAAAATAATGGATGCATAACTTGTGGGAGAAGTCAACAGTTGGATGGAAGAAAACCGGAAGCGGATTTCCGGGGGGGGGCATAATGGTTTGTGGTTTCGGGCCTTGGGGGTCCGAAACATTTTGGAGGCACCACGTTGCAAAAAGCGACAGCCATGAAAACTACTTTTCGGACCCCCCCCCACCCTCGTGTTAACAGGAAACGACCAACGGGGTCCGAAAGGATTCCTCCGCTGTTGATCCGGGCGGATTGAAGGATCTTCGCTGAAAAGTACGCATTGATTATCAACACTCGATGTGTCATTCTATCGTTTCCACCAATAAGACAAAAGTTTCATTTGTCATTTATTTTATAAGGTCATTAAGCTTTATTACAACAATTAAATCATAATTAAAGAACTTAAGCATGATTAATCAAAAGGACATTTTCAAAGGTGCATTTGAGCTAGCAACCTTAATTTATTTTCTAAAGAAAATATTTTTCTTCTGTTGCTTATCTATCATTTTCATTTTGCCTTCCTTTTTTAGAGCAACTACCCTATCATTTATTTGATATGGACCTGCAATAATAATTACTTCTAACATTTTTATTTTCCATCTTGTTTTTGTTCCATATCCTAACTTATCATTTTTTGTATGGAATTTTGATTTTTTCATCTAATAGCTAACTTATCAAAAACAAGAATGTTACAGCAGAAACCAAGATGAACAGAGAACTGAACAATTTCTGGAGATGTTAGACTCTCTTTTCACGAACAAGGTCCATTCAAAGAGCTGGAGTTCTACCAGTGTGTCACCAAGTGTTGTAGCAGCTACAACCACCCTCCAAAATTTTGCCTTAGCTTTGCTTTATAGCCTCCCTACCAACCATCCTCAGCATCATGTCTTGCACTATCAAGTACACAAGCTTTAGTGGTTTTCTAGCAGGTTGCCAGCCTGTGCATGATAGCTTGTTGCATCCCCTTATAGGTTGTTTCTACGAACTTGTTCCAGCTGCAAGATGAGAATCTCCATCAAGAAATTGCGTAATTCTGGAGGGGAACCAACCTTCCCTCCAGAAATTGTGTGATCCTGACTGGTAGCCTATTGGGATCCAGAATTGTGCAATTCTGCCTGTCAAGCTTCACCAAAAAAATTGTGTAATCTATCCCAACAGGACTACTCAGCCCAAAAATTATGCAATTCTGGGCAACAGTCAGCTACTCAACCTAGAAATTGCGCAATCCCTTTGGGAAGCTAGCCCAACTCCCTCCCAGAAATGCGCAAATTTTCCCATCAGTGAAGCAGGTTGTTGCATGTGCCTTCAAGTTGACCGATTCCCTGCAGGACCAAGCAAAACTGATTTGCATTAATGGACTGCTTCTACCAAGGCAGAATGCAAAGGTATGCCTTGATTTAGGGATCTATTTTTAGTAGCTGGAGGTTACATGCAAGGATCATTTCAGAAACCTCCTGCCAAGTGTCGCTTTTCCTATATTTGTCGCATGGGCGTCACAACCTCGATTTTATCGAAACTCATCAACCGAACACTACATATATCATTCCTCGCATCGACCTTGCAACTCTGACATCCCATATTGCATCTAGGAGTCATCGGCACATTCAGCTCAACTGTTTTGGGGTAATCCCGCTTTCATGTATCGCGCTGCATTTCTGTCACTTTTTGTGTTTCTCTTTGTGTGAGTGTTTCTTGCTTTATTTCAGTGAGCGCTTGCTGTTGTTTTGATGTATGTTAGCTTGTAGAAACACCGTTTCAGTTTTCGTTCGCATCTCACTGTTGTCGCTTGCATGACACTGTTTTTGCACGAACAGACGTCGTTGTGGCAACCTGCTTCACACATGTTATCACTCCTCCGGATCTCCAAGGTTGAGGAAGAGTCTAGTTGAGGTAACCACAGACCAACCTTTTGACTTGGTAGCTAGTCCTACCAAGCTGGAGAGGGCTCTCTCCAAAGAATCAAAACCAAGAGGGTTGGATGAATTAGGGTTTTAGGCTAGGTATAAAGTGCAAAGGTTGTTTTGATTTGAAATGATGGGGTTATTTGTTGGATGAGGATATTAGGTCAAAGAGGCTAGGTCAGGATAAATAAGATTAGGGTTATAGTCCATTCAATGGGGCAAGGTAGGTAGGTAGGCTATCACATTAGGGTTTCATGGGATGAGATGATTCAGACAGGTGAGGAGCTAGGAAGAGCATGAAAGACATATTCTTCCTAAATTGAAGAAAGATGAAAAAATTATGAAAACTTCCCCAAAACAGAGCATGCGAGATGATTCTCATTTATCAAATTGAAAGAGATCATACAATAGACATGAAATGGAATATGGAGTAACTATACATTCACACAAATGAAATTGAAGAAAAAACAATGATAGACAACCATACCACAAGTATCCCAAAGAAATAACTACAACTCATCTATTAAAACTAGCCAAATTCTGATACAATAGTGTCTTTGATCAATCTAACAACATCCAACTGAGTCCAACAACTTCCATAAGTGAATAAGGGAATGATATAGACATAAAAACAACCTTCTCTCATCCTCAGGGGTCAAATCCCTGAGTTGAGGAAGAGATACAAAAAAATCTGAAATGATACCTAGAGTATAGGGAGCTCTAAGTGACTCCTCCCTAATTACATTGAAATTGATTCATTTGACTTGATGATAACTTTTACCTGATGAATCTACCCCTAGGTAAATTATCCACATCATTATTACATTTACCATCCTCAATTACATAGGTGAAAACATCATTTTCTGAGATGAAAGTCAAAATTATAGTGAAAATTCAAAAATATCAGCAAATGGTCAAGTGCGCCATTTTTCTGCCAAGTGCACCCTGACAGTGTCAAGTGTACCCTCCCTATTGCAGGATGATTTTGACTGAGTTGTAGGTGTCCAAATTAGGCTCAAAATAGCTTGTTGGAAATCCCTTCAAGTCTACTTTCTGAATATGCCTCCATTTTGCAAAATGAAGCTGATTTGACCCCTCAAAACTTCATTCTCCCAATCCTACTCAGTGCGCAGCACCTAGGGAAAAATTGAGGCAGAAACATGATTTGTTGCTTGTTTTTTGCCCTTTTTACCTGCTAGTTTTTCAAACTAAGGCTGTGAAAGTGGTTTTCTTAGATGTATTGGTCATTTGGAATCCACTGAGGGTCTTCATTTGCTCAAAAAGTGGCTAAAAAAAGTGCGCAGCACCGCATTTGGCCATGTTGATGATATAGCGCTATCCAAGAACACATAGAAAAAGACAAAACTTGAAAAAAATGAGCCAAAATGCTTCAAAATTGGTGAAGTGGTTGATGATGGTGTGGCTAGGCTTAGAGTGAAGCCTCTGCAAGTATATCAAGTTTCTTTTTCTTTTCTTGGTGACTTAGGGCTTCAATCTTCACATTTGTTGCCTTAAGCTTTGCCCTTGCATTTCTTTCTCTTTTGGCATAATGTTTGGACATTCTCCTTTGAATGTTTTTGTCCCTTTTAGATTTCTTCAACAACTTCTCCAAGTGATCATTGATGGCCTGAAGCCAACCTTCCTTGTCTTCTTTGATCATATCCAAGAATTGATCATCAAGCATAGCTTCATCAACTATCTCTCTTTTCCTTTGCCTTTCAAGTTCCAAGGCTCTTTTCAAACCTCTGGTTCTAGGCCTGCCTCTTGGTGCTTGTTCATCTTGCTCTTCAAGAAAACCATGCTTCTCAAGTGTCTCTTCTAAAAAACCTTGGGATTTTTCTTCCTCCCTTTGAGCTGTGATGTATTTTACCTCATCAATGAATTCCTTGGTCTTCAACTGCTTATTCTCCTGCTCAAGGAAGTTTATGACAAATTTGGCCCTGTCAAGATTAGTTTGGAGTTCTCTAACCTTGGCATCCTTTCCTTTGATGACTATATTGATGTTCTCATCATCATCATGCTCACTTAGGTCAACAAGCTCAAAATCATGTTTAGTCTCATGGAGGTTAGATATGAAAAGTCTGGCAAACATGGCATGGTGTTGACTTTTTGAATTTTCTCACAAAATTCACAGTGGCCAACATTTTTTAAACATGTCATAGCCATAGGAGATGCCAAGAGTTCCCTAATATTTGTTTGCTCAAATCTGAGTATTCCCCCCCGCCTTTGTGTGGTCTCTTCACCTCTGTTTCTTCTCCCTCACTGTATGGTCTGTTTTCTTCTTTTGCCATGGTGTCTTAATGTCAAAACCCTAGGGAGGTATGATGTTGGTGGAATGTGGTTTTTTAGGAATAAGGAAAGGGAAAGGGAAATTGAGGGAGATGGTTCTAGGGATTTATGAAATGGGGGAAGGGATAGGGAGTAGTAATATGATGGAATTTAGGATGGGGAAATTATTTACAGGTTGGCGGTTAGGAGCCTAAGTAGTTGTAGCACATAGGGCTTAGGGTATTGGGATAAAGGGTTTAGGGAAAGGGAATTGTAATAAGGGAAGGGTATGAAAGTGTATGGGAACACAATTTGGGAATTGAGAGTGCAATGGTGATTTGAGGGAGATACTAGGGTTTGAAATGAGTAAAACACCAAATATTTAATGAAACTTTCAAAATACCATAAGGAATTACTGTAGGAGGAAGAAGAATGATATATTTAACCATCACTCACTTGTTGAAGGTTGAAGACAACATTTTTGAAGCTTTGGATTGGCGAAGTGTGGAAGCGTTTTTGGCTTTTCTGGGCAAGTGCACAGCGCCACAAGCAAGCGTGCCCTCTCTTTGGCACGTGCACAATGCCACAAGCAAACACGCCATCCATGTTTCCAGTGAGTTTTGGATGGGTTCCTGGTGTACAAATTGAGTTCAGGATAGCTCGTTGGAAAGATATCTCTCTTAGCTACACAATGGACCTATCAAACTGAAAATTATCAAGTATAGCCCCTCAAAAATCAATTCTCCCAATACTGGTCAAAAAGTGCAGAAAGGGGGTGCAAAAATGCAGTGTTCTCTTGAAGAAAACTTTTGGAGGCCTTCCTCAACTCCAAATTGAGCTCATGATAGCTCATTGGAAATCTATTCCAGTATAGTTATCATTTTACTTATCAACAAAGTCATTTGGACACTACATCTAGGAGAAAATTGGATTTTTCTAAGGTCACTCTAGAAGTGCAGAAAACCTCTTGTAGCAATTGTGTTTTTGACATTTATCCAAAACCATGACACCTGTGTAAAAAATAAAGGAGGTTATTCATCCTTTGCCTATGATTGAAAAAAAAATCTCTCACGTTTGTCAAATTCATCTTTGTTTGTTCAGAAACATAGTTTGATGAAAAACTAGCCCTATGTGTGGCAAATGATTTGTCCCTTGGAATGACTTCTTGAAAAATGATGGAGACATGATGTTTATGAGTTGGAGTTGCCTCATTCTTGCTTAGTGATGGGAAGTGTTTAAGAAGGTATATTAAGGATAGGGGAAGGCATAAAAGCATCATTAGACGAGTATTTTTGATTATTTAACAATGGAGGTCATGAAACCAAGAAAAATGCCCTCAAAACCCTAGGAAAGGGAAATGAGAGGAATAGGCATAGGAAAAGGTCAAGGGAGGTAGATGGAGTGTAGGTGAGTGAGTTTTTTTTACTAGGGCTACCATTAGTGAGTAAATTTTTGAATGAGGACCTAGGTGGAATAACAAAAATTTCTGAGTGAGACCCTAATATGAATATGAAAAGAGGAGTTTTAATCACTGATGACATTATGCAAATACTGACTCTAACAACACACATGCATGCTTTCCCATTTTCTGAATCCTACACTTGCAATTTGCATGTATGATCATTCACTCTTTTTTGCACTCATCTCATCATGCATTCAGACTTCTCATGTTTTCAGTCACCCGTCGGTTGGTCTGGGCTGGCTTGGCCCAGATGATGCCTTGCTCGACTAGCACTGCTCATTTCCAGAAGCAAAGGCTCTGACTTCCCTCCAGAAATTACGCAATTCTGGCCAGCTTTGACCTCTAGGCTTACATTGAGTAATTCTTGAAGGAAATGTCATGCTAGCCCCAGAAACTGCACAATGCAATTTGCTGGTTGCATGTCACTGCTGACTGAAATTGTGCATTGCATAGTTTCAGTCCTCAGTAGGCTAGGCTGGACTGTGCATTGCGAAATTCTAGCAGTCAGTCAGCCTCCAGACAACCTAGACTGTGCCTTGCGTAGTTTTGACTGTCAGTCTCCCGACTTCCAGGCGGAAATTGCGCAACCTTCATGATCAATCACACAAGTATGTTGCAAGTCAGTCCTTAAGTTTGTTTTGGTTTTCGACTGACAGATTGCTTTCCATGAGTGTTTCTATGTCTCCAGGCATCACAAGTGTTCTTTTGTATCTCAGCAGCACAAGTACAATGGCCTTCGAAAGAGCAGAGTCAAAGGACACCGTTGAGAGCACAATGGGGTTTTCATCCAAGCAAGTGTCTATGATCTCACATACCTATGAAGACATCAAGTTGTTCGTAGACAAGGACATCAAGATAATATGTCAGCAGCATTACAACAAGCAACACTATTAGCAGCAACAGAAGGCAGTACACCTGCACACAATGAATGCAAGAGGAAGGTTGTTGACAACACAAAGGTGGAACAAAGTTGCAAGCTCAAGCAGATCCACTTGTGATGAAAGAAACTTTGGAGACTGAGGCTATGAGGTGATGACACAACATGAAGATCGCGCGAAGGCAGAGAACAGAATAGAGAAGGAGTTGCATGTGCTGAAGCAACAACTCAAGGAAGAACAGGAGCTGCATAGACGAGAGAATGAGTTACAGCAGGAACAGGTACAACAGGGGGCGCAACATGCACAGACAGATGAAAATGTGCCCGTACAAGTTATAGATCCATCCTAACAGCTGGCATGAAGCAGACAAGGTGAGGAATGTTGTTGATCGCATGCAAAGGAATTCAGCAGCATGCATGTCATTGTGTGCATGCATGAGATCCCACCCCACCCATTGGCACACTCACCGAGGTGAAGACAAGAAGCAAGTCCAATTGGAGTTGAACATGTATTTTGACAAGTTGATGCGCATGACCACTAGCACATGCTTGGAGAGTAGCGTAGACACTATGCATCAACATGTTGTCAGTCGAGTCACACCTAGGACGACCATGCGCATGCTATCAGACGAGTTGGTTAGAGCAGCCATATCAATGCACCCAGATGCAACGAAGGAAAGAGTTTGCTTCAACAAGATGTCACCACTGAGCACACAAACACCATCACAGATGACCAATCTTGGCATTAGCTCACCACCTTCGACCATCACAAGGATGTCAAAGAGTTGGTCTCACCACAATGGTCCAAGTGTCAGTGATGTCTTGCATGGCTTACTCAAGCCATTTGTCTCACATGGGCACATGTGCATTGTAATGTAACGTCTTGGCAAGTGGAAGTTCAAGTGTCGATAGTTGAATGTAACAACCATAGAGTAGTTGAAGAGTCATGAGGATAGATGAACAGTCTCAAAGGGGAATGTCAAGGGTCATCCAACCCTTTGCCATAAATAGTCCCTCATAACTCATTATATAGGCTTTTAGTCGGTCAAGCTTCCGATAGGACTATCTTAGAGAAAGCTTGGACAATATTTTAATGAGCCTTGGGTTCCCCACTGTGCAGAGCTAGTATATCTCTTTGGAGGAGCAGGCGGTTGTGGTTGTAACGTTCCACGGTTGAAACTAGTGGTTGGACATGGATGTATTGTATGACTAGAACTTACACTTCTTAATATAACAGAGCTAGCACATTTCATGCATATGTTGTATTGTATTTCATCTATCTATTTACTATAAATGATATATGTATAGGTTTTCTTACGCATGCATGTATGGCTATTTTCTGTATATGTATGTATGAATCTGATTGAAATGTGTTGTTGGTTTAACCATAACTTTGGATTGCTAGCTAACTTGCCTTCCATGTTGTGATGCATCTTTGCTCGTGTGTTCCCTTCTTAACTCCATGCTATCACAGGTTTCTAAGGGGCACACTCGCCTCACCCTTTGTGTGGTAGAACCGCTCATGCACCTTCCTTGACTTGTCGCATATGTCACAACCTTGCTACCAACAGGGACATCTTACTTGCCTCTATGCAAAATCGTGGTTAAGGTGATACAGTATGACCCACTACTGGCACTCCTACACCAAATGGTCTAAGGTCTAGTTGGGACTTCTTACTGGGGAGATCACCTGATATGTTGGCGGGTCCAGCACCATCAACACCTTCCAATGTAGTCACTTGAACTCCGATGGATCTTCAATCAACAAGGTTTTGTTTAAATTGCACAATGATCCTCACTTTGAAATCTGCTTTGTATGACAATATTTGTGGCCCTACCTTTATGATTGGGGTTCAATTTGGCATAAATGCTTGACTTAGACACACACAATCAAATTATGTTGTTGTGCTCTAGGTTTGAATTCTCATGCTACAAAACTACAATCAAAATCAACTTGCAACCACACCTCTTAAGTTTGGTTTCCTACACATGAGAATCACTATCCATGGAAATAATCCACTAGCAAATATACCACTGTAATTACAACCCAAGTGTGATACAAAAAAAATCAGTTGTCAACATATCTTGATAAGAAAACACAATTTAATTCTCATTCATTAAACATTAATAACATCGAGGATTACACATTCTACATTCACAATTTTCAGGGCTTTCATGCTCCTCCTCGAGCCACCCTCTCCAAGTTGCCTCTGCTACCCATATATACATACATATATAATTTCTTGCATGCTAGAAAATATCCTAACATGGCAAAGGTTAATTGGACATCTGTCCCAACTCCTAGAAAATTGCCTAACACCTTAGCCTATCATTCGTCACTTTTACGATGGGCCACTTGGGAAAAAGTGCTAGCTCATAAAAATTCCTTACAACCTAGATTATTTCTAGAATCTAGATACTTGTAACTACATAAAAAATCCACTATTCTTAATTTTATACAAATTATATTTGATGTAAATCTCTCCCCTTTGGGTCAAGGGAAAATGGTTTACCTAGGATTGATGCTCAATCAAGGTGCAATACCGTCATAATGCAAGCAACGTGCAGGATCAAGGATGCTCTTGGGCTTTACACTCTTTTAAACATGATTGATTGTCTTCTATTTAGGTGAGAAACTAAATAGGGACTTTAAAGAAAACAGGATTAAATGTTATTATAGATCATTATTAGATCACTGACAAGGAAATGCATAGGCATGCAAATGCATTATACCCAACATAGTGTGATGAATTTCACAACTCAAATAATCCAGGGACCATAGCCACTAAATTAAAGATAAGGAAGAATATAAAACTTACATAAGAAAATACAAGGAACTTCCAAATTACATAACTAAAACATTTCTTGCTATCTTCATCATCAATTTAAACTTCGTAACAAATGTATTTGTATATATAAATCAAAATTGTAGAGAAAATAAGATAAACTAATATGTTCAAATAATAGAGAGCAGGCAAACGAGCTAAGACTGAGCAATTTCTACCTAACCATAGGTAGTTCGTTGTGGATGTTTCCCCTTCCTTTGTGGATGCCACCCTTTAGCTGGGCCATGATACCACTAGGAAAAGTAGGAAGAGCATGATTCTAAATTCATACTAAATAGGTTTGAATGAAGAAATTTTCACTACCAAGTTTTCTTGAGTATAGAGCAGCTCTTAGGCATCCACATTACCTACTACACAAAACACAAAGGAGTACTCCCTTCTTTGTTACACAATGCATTAGAAATTCCCCAATGTTTTTCAATGTGGGCATAAAAAGGTCCAAACTAATACTTTAAAACTTATGCACACTAATCCGGATTTAAACAGGAACACCACAAATTACAAAGATAACCCTAAACACAGAGATGCAGTGGAAATAATACTTCATTTCATTAATGTAAAATACTGAAATATGCTTACAAACAGAAATGGAAATAAACCAGTTAGGGTGATGGTAGCTTATCTCTGAGAAGAGATGTGGCGGCTACATGCCTCTGAACTATATTACAATGAGGCTCAAAGGCCTATTTATTGTTGAGAAATAATGGAAAACCCTTAACATCCCAAAACCTAACCCTAGAAGATGAAACACCAAATTGTGGGCCTCGTTTTGGGTAAGTTGGTACATCAACTTCCCGTAGTTGTAACTTTGGCACCCGATCTTCATTTGACGCGTACAATAGCTTTTTAGAAATATCTATCCGAACACTACAACTTTGGGAAGAGCAATATCGGTCCGTGGACCCATGTTGCTCCCAAATTTCCCCAAAAAACGTCATTTAGGGCCTCAAAATAGCTTCGGAAGTTCAGGTCCCGAAAAACTGCTAAAAATAGTAAATTGTGCTACAATAAAGGAAACTGAAAAAAATGAAAGAGATTGCTGTGGGGTCCAAGTGGGATAGGTGGGTGGCCACCAACATCCACCTGGATCATTCCTCCCCCTTAGGAAGCAATGGTCCCCATTGCGTTGAGTTCCTCCATCTGCTGAACTTGGTCCTTGGTGAGTTGTTCTGCCAATCTCTGATGTGTCCAGTAATGGTGGGAAGCATGGTCGAGGGT